>CAXAMN010016891.1:530558-541095 GCA_963970005.1 Durusdinium trenchii
AGCAACCACTGGACTGTCGGCTTCAAGTTCTGCTCGACGCTGCATCCAAGGATTGCAGGGAAAGCAGCCAAGGCTTTTGCAATCTGACTTTTGCTCAGGCCTAGCTGGGATAGCCATTGCAACTTTGGTTTCAGATTGCGATCAATGCTTTGCCCAACTGACAACTGCCTTTCAAACATCATGCTAATATGGATCGCAGTAAAGCCCTGGCCATGCAAAAACAAGGAGATCTCCTCTTTTGTGTTCCGGCCTTTTGCTTTCACAGCAGCATCAACAATGCTTTTTGAGTCGACTGCTAGATGCAGTGCATCCTTTCCTCGCTGACATCGCAGCTTTTTCAACATGTCCTGGTTCAAATCCTTCCGAAGGCCATCCACTGTCTTGGCCAAGAGATGGCTAAAGGTGACAAGAAATGCTTTCTGATCACCTTGACGCCAAGGATCTACACAAAACCACAGAATGTTGGCATCACAGCTGACCAGTTTGCGATCGGTGTGGCTGATGCGAATCACTTTGGAACCTGGAGGGGCAAAGGCCAACAAAGCCGCATTCTTCAACTGGTCCGTCTCAAAGCCTGACTTTTCCGCATGCCGCCAGTAGCCATCATATTCTACAAACAACGCTGCTTCTGGGTCCTTTAGTACTCCATGAGCTGCCAAATCTGGCTCCAAATAGTTTCCAGCCCACCCTGATGGTGATGGGAAGCTCCGGAAAAGCTCTAAGGGCGGGGTGTGAGGCATAAGCAGCTCTGCTAAAGGTGCCAACAACTCGGCTTCTGCCACGCTGCCAGCACGTTGCCGAGACCATCCCTGCTGCCACCACGTGGGGGGCACGGTGGTGAGCTGCCTTGAGAACCCGTGCTGCAAACATCGCGCTACAGCTCTCATGAAGTCAAAAAAAGAGACCTTATGGTTCTAGAGCGGAGCCATTCTTCATTTCATATCTTGCATAGGTTTCCCTGTATACTAGAACTTGTGGACATTCTACATCTCAAAGCTAGACTCCAACATGTCATGCAAAACCATTCCATGATATTCCATGTGATACGATGAGAATGAGAATAGCCCTTCTCTATCCTGAAAAAGGAGGTTCACATCAAACACATGTGCTGTGCTGTGATGAAGTTGGTGGTGCCGTACGAGCAATTCGCTCTGAACACAAGCTGCAGCAGCGGCAAATAGCAAACTAACATATGGTGACCAACCAGTTTTGGATTCTGGATACATAAGTTCTAAGATTCAGTGGCCTAGATCTAAAGAAATCCCTTGAAACAGGTAGTACTTGGTGAAACGTCTGCACTTAGTGCAGGCTTGCTTCCCCGATGTCTTTGACCCGACTCAAGACCAATCGGCCGCAATCGGTTTCGCGCACCATGGTCAAGTAGCCACCCAAAGCAGCAGGTCTAAGGACCGGTTGGTTCATGCAACACGCAGGAAGGCATTTCCGAGCAGTGTGATGTCTCTGTACGACTTGGTATGACCAATGCAGCCATTCAGCTCTCTTTGCGGATCTGACACGTTCATCATGACTCCTTCCAGAAAATGCCACCAGGAACTCAGGAACATCACAAAACCTCGCTACATCTCAATACTGTCTGTTGAACCAACATGTACCTGGAGAAGGTGGCACCTTTGTATGGCAATCGCAGGATTCACCGTCGAACATGTTTGGTCCGCATAGTAGACGCCCTCGGGAAATAGTCCTCTCGGAGAGTGAACTTTGTGTCCAAAGAGCAGTATCCGCGCTCCTCCCACCAGTTGTATCCAGTTATGGCATTCCCTGGGTCTCCAACTACCTCCTGAGAAGGTGGTTGAGATGGGTTTGAGAGGTCTAAAGGATAGGGTTGGAGTCCTCGGGCATTGTAGCATATTTCCTGTCTAAATCAACCGGGAACACAACGTTGGCTTAGGGGATAGCCGTCTCTAGACCCTCCAGTACCAAACGGCTGTCTAAAGTGGTAAAAAAAAGCATCTAGACTATGTGGGAGCCTTACACGTGCCCATCCTGACTACTTGTCCTACTTGACACCACACCAAAACAAGTGTCCAAAATCAACTTGCCAAAACTTGGTTCCAAGACCGCTTCCAGGTACTCCAAAGTTGGGACGTTTTGTACTTACCTTCCTTAAAATTGACATTGACAGGCGCGATCTTCTTACCCCCAGGCTGTCCCGTATTCGCCCAAGCCCAAGGCTTGACTACCCACGAGGCGCATTGGTGGCGCATCCCCCGAAATATAACTCGAAATATAACTCGAAATTCATGCCTCCTCCCGATCGTATGACATGATGTCTTTCATTGGGAAGAGGACCCCCCTCAAAAAAAATGACCGGGTCGGAATGGCCTATGTCATCCTATGTCATCCTATGTCATGAGTGCTTGCCACTGAAATTGTAGGTTTCACACCTGGTGGTGGCGATAAATCTGTTGCATGCCTCCTATAGCCGCGTCCCATCTACCAGGCGCCTATGCCTTGGTTTTTTTCGTTTCTTGTTGGCTGGGATGGCGGAGCGACCGGAGGCATTGACCCCACCAAGCAAACCCATACGGTGTCATCTTTCGTTGTTTGGGTGGTTAATACTGTTCAGTGGGACACTTAAGGATTCCAACCGCGGTCTCCAAACCCATCGCCACGCTTGACCCTTCATGGGTTTAAAGAACTGGACTCTATGACCTTTTCGGGTTCTCCTTCATTCACCACGCCTTCTGTGCTGATTGATGTTTCCTTCGGTGACGGGTCACCGGGTGCCATCCATTTCGCTCCAAGCTGCGGGTCACCGCACCCTCCACGCGCTCCAGCAGCTCCGTGCCCTCGCGGTCACCCAGCGACCTGGGAGTCGACACGACACGGACGTGGAACAGCTGGAAACCTGGCTGGCAGGAGCCCTAGGAGCTTCTTGTTGCTACTAGTAAGGCACTTGTTACTACTAGCGTGGCACTTGTTACTAATAGCTTCTTGTTACTACTAGTAAGGCACTTGTTACTAGAAGCGATGCACTTGTTCCTAGTAGTAAGGCCAACAACCCCGTTCGTAGCTTCTTGTTCCGTTCGTAGCGTTGGCCTGTGCTGAAAACAGTCCTCACTGTGCTGCATTTCCATCCCATGAAGCAGTCGAAAGGAAAGAACAGCTGCAGTTGGTGTCACTGCTTAACCATGCGAATAATGAGGATTTCCTGCCACCCCTTCCACTGCAATCCACTGCGACCACTTTTTTCACACATCAGTCTGCCACAGGTGCAGGATGCGCGGGTGTTGATGTGCCTGGCACTGGTCAGGGATTGACAGAAACTGTTCCCACTATTGTATTCGCAATCATTGGATGTTTTCCTGGCTACAGAACAAGCAGCAAACTATGTTGCTGATGTTCCTGCACTTTCTGTGCCACCCAAAAGACCTATGTCTCTTTCATAGGAAGGCTCTGTGCTGCTGTATGGTCTTCCTTGATTCAATACCCTAACTACGAGCTCTGGCCAAAACCCTGGAGTATACTGGAGGAAGAATAATAGCAATATATCTTTGTGGGATTCTTGGTACTGGATGACATGGTTGGCATGCAAAAGAAACGTGCAAAGAAACATCTAGGCGATCCCAACAGTGGAGCCTAGGCTCACCACCGAACCCTTGGTAGAAAGGTTCTTTCACCCCCCAAAACCAGCGAAGGTCCGTGCGTTGGACAACAAAGAACCAGTGAAGCTCAACGTGGACGGCGGACCAACGACCGGACCAACGAGTCAGACCCGGACCATCGACCACTGCCCGTTGGATCTGTGCCACGCTGGGGTGGTTCTTCTGCCCGTTGGATCGGTGCCGATCGCCCGCAGGGAGAAAGAATGCTCCTACAGTAGTAGTATGGCCAGGAGCCCTGCTCGTAGCGTCCGATCGCTCCGTTCGTAGCGATGCACTTTGTTACTAGTAGCGGTTCAGTTGAGGGAGAGATCTCCGACGTCAACGACTCCACTCCACGCTGAGCACGACGTGTGTTTGTTCGAGTCTACGCGGTTTTTTTCGCATTTGTTCTGAGGCCTAGGTAGGCTGCGCTGGTCCTGAGCAGCAGAAGGCGCTGTTCACGTGTGACGTGGCCGGTTTTGGTGGCCCAGGCCGATCCGCAAAAAGCAATCCCAGACGCTCCGCCCCCAAACCATCCCAATGTAGGCATATATGGCAGTCCCATGGAGTGTTTGGGAATGGTTGTTTGATGTTCTTTGGGATTCATGCTGTTTGATGCAGCAGGTGGGGGAATCCTAGGTCTGAATGACCAGGTGGGCCGGCTTCACCGGACCTCGGGCGATTGGGAGACCGGTGACTGGGGCCCTGCAGCTGGGCCCTTGGTGCCGCATCTCTCCGAGGGTCGAACCGCAGACGAAGAGGTCGAACCGTGGCCACTCGTCCCAAAGTCACATGCTGATTTGGGGAGACATCCTTCCAAAAGCAAGCAGAAGACATGAAGCCACTCACTTAAACAACATGTTCGGTTTTTTTGGGACCTGAAAGCCAAAACCGAAACCAAGGCAGAAATCCTCCCAAACCAAGGCGCCCAGAATCTCCTCCATCGTGAGGTCCACTTTCATCCGTTTCCGCAGCGCTTCCCTCCTCGCTCTGGCAGATTTGGGGCACGGGGCGTTCGTCCAGAACCGAAGTGTTTCTGACGATCTCCCGATAGCTGACCTTCACATAGTGAAGATTTGAAGCCTTTTGCATCGCCTAGTTGACAGATTATAGAGACCCCCGACAGAGAGAGAGAGAGACTTCTGGGAGAAGTCCTGCAGTCTCCAAGAAACTCCGGAGGCTGAATTTCAAGGACCAGGTCAGGTCTTTTCTTCGAATGAAAAACAGCGGTTATCATGAGAGACTCTTGAGTCCATCTATGTGATTCTATGTGTGCCATCTACGGCGCGTTGATTTCAGGAACGGTTTTGGGAGTTTTACTAATGCACATACGAAAACAATTTGGAGTAGAACTTTTTTGGCTTTGTGTAGGGACTTCTGGGTTCCGCATGCCATCAACAAAGTGAAGGCTTCTCCTCCCGTCTTTTTTCACCGGAACCCCAAACTCCCCTCCTTCGACGTTCAGCATCGCGCTCGTCTCTGGCACGCTTTCGCTTCAAAGCTTCCTCTTCTTTCCTGCACCTTTGGTTCAAGGCTTCCAAACGCTGCCGTTTCAGCTGCTCCTTCTTCTGCTGCTGCAAGAGCTTTCGGCGCTCGAGCTGCGTCTTACGCTCTTGTTGGATTAATGCCTTTCGCCACCGGAGAAGAAGTCTTCTGACCACAGGCAGCCTGTCAACGGCCTTGCAAAGGACTTGTGTCTTCTTTCCAGCCCCAGGACCAGCCCTACGTCTCGAACGGTGATTCTCCTTATCATGCATCTGCATATTCTTTTGCTCCCAAAACTGCACGTGTCGAGCGCGCCTGTCAGTATGCGCGTCATACGCTGCACGCAGTCTCCGCAAGGCGTTTGCACGGCGGCCTTCTGTGGTGCTTTCATACATCTCCTTCATGGCATCTTGAATGCGAAGCCATAAATCTTCAAGCTCAACAAGGCCGTAGTGCCAAATGATGCTTCCCCTAAGACCTGGCCTGGTCACACACTGGCGCATGGGTGCCATGAGAGTGCGCAACTTCGCAATTTCCGCGACCGACCGAACGGTCGGGGAGAAGATCGGGATTTTTGGCCCCATGAAAAAGCTGATGCATTGTTGAAAATCAAACTGGGGGCTGAGGTCTGTGTAGCTCCTGCCAGCGTTTCTCAAAATGACCATGAAGCAAGCCTGCAACGATGTGTTACAGATTGTTTGCGACTGTTAGCATCATCAATCCACACAAGTGTATGCAACAATAATTATGCTTTTGTGACCACACAATGGGACATTTGCCCAAACATGATTTCTTTATCCCAGTGCCTGCCATGCTCAGCTAGAGATTGCTCCAATGCTTCTTCAAGCCGACTTCTGAACAAGGCTTCCGAATCCTTTGAGGCACCTTGCATTCTCTGCTTCACTGATATCAAGATGATCAAGAACTCAATGGCGGTCGGCAAATCGCAGTCCCTCGAAGAAATATGCAGTGTATCAATGGTCACCTTGCTCCTGTAACTGAATCGATGTCTAGATGATATTCCCTGCATTTCTGTGGCACGTTTCTTCTGACGAGTCTTTCTCCGAAACCTCTCCCGCTCAGGCTGTGCAATCAACTTACCTTTTGTCTGCGCAGGAATCAAGCTCAAAGTGCTGGAAGTTGCATCGCAGGTTTCTTCTTGTACCACTTCTGATCCTCTGTGGAGTGTGGCAGCTTGCGAATCTGAAGCATCTTTTTCGGACACCAGCATGGTGGAAGCAGCTTGTGAATCTGACGTCTCCCCAGCTGGGGTCTCTGTCTCCGCATCATGCTGATTCTGCATCCACTTCTCAAGAAGCACCCGCTGCTGCTGCGTGAACTCTTTCTGGATGACATCGTTGCGAACCTCTCGCGTTAGGCCTTTCAAAAGCTTACAAAGCTTGGTCAAGAGTTTGTCATGCGAAAACACCTTCGATGCACTTGCGGATTGCTTCGAAGTGCCTGACGTCTGACTCGTGTGCTCTGGCTTCGGGGTTGGCTTTGTGCGTTCTTTCTGCTCGGAAGGCTGTGCCCGCTTTGTTTTGGACTTCTTGGGCTTTGCCTTCTGCTTTGGCAACAGCTTGGTCGGTCGCTGATCGTCATAGCGCTTCCGGGCTTCTGGGTCTGCCAAGGTCTCAAAGGCTAGGTAGACCAAATGAAAGGCCTCCTTGCTCCCACCTCTTCACAGGGTTTTCTCTTCAGGTTCACACGAAAACCAACTCAGCCACTAGATCTCTTGCATGGTACTCCTAATGCTTCTGACCAGCACATGACGCTTCAGCCCTGCTAGTGCTAGACCACCATGCTCAATACATGAGAGACCATGAGAGTGGATGCTTCAGATGCACGCTTCTGCCGCAACCGCGGCTGCTTAGACCACCCTTTCGCCCACCAAAAAACCAACGGCTGCACCTTTGTCCGGATGGACCTGCAGGACACGTCGCTTGAAGGCCAATTTGATCTCCTCCGCCGTGGCGTCGGCTGTCACACCCAGCAGCCCATAGAAGGACCCCATCGCAAAGGCGGTCGACCCCGGACCGCGACCCCGGAGCGTGAAAAGGCTGGTCTGAGGCCTTGGTTAGGAACGGGAAAGCGGAAGAACCCCCCCCCCACATTGAAGGGAACAACATGGAACAACTCTGGGGATGTCTATGTGGTTCTTTTAAACATCCTCTATAAGATTCCGTTTGGCAGAAGGAACTTTGGCGGACTCCTTGCAATAGTGCTGCGCTTGAGCCTTTTTGCCAGTCGACGCATCGACCCATCCGTCGACCTCGCGAGACGGACGCCAGTCGACGGACCGAATCGAAGGTGGAAGGAGCGGACCGACGATGTTCAGAAGAACGGATGACTCTCGAAGTCTCATGTCTTTTCAGTGAGACGATTCGGAGATCAAACACTTCTTGTAGCCTCCGTCTCCAAAATCTCAGCTAAACACTTCTCTCTATCCGCCGATCAAGGCCTTATGCAGGACAGAAAGTCATTGATCCCTTCAGTTTTGGATCTCTTTTTGGAGCATCATCCAAAGAACACTTCGTGAAAGTAGAGGAAACGATGCCAAACCTGAAGAAAACAGAACCACTGTATCACAAACCTCGGGTGCTGCTAAAGTCCGCCAAACAGGGACCTTTTCTGGAACTGTTGCACCACTTGCTCCTGTCGGATCAGCGAGATGTACCATGTTTTGGACGACAGCGTTGAAGAGTCGCTTCTTTAGGAGCGGCCATCGCGATGTTGGTGGTGACCAATAGGGGTTCAAACGCATACCCAAACGCTCCCAACAGGCCGACTGAAGGCTCGGGTATAGGGGTTGGCCCCCTAGTTAAGGAGGGTGGCTTATTGGGGCACTTCTGCGCCAGGCCAATAGATCAGAAGGCTCGTCTTGGCCACCACCCCATCCCTCCGAAGTCGGCCGCAGTGTCATCTTCGGGTGGAGGTGTCCTGCCCCAAACGTTTGCCACTGGTGCACACCCCCAATTTCTTCACCCGGCTGTGGACGTCCGTCCAACGGTTCCGGTGTTCGGTTCCGGGCGTTTTCTTCGCCGGTCGGCTCGGTCGAGGGAGTCAGGTTCTGTCGGCCGAAGCTCAGACGTACTTGGCCCCTGAGTGGATGGAAAGAAGAAACACATCTCCATGTACCAGTCATCGGTCGCCTGGGGTGCCAGCTGGTGGCATTTTCGGAGGAATGAGTTGGGTGTCCAGAACACACATTCACGGGACGAGCCACACCACCCCCGTTGATTCACGTGACTCCTGGTATATTGACCGATCAATTGGGGTTGAAAAGGGAGTCTGTCTGTATGTGAACCCTAGAAGTCCAAAGACTATATTTTGACCGGCTGAAGTAAAGGAAGTTCCCTTTCAGGTCCCCTCTTTTTATAGTCTTTGACTCCCAGGGTAACTATGCCAGTCCCGCCGTGGGGGAAGGAGTTGAACCGACTGTTCCAATCCCCCCAATTCCCGACCGTTCCCCGATCGGAACGTCCGTTCGCTCCGCTCCGAGAGAGCGAAACCCGAACCGTCGAAGCGAACATGGTCCCCGAACCGTCGAAGAGTGGCACATTGAAAGACCCAGGACCATCCGAGCTCGTGGTGTGTGGCTGGACTAGACGGCCACGGATCCAGGAACGCCTTGCTGGAATTTCCCGGAGACCAATCAGACCGAGCTCGGTCCCTCGAACACGCCAAGTGCTTCCGGGTGCTGTGCTTCGGTGTGCGAGGTACGTTAACAGGCCAAGAGAGGTTAAGTGACCTGAACTAGGACCCTACAGGGGTACCGAACTGGGATAGCCTATAAGATCCTATAAGGTCCTTCAACCTCTGTTGGGGTGCAAAAGGATTGTACGAAGAACATCACTCACTACCACCTGAGCCGTTCGTGACCTCTGACTGGAGTCTCTGTTTGTGACCTCATTCGTTTGGGTCTCAAGGACGGTCACTGGTTGGGTCAAAACTGCCAAGGACCTGGCAGATGTGGAGACACGGCCATGCCGGGTCCGGCGAACATCACTCAAGAAATCGAGAACGGTGAGAACGGTAGGTTTCACCAGACCATGGGGTTCTGGTTTCTGATTGGCTGGATCATTCACAAACCTGCAAAAATCAACCGTTTTTTCCAGGTTGACTGTTAAAATGCCACAGGGTTTGCACTAAAGCCAAGGCACCCAGAATCTCATCCATGGTGAGATCACATTTCATTCGCTTGCGCAACACTTCTCTCCTCATACGCTCCTCGCGAGCACGTTTCCTCCGCTTCAACACCTGCAGCCTGCGTTGCCTGTCGCGAAGCTGCTGCTCCTGACACTTCAAGGCTTTTTGCCATCGGAGCAGCAGCTTCCTCACAAGGGGCAACTTGTCGAGTGCCGAGTGCTGGTTGGCGGCGCGAAGACAGAATCTCGATGGCTGATGTTCAAGCTTGTCATTCATGCACATGTGCTCTCGCTCCCAATACTGCAGGTGCTGGTGGCGCATACTGGCCTGCGACTGGTACCCATCATGCATTCTCTGCAGGATCACCGCTCCTCGACTTGTGTCTGACTTGTCCCACATTTCGGCCACCGCTTTTTGAAACCGCTCCCACACAGCTTCCAATTCCAGTATTCCGTAGCGCCAAATGATGCTCGAGCGTCCACGGCCCCTCTTCCCAGCCAGTTCTCGAAAAGGATCGATGTATCTGCGGAAGGTGGCCAAGTCTCGGATGGAGCGAACGGTCGGAGACGTCACAAAGCGCCCTGGTCCAGTGAAGAACTGAAAGCTGTATTGGGGAGTAAAGCGAAGGTTCAGCTCTGCCCAATTCCTACCGAACGTTCAGAACATGCCGGTCCCCGGTTGGTGGGCGTCGTCACCAAATGGTCTTAGAACAAAACATCTTGAGGTGAGGGCGTTGGTGATCTACTCAGGTGGGCCATGTATTTTAACAGGCAGGTCTCCAAACATTGGATTTTTGTCAATTTTTTCCTCCACAAATATTTGGGACATCTCCCTGCTTTACAAACACACCCATAAAACCTTTGAACATAGCTTCAAACACCGTCTTGTTCCTCCCCATGCCTGCCATGCTGAGTGAGGGACTGCTCCAATGCTTCTTGCAGGCGACTCTCAAAAGAAGCTTCAAGATCCTGCGAAGAGCTTTGCATCTTCTGCTTGACCGACGTCAGGATCACCAAGAACTCTAGGGCTGTGGGGGCCGCGTTTTTTTTAAAGGATTTTTTTTCCGTTTTTTTTGGGATTTTTTTTCTGGTCCTGTTGTGGGCGCCTTCCCTCAGGCTTTCTTGCTGCCTTCTTTCCTTCCCTTCCCTTCCCTTCCTTCCTTCCTTCCCTCCTTCCTTTCTTCCTTCCTGCATCACATAAGCAAAGCAAGGATAGCGAACAGCCACAAAAGCAAAAAGCAACAAAAGCCAACAGAAGCCTTCGAAAGTCAACACAAGTCACCAAAAGCCAACAGAAGC
>CAXAMN010016891.1:541495-558453 GCA_963970005.1 Durusdinium trenchii
TTAGCAAGTGCTAGTTAAAGTCTCCAAGTCAACAACTCCTCGGAATTTTGAAAGAGCATTTGGATGGGCATGTATATGTAGTGAGGGACCGAAGAAAAGCAAGGCGGCATCATGAGCATCACGGGAAGTCACAAACCAGGCGTATCAGATACACCTGGTTTATGTATGTTTGTTGGAGCATATTTGTAGGGTCTGTGGAGTGTAAGTTATATCCATTGAGAAGGAAGCTCAAAGGCAGATGTATCTGATAAGCCTGGTTTCTGACTTCCCGTGATGCTCTTGATGCTGCCCTCTCAGTTTCAAGTCGGAGTGATATGGTATGGTATGGAAGCCGTGAATGTAGTTGTGTTTGGAGGGTGTTCCCCAATAGCAGTGCAGCAATAATACTAACATTGCGTGGAAAACACTCATGCTCCCGGGTCGAAATCTCGAAGTGGCGAGACGTCGCGAACTCACGTGAAATGTAACTACCCCTTTCAGGTCAAAATCCCAAGAGAGTTTGCGAAATGCCACTAACAATTGACGTGTGTCAAACATTTGAATTCTTTGAAAGATGCTGAAATGAGTTCCGTTAGTCAGTTCTCCAGGCAGAGGCGTTGGTGGGACATTCGTAACACCGTTCGCTACTTCGCACGACTTGCAGAACCCTCCCGAACCACTCGTCCACTGACCCAGAAATCGAAACTAGTAACGTCAACTTCAAAAACGCCCGCGAGGCTGGACGAAAGGAATGCCCACAAAACAGCAAATAGATATAGATGTGCGTCCGTCATGGAATTATATCGAATGCAGTGTCACTTCCAGATTATGACCGCAAACTCAGTCCGACATAGCCAAAAAAAAATATGAAGGTCGCAAGCTCATGATGCTCATGAGGAGGACTGAGCATCTGTGTGACTCTTATGCATCCATGGTTCTAGTGGGATGCTACCTAGCTTTGCTTTGCTGTGGCCACCTTTCGTGCGCCTGCAATTTCTCCTCACCGGTAAGCCCAGGGCAGGGTGTTCCGTAGCTTAAACAGAGGCGAAGCGTGCGCCGTGGCGGCACTGTGTACATATATACTGTGTGTACATACATTGACATGTAGTATTTATATATATATAATATATATATATAATTATATAGTGAAGACACGTGCATCCATACAGTAAACTTCAGATTTCTGTAGTTTCTACAGATATATTAATATAGTCAAGACACGTGCATCCATACAGTAATGTTCAGATTTCTGTAGTTTTTACATACAATAATATTTATGTATGACATCATAGTACAATATCATCATATTGCTCTGACTCTTGCACTCCTCTCATGTGGATCGGACTTAGAGCTGCTGGGGTACTGAGTGCGCTGCGTGGATGAGACGTTCTCCGCTTCGACTGCGACCGCGTCGACCCCCGGGCAGTCCGGGCGCCTCGGCTTCTAGATCCACCGCCTCTGGTTCAAGTTTCCGTCCATTGTGTCTGGCGCTTCCGTTGGGTTTGCCTCAAAAGGAGCAGGTCAAAAAAAGCTTGGAAAAGAGCCACGGATCCACTGTTGGTTGGGGCAGCAATTGCTGAACACATTCATGACCGAAGTGAATTGCACTCCAAAAGGAGTTTTCTCATAAGACAGACCTACATCCCATGTGATTTGTTCGCAAACAAGCATTTAGCAATCATTCCGTATTCAATATCACATGCGCTGTTGCACATTCTTGCATACCATACCTACAGGAGAACTAACATCCTGAAGCTTCTCCAAGCTGCTGGAAACCGAAGCATTTCTCGCAGGTTTCAATCGGTCTTGTTTCAAAAGTGAAATCTCCTTGACGTGTCTAGAGAGAAATCACACAAAGCAATTTCTGCGCTAAGCGAAGAGAAACAAACGTGGCGAAATGCGCCAGGAGGGAAACAGGTGTAGCATACATCACCAAAAAGACTACATAGACTTAAACAGAGAATTGGAGAATGCATCAAATAACATCATAGAATATCATAGTATAGTATGCTTTGTATGCTTCGAGCCGGTTGCTGCGCCAGTGTGCAATCTTACCGGCGTGCACCGCACCTCGACAGCCAGCTCCGTGGAGGATTGCCTCTGCTCGGGCCTCAGAAAGGTGGAAGATTGGAAGACTCTTCTGTGAAACCAAAGAGTCGCATCGACTCCGATTGGCTGCGGCGACGTCAACAAGGCAGCCCACTGAGAAAGAACCAGGAGCTGACAGTGTGAGCGCACGTGAGGTCGAACCGGGTGTCCACTGATGGGTGGCCTCCAGCGACGACGACCCTGGAACTCAGTCAACGTCGAAACGACGTGAACCAAAGCAAGCGTTTTCCACAGAGAGACCTTTTTGGCCGCTGGAAGACGCTGCGGCGCGGAGGCTGCGCAAAGGTCCGTAGCCGAAAAAGAAAGCCACGGCGCACTGAGGAAACGGGCAGCTCTTCATGCAGCAGCGCGGGCAGAACTGGGAAGGTGAGAGCGCCGGCGAAAGGAGCGCAGGTTCCGGAGACTGCGCGGCGCCACGATCCGGGGCGTCCGCGACCACAAGGTGACCAGGGCGACGCGTTGTTGGAGACGATGGATGCGTCGATGAAGCGCGCGGAGTTGGGAACGTGTGAGTGGCGTGTCCACGCGGAGGTCGGTGATGGCAGTCGCGATGGCACGGACAGCTGCCGTCAAGGACTGGATAGCCCTCTGCCGCACTCGCGTCGGGCGGGGCGGCGTGGAGAAGGCAGCATCCGTCGGCTGCTGCCGAACCGTCGGCTGCTGCCCAAAGCGTTGCTCCATGAACGTGGAGAACGCCGTAAAGTCTGCGGGTTGGACCGAATGCCCGAGGCATTCGCAGCATGTGGGGAAGTTGCGCTGCCAGGTATTCCATGTGATGGGCTTGTTCAAGTGATGCAGCAAGGTCGAGTGCAGCGACGCATGTGGCTGCACGCAGGCATGCTCCGCAGTGACAGTGGCACAAATTTTCTGCAGCCAAGTATGGTGCTCCGTAGCGGAAGCCGGTGCGACAGCGCGGAAGTCTACGTCGGGGAACTTCGTGCGCATAGCGGATTCGAAGAGGAAGAAGGACGAGGGCGGTGTGCGGACGTGCAGTTGCGCGAGCACCGAGGCATAGAGATGTTGCCAATCGTTCCAAAGAATGCAGCGCGGCAGTGCCGCAAGAATCAAAGCAGCAAGCTTATCCTCAGGAAGCAGCGAAGAGACGGAGGAACGGCGAGGGGAGACGGACAAGAAAGGCAACGAACGAAAAGCGAAGGAGCCGGTTCACGTAAGTCATCATCTGGCTGAGCGGGCGTCAACGCCGTCAGCCCGTCCTGGGGCAAACAGACGAACAACGCGGTCAAAGGATTGCGACGCCGACGCACAGCCGCAGCGCCACGAGAGTCGAGGGAAAAAGCGCAAGAAGCGGAAGTAAAGCGCGTTAAGTGTGAGCCGAGGCGCTGGTGTGGAGGGATCGGCAGCTGGGTCGTGTAGGAGTCCCTGCAACCAAGTTGTCATTTCGGCACGGGTGGCCAGCGCAGGTATAGCCGTCACATAGAGAGCATGATCACAAGGAACGGGTCCGAGGCGCCGGCGGCTGAGGAAGGACGACCAAAGCCGCTGCCAGTCGTTCCAGTGGATGGCACGAGGTAAGACCGCAGCAACCGCGGCAACGAGGCCATGCGGATCCGTCATGGCGGGCTGCGCAGGCATAGCTGAGGCTGAGACAGCTGCGGTATAGGGACAGCAACAGGACTATAGTGAAATGGCTGCCAGCGGAAAAGCAACATGGGCAGTGAAGTGAGGGATACGGCGTGAAACGGCCAAAGGTCTAGTGTAAACTCAGCAATGGTGTGACAAGCGGAGACTCACCTGCAATGGAGAAGGAGCGGCAGCCGCGGCACCTGCAGAACAGGGAGTGCTACGGTCGAGTACGACGATAAATCTGACACAAAGAACGAGAGGCGCACGGACTGGCCATCCAAGTTTTCCCAAGCTGGCCAAGGTAGCGATGTCAAAAGATGCGGTCGCGAGGAGCGGGGGCCAAAAGCAAGTAAAAGGGAAAGTGAAAACTAGTTAGAAGGTGTCTCCGGGAGACGGCAAGCTCCATGCGACACACTGTGCTGAGTCGGGAACCGGACTATCGCAAGGTGGCCATGATGGCAACGTCGAAAGAAGTCGTCGAATGGAGCTGGATCAAAAAGCGAGCATATAGTCAAAGTAGAAACTGAGAAGTACAAACAGTTGTATCGGTGAGATGGCAAGCTCCATCGAGGACAGTGTCGCGTGGGCAAACGCGACTACGCCGCGGCGCTGTCTGTGCCGTCGGGGAAGATGGTGCGGAGAGCCTGGGCGTGGTCCGGGTTGACATCGTTGCCGATCTGCAGCTCATAGTAAGTCTGCCTCACGACCGCGGAGAGGGAGTGCAGGAGGGTGGTGTCTGCAGCCACAGCGAATGACAAGGGCCGTGTTCGAGGTCGTCCATCGCTTGCTTGAGAGGAAAATTGTTCCCCTGCAGCACCACATAGATATCGCCGCCGGGGCAGGCGTGAGCCTGCAGCGTGAGGTGTCCGCGCGGCACCGGCGGCGCGGCTTGCCGCAATGGCGTACGGTCCAGGCCTGAGCTGGAACCTGGCACACATCCACCACTGCTGCCTCGCACCAGAGGTCGAGGTCGACCGTGCGAAGGTTGGGGGTCCGGAGGCGCAGCCAGGCGATATAGTTGTGTAAGAAGTGAAGGGCGCTCATCGGGCCCTCCGCCCCTCCGCCGGTGTAAATCGCCTTGCCCATGAAGGGGCCCCAAATGCAACTGCATAAACTCCGCCTAAGGATCCAATGGAAACGCATGCCGACAAATGCGGGCGAGAAAAAGAAACGTAAGTAGGAGGCGAAGCAAAGCCGAGGCGCTAAGTGATGAACATCTGCTGGTGTGGATGGATCCTGCTTGTGCAATGCGTCGAGGTACTGGAGCAGATTGTCTTTGAACTGGAACAAGACAGAAGGGTTTGCCTTGGTTCCACTGTGCTCGGGGACCATGACAAAGGCGGCCTCCCCCTCTTCGAAGTCCGTGTGGCACAGAGCGCCGTTCGTGGCGTAGGGCGTGATAGACACTTGCAGTGGCCGGGGGCCGTCCGCTGCCGGTCGCGCTTGCTTTACTTTCTGGCTACGCCGCGGCGTCAAGCCCGCGAGCGGCGCCGGAGAGCCGGACTTAGCAGCCGCAGGAGAGGTGGTCGATGTCGAAGGAGATGCGGCCATGGGCGGGGGATGACAGATGCCGGAGAAGCCGGTGGCGTAGTCTGATCTGCAGCTCGTTTGGCAGGCGTCACGGGTGCAGCCGCGGGCTTTGCAGCAGCTGCCGAAGCCGATGTCTGGCCTGGGCCCAGGGCCGCGCTCGAAGCAGAGCGACGGCGGACGGCAAATGGAAAGTATGGGAAAGCAGAGGAGTAAATGCAAGTACAGAAAGAAAAGAGAACCGAGCGGAAACACGGTGTCACTGCTGTTCATTGCATGCTAGAATTAGAAGCACAACTTCTGGACCGTGCTGGTCTTGCCCCTGCGTTGGTGACGAGCCTGCGTCGAGACGTGGTTCTGCTGCACCTGCCGCAGCGGGCGGCTTTCCTGCTGCGGGTGGCTGCTTCTTGGCTGGAGCCATTGCACAAGGGAACCCTGGGAGCAAGATGAGGTGCGCTAGGAGCAAGACGAGGTACAACAGGCTGCGGCGAAGACAAAACAGAGCAATGCGTCGTAGAACTGTCAGCGTGGAAAGTCTAAGTGCGGTGGAGGACCAAAAATGCACGCGTTGCAAGACAAGCGAAAAAAACAGAAGCAAACACTGACTTCTGGTCAGCTCTAGTGTCAGATCAGTATTCGGAGTGCAATGACGGAGGGCTCTGGCCGACGGTCCGCGGATCCCGCCGCCACACAAACATCCGCCTGGGACTGGAGCACATCGCCGCCGGTGCAGGAGGGCCCTGGCACCTCTGTGCACTGAAACAAAAGCAAAACGCTGGATCGGTCGATGCAGCATCAGTCAGCCTTATAAGGTTAGACAGCGAAGTAGTACATCGAGTAAGGAGTCAGTGTGGTTGGACGTATGGTATCCTTTTGTGCGAGGAGATTCGTCATGTGACAGCGAGAAAAGAACCATCTGATGTTGCGCATCCTATTTTGCAGCGGTCGTGTATATGTAATGAGGGACTGAAGAAAAGCAAGGCAGCATCATGAGCATCACGGGAAGTCACAAACCAGGCGTATCAGATACACCTGCTTTCTGTATGTTTTTTTTTGAGCATATTTGTAGAGTGTGTGGAGTGTCAGCCATATCCACTGAGATGTCGAAGGAAGCTCAAAGGCAGGTGTATCTGATACGCCTGGCTTCTGACTTCCCGTGATGCTCTTGATGCTGCCTTCTCAGTTTCAACTCAGGCATCTTCAGCTGGATACCTTCCTGCGTTCTTCTTTCAATGCTTACTCATTTTGCAACTCGATCTGGCCACACTGATGTCCAAAGGGTACGCAGACAGCACATTGGATTCCATGGAATGCGCAAGTGGGAGGAAACTGTTCTCTTTCTCTGTGTAACTCTTTCTCTCCCCCCCTCCCTCTCTCTCTCTCTCGCATGTACAGCCAAGGAGTGACGTCCGGACAGCAAGTCCTTGAAGCATCTTGAAGCATCTCGAAGCCATCTTCGAGGCCGGCGAGTGACAAAGGAAGCCTTCGGGACCGGGAGTTACTCCTCCGCAACGAAACTACCGAAAGCGAAGACAGAAGAGCCCTCAGTTCGGGTGGTGGAAAAAACAGGCAAAATACGAAACAAACAATTTCCAACACCGATCTCGATGGGCTCACGAATGTGATTCCCGAAAGCTTAGTTCATCCCCGTCCTATTTGCATTTGGAACATTTCAGAATTTTAGAACTTTCATGCGACATCCCTGTTCTGATCCTCGATCCCTGTGGTGAATCCACCTGCAGCTGTGAACCTGTTTGGATCGAATGCTTTTTAAGCCTTTAAGCCGGCTGCGGAGCAAGCTACGTGCACTTAGGATCGGGAAGCCTTTGCGATGCGTCCAAAGACAAGCAATCGGAGATAAGTAGCAGAGTTAGAGGACAAGCGTGTTGATACAATATATTCACTCCAAACAGAAGTTCTGATCCTGGCCGAGCAGGCGCCGAACACGCCCCTCCGGTGATTCGGCGCTTGCGTGCCCTCTCGCATTGAGGGCGCCGTTGGACAGACCGACCACTTTGCATTTGCTGACGCACCAAGGAACCCAGGAACTATTTTAGCGTATATAACAAAACTACAGACTTCAGGGTGTATATACAATGTTATAGATTTAATTCTCACGCTCGGGCCACGTGGATGTCCAACGATCCAACAGGCCTCTGTCTTGGCTCACCCTGCGAGCGGATGTTGGGCTTCGGCTGGGCGACGCGGGCCACACGGCGCTGCACTTGGCAGCCATGCATGAGAATCCGGACATCACCCGGGCGGAGTGCGTCCAAAGCTGTTCGTTTTTTTTTTTGGATGGGGCAGCGTGCAGAAATCAAAAATGCAACTCAGCAGAATCCGCCCAAGCGACTCGGCGGCGCGATGTCCGGGCGTCGCCAAGCTCATGTGAAACGGGGACCATTCAGTCAGGCATTGACTGAGAGGCTTCTACAACACCTTGACTGCCGAGCTTTGTCGCATCAATCCGGTGCAAAGATTCCCCAAACCGATCGGAGGGTTGTCCGATCGCAGCGAAACGGACCCCGTGCTCCCCGGGTTCGAACGGACAGATCACGACCGGTCACAATCGACAAACAAGTAGCAGTCTGTAGAATATGTCGAAAACAAAGTGCTGTACCAACACATCATGCTTTGAAAACCACCCCGAGAAAAAGCCACAGTCTAGCCAAAACGCAGATCCAACAACGGTAGCCGAAGCCAATTTGTTGGTACATAATGAAATATAATATTCAACTGTATAGTATATAACCAGGTGCCTTCCTTGCTCTTTCCTCGCAAGGTATCGCGACCCTCCTGTCATTCAGATCCTTCCACCAATGTCAAATCAAAGGTAGCCATCCGTAGATGAAACTCAACATCGGATAGTCTACATTCACTTGGCGCTTCCCCGACAGCCTGGCCACGCACACATCGAACAGTTTGGTGTTGTACTTATGCGAGGAAACCTGTGCGACCGTTGGGCGTGAGAAGTGACACCACCCTCAGCTTGGTGGCTACCTAGTTGGGTTGCAAGCATTGAGACGGCTGTCAAGTTCGGGCAAGTCCCTTTCTCAATTGTCTCCCAATTCTTCCTTGTTCCGGTCGTCGCCCACAGCAGGCCTTTCTCTGCATCGATGGCCTGGCGAGGTGTCCAAGTTCGTGTACAGAATCGGACTGATGGGTCAGCGGAGTCCGGCTGGCGATGAACGTGAAACACCAACATCATGATCAGCAGCATCAACAGCAGTAAGGTTATGATAAGTATTTTTGCTTGTTCTGAAACCGCCGTATCTTTAACAGAATCCACTGATGGATCTTGCCACGGTGCGCTCCTGTAGCCACTGCCTAAGTGTTCTGCTTGTGATCGAAAACTGGCTGAGCATTTTGAAGTGCACATGTTTGACTGCAGGCTGCCAACCACAGCTGTACCTAATCTCTGGCATGTGACGCACCCGGCCCACCTTCTCTATGTCACGAATCAGCACCATCAGGAAGCCCGCAGGGTTGCGCGCTCTGGACAAGCGGCAGCGGAGGTCCTCCAGGTCCTAGGCGCACGGCGGCAAGGGCTCGCGGACGCAAGCCACAACCAACTCAAAGCCTCCGGAATATGATGGCGTCACAGGGTCGCCAACTCTGCACCAACAAAATTCCGCAAGTCCGAGTCCATACAAACGCCACAGTACCGAGAACACCAAGCTCCACAAACATCTACAAACCATTGATGTGATCTTCATCTCCATTGCCCTTTGACAAACGCCCAGCGTCGGCTCCCCAGCGACCGCTGCGACGCTCGAGTGCCTGGCATGGTCGTCTCTATTCGGAGCTGCATTCAACAGTCCCAATGATATAAGGCCCCCAAAATATGAGATAGACAGAGAAAGCTCCACAAAAAATATCTTGGAAGCCGTTTCTATCTATTTCGGGGCCACTAGATAGAGGTAGAACAACCCACAGTGTGCATGCATGTTGCTGCTTAGAGCTCAATGCATTGCCTCGCTTGCGTTGAGGTGCCGCCAAACACCGAACCGTTTTGCCGTCGGCGTTCAGTTCCGCTCCCCCAAGCTGACCCCAACAGCAGCAAGATTGGACCTTGATCTCGTACTGCAACATGAGGTGCTGAACCTGTCAGAGGGTCAGAGCAGCGGAAAGCAGCTACTTATCTGCGCAGCTAGCGAACAGAGCTGGACCAGTCTAGTGGTTGAGACGCGGTCAGTTGAGGACCCAAGTCCTATCGCTTCGCTAAGTTGCAGAAACTATCTGGCAGATCTTCACCTGGTTGCCACGGCGTTTGTGGGGCTGCAACTTCAGGAATAACACTACTCAAGCTGAAGCTGATTCCGGTTGGAAGTCACAAACGGTCTTGTGACAGCCAGCCAGATCTGTCAGCGCCGACAGGCATGTGGTTTAATCTGCAACTGTCCCACAGGCGCTTGTCTCTCACGCCAAAAAAACACAAAGGATGTGGGAGCAAAGCCGCTGCAGGCTTACTCACGATCATGTGAGGGGAATATGGATAGTATCGGAGACCCCGGTCGAGCGTGGGTTGGTCAAAGAGAACTGCACATAATTCGTTTGTCTCTGCAGCTTTCCTCTTCCTTACCCTGCTGCCGCCCACAAGCGCCTCCGCGGTGATGCCGAGATCTGGGAGTCCTCTCCGTGATCGGAAAAAACCAACGACGAGGAGAGAACATAGAGAGATACATAGGTCGTAGCCAAGAAATGGTGAGGACTTATGGCAACGTGTCATCTGCGTGCCGCATCTCTCACAACATGACACGCAATCTCTAGGTGGCTTTGGGGACCAAAACAAGTAATCACCTGATGCAGTACCCCTAGTGACCTTGAGAAAAGAGCACCAATCATCTACAGCTTTGCCAACATAGCATCACCAACACACCACTTTGCTTACCGCACGTTGCGCCAACCGCACCTGCATCCACTCCACCAGGACCGTCCACGGACGAAAGGACGTTCCCTGGAAATTGTTCGAACATGTTGGTCGGAATAGGAGGGTAGAAGAAAAACACAAAACATGCCCGACGGACATGTGGCGCATGTTCTGCACTGGATATTCCATCAAAGAACCACTCTCAACTCTAGTCCAGGCAATGGCTCCAATGTCTCATCTCGATATGCTTTTCAGGTAGCCTTAGGCTATCGTTCTCGGCCCCACCGGCACCATGCCAGACCCATTCTTGCTGAGGAGACGACCTCCGCCAGATCGCTCGCGGCGCTCCGCCCTATGCACCTGGGAAAGCAGAGAGACACCGACGTAGACCCTACAAGGGACATGAGGACTATGGGTGAGGATGAGAAGCCTATGTGGAGAGTGGCAGCAGGTGGCGACAGACAATGTCCGCGAAAAATGTTATAGTGGAGAAGGTGCGCAAACAGTATAAGCGCGATCCCTGTTCTCAAGTTTCATTGGTCCAGCATTGCCGGGTAGCACCGGTGGTGGGTGTGACCTGCCTCTGGGCCCAGGAGTTGGGGACCTGCAGGCCGTGGTCGTCAAACCTGGGGCGCGCACTCGGCGGACGCCATCACCTTCGAGTTAGAAGCGCCCCTCACGATCGTGCTCCTGCAACACCCGAATGACCCCAGCGAATCCCGTCCCTTCCCCCCAAAGGCTTGGCTGCAGGACCCTTGAAGGCCTCCTTCAAAACGTTCCTAGCATCGGAATGGGCCAAGCCCGTCGCATTTTCCATGGTCTTGCAGAGCAACACACACACACACGATTTCTGCCTGCAAGACCTGGAGACCAAAAGCATCAGGCTCCATATCCGAACCCCGTTGAGTGGGTAAAGCAGTCGAGCAGTCCAGAATAAGTACAATCTCCAAAGTCTCTCATGTCCGTGGTGGATCACATTACGAGCCGCTGTTGATACCCTCGACTTCAGGGAACCCGCTACAAACAACCAGGTGGGGACACCCAGCATCGGCAGTTCCGAAGAAAAGAAAACACCTTCTCCAATCTCCAAACTCCATGACATCTTTAGTCTTTGCGAACCACGTTGATTTCAGAGAACGGAAAAACAACGCTAGCTCTGCTCCTTCAGGCGCGTTCCTTACCTTGGGGCGATCCCAAAGTCTCATCATGTCCCGCCTGACCCCGAACGCCACCTGCCCCAGCACTGGTTGAAGTCGCCAGCCTCCAGAAACGTCCGGAGCTGTTCTACGGTGGAGATCTGATACGCTGGCCGCCTCGCAACCACACTGCTCAGTGGGGTCATGCATGTGCAACAGGTCAAACAGACTCAGCCGCGCGCTGGAGCTTCATCGCGAGGACCACATTGTGCAAACTGGCGAAGCCGTCTGCGTCGAGCGGGACACCTTCCTGCACCAAGTGCAGTGGACGAGCCGTCTGCACATGAGAAAGGCAACAAGCAGGTTGTGAATAGACATGGCAGCTGCAAAAACCGTGTGCACGAAGGGTGTGCAGCCACATATTGCACGACATCGTGCACGGATAAGGCCGGAAACGAGCGACTCGAACAAGTCTTGGTCGCGCCCTGACTTCGCAGATTGTCAGCCTGACGATTCACCAAGAGAAAGGCCAAGAACCGGCCGATGTGCTCCTCCAGGGACATCCCTGCAGTCGGCAAGGCCGCGAAGCCGAGACGAAGATGCTCACAGAGGTTGAAGAAGCTTAGAGACTCTCATGGGTACCTGAAGAGGGTCCTAGCAGGTCACCGAACCAGGCTTGGTGCTGTGATACGTGCCTTCACGACGCCGCTTGCCGTACACGGTGTTCGGCGGCACTTGCGGCTCCGAGCGTGGCCGCTTGGCCCGCCTCAGAGGAGCATAGGGCAAATCCGCCGACGGCTCCAGGAAAAGCCAAGGAACACGTGCTGGAGCCACCCCAAGCACGAGCCGTCTCCCCGTCCTCGGATACGACATCGGAAGTCCTGATGTAGAGACGAAGTGAATGATACGGAACACCATTGAGCCCACAGTCACAAAGATGTGGCGTTTCGAGGACCAAAGTGTTCCATCTATCCTTGTGACTGTTGCACACCATATGCATACTGGGTCGGACTAGATCTATGGGGCCAGGATCCCGCTGAGGTCCTGTCGCCGTCCGCGTCTGCCGCGGGCTCTCTATCAGCTCCATCCACCACTTCTGCCTCTATGTCTTCAGCAGCCAACAGGCTCACGTGGGACGTAAAACGTGGTGAACAGCGAATCGAAATTCAGGACGTATCGAGATAGAACGTGTCTAAATAGCTACATTTTCACCAAAGATGACAACGTAATGAAGGTGACGGAGTTGTCAGTCTAGGCGTCAGCGGCGGAAGTCTCCTCTGAGCTTCACGCTAGCAACGCATCGGCGCGATGCTTCCATTCGGCCGCCTGCGACGGTGGCGAAGCAGCGACGTTACAACAGACGACGGCGAGACGAATGCAGCGCACAGAACGAGGAAAAGAGGGCGTTGGAACATATCACCGAGGCATTTGAGCGTCAAGGATGAAACAGCTTCAGTCTACGAGACGGTGGAACACGCCTCCTCGTACTGCTCCGCTTGCACAGCTCGCTCTTTCTGCTCCAAGGCATGCTGCAACTCAAAACCTCATCAGTGCAAAGAAAAGACCCAAACGACTGAGTAACAGCAGCGCGGGTGACTCCTCTGCACATATATACGTTGCAAGAACTGATATAAAGTCATCACGACGGAGACTTGAGGAAAAAGGTATCAAACTGCGCACGTTTCATCACGTTTCTATCTATAGACATGGCTCTATCCAACCTGGTGGCGGGTGTCTTTGTACTTATGGTGTATCTACCACGATCCCAGTCAATGTATTCCAAAACTGGAGACGTAAGGAAACGTCAACTTCGGTTGCCACGCCTGCGGCGCAACTGTCGACAGCATCGTGGGTATCCTGTGCACGAGTCGGACGAGTCGGAGTTTTTGGAGAGTCAGGTTGTAGCAACTTGACTATGTAGGGTTTGAAATAGAAAGTACACTTTGATCGCAAGAGAAAAACAGCTTAGTGTCCCATCTCGAAGCGCAGCAACTGCCCTCCTGTCTGTTGGACCGTCTTTCAGACATCCATGGCAGGCTGTCCAAAGTTTTGCTCTAGACTATTCGATCTGAGTTTTGTTGGCACAACTGATGTGCCTGAATGGTGCTGGCTTTCGATAGGCCGTCGCCTGATCTTAGCAGCATTGAGCCTGGCCCTTTGGAGACAAACTGACGGCTGATGATCCATACTGGTGTGGTTCACCATAATCTTGAATGGGATGAAGAGAGAGTCTGGGCAGAGAAAGTACAGCTGTAGGGACACTTCTCCTGAATCCGTGAGGGCTCTTCACTCCATGAACGTTCTGCCCGGTCCACGGAACCCATGGCGCCTCCGCGCCACATCGAAGCTCTTGCAGGATGCTCTCCTCGTGACACGGCGACAGAGGAAAGCATCTAACATCAAACCGAAGAAGGTCGCATGCCCAGACCTTTGCCTCGACACTTGTAAACCTGACTTGGTCCGGTGATGTCCTTGAAAGTCTCCAGCTCCGCCCGCATAATCTCTCTGATCTCGTTCAAGAATGTCTCCTCGCGACACAGCGAAGCGGAGAGCACCCAACACTAAACCGAAAAAAAGGACTCACATATGAGCGACTGTCAAAACCTATTGTGTGTTGTTGTACGCACTCTTCCCAATGTTATCGTGGACCTTATCGTTCCTGAGGGTTTGGACACACCGAACAACAGAAGTCCTTGAAGTCACATCCAGTGCATGTCATGCTTTCATGCGCTGCTACACCCCGCTCACATCACCAAAACCCTATCGGTCTTCCTGCTACACTCCGCTCACACTGCTTACTCCTGGTCTTCTAGGTTGGCTGCCTGGGGGTTCTATACGTGAGCAGGGGTCTTCAGTACACGAAAACAGTCACAGAAGTGTCCCCTACGTTATCGTTTTTGTTATCGTTCAAACGCCCATCACAAATTCCCAGATTTCTAAACGTCATTTTAGCAGCTCATGATAAACCACAAGGATGCAGTCAATCAGGGAAGCATGTCACCAGGCTTTTGTGTGACCCCCACATGTACAACCCTGCTACACCCCGCTCCCACGTGTACAAAAACCCGTATCGTTTTTTCTGTGAAACTTATCGTTCCTCAAGGTTTCCCTCATTCGTCTTGCTTAACTTAATCTTCGCTATAATATTGCTGCCTTCATCGGAGGTTTTGACAGTTGCTCACATCAGATCTTAGCCTCTACACATGTCGGTGATCTCCTTGAAAGACTCTAACTGAGCTGCAGCCATAGCACGGACGTACACAAAATTCTGCGCAGACTTGTCACAGAAAAGTTACAGTCGTTGAACCGCCTGATTCGATGGGATGAGCTCGTTTTGATGCTGCTGCGAAAGAAGATCTGGAACACACTACGCTGCTAGAAGTGCTGCTACAAATTCCGTACGAAAACAGTATCAAATTTAATACCGTGTTCGGCTGCTTTCTGCGCCGGCATGTCTTGCATATCGTGCATCAAACGCCCGCCCAATGACACAAGGACTCGCCGACACATGCTTCTCGTAGTCAGCTTCGAGTCTCGAGCCATGGTCATGTTGCCATGCGTAGATGTTTTGAAGCGGAAGCACGACAAACTTGTTATCAGTTTGGCAAACTTACTGCGAAGTCAGCTCCAGGTCCCGCATTCCTGTTGCATTGCCTTGGGTCGTTTTTGAGCCTACACTCTTGAACAGCCCATCCTTCTATGAGTGCTTCCAGCCTCTTGGGCCCTGTTTGACTTGAAGACCTTGCCGTTAACCTTGCTGCTCTCTTCTTCTGAATCCCGGCCTGAAGTCCACCCGGCAACACGCAGCAGACCACCTTCTTCCCGGTCTGGCCTGGGTTTGTTGCCACACGCGCACCGAACACCCAGGACGACCGGACGGGAGCGATTCCCTTTTGGTGTTTGCCGAAACAGCTTCGAAACGCCTCCAGGGTCGTCTAAGGCCTTTTTGACAACTTGGGCACCAATGAACTGAACCACTTCTGAGTTGGAGATGTTGGACAACTCAGTCATTTCTCTATGAGGTCTCCAAAAGGGCTGAGCCCTCCGGATGTTTTTCGAACCAAACCAGACGAATGATGGCTCCAAACTAAAGAATAAACAAACACACCCTGTCTTTCACTCGTGGGCGTCCGCACTGCCCATGCGGTACACACAACGCCTCTCCTGACAAGGTGTGGCACTGGCGGCAACGGCATAAATAAATGGAAACTGCATGAACCGAGGTGGAATGTATACGAACCTAAAGATGAGTTGGCCGGTGACCTTTAGTCTTCAGCTGTGAAAATCAAGCTTAGGAATGAGGGAAAATGAGTATAGGAATGCTGAAAGGTCTTCAACAACTCCTTGAGGTCCGTTTGGACCTCGAAGCTCGTTTGGAGTTGGATGTTGTGATCACAAGTTGGAGTAGTTTGTTTCAGAATTGCTGGGCTCGCTTGGGAGATGCAAATCAGACGTCTACGAAATCGAACCACCGAATGATCCAGATGGACCGTGTCACCCCACTAGGTTCAACTGTTGGATCGTCCTGTATATGTAATGAGGGACTGAAGAAAAGCAACGCAGCATCATGAGCATCACGGGAAGTCACAAACCAGGCGTATCAGATACACCTGGTTTATGTATGTTTGTTTGAGCATCTTTAGTGTGTGGAGTGTCAGCCATATCCACTGAGATGCCAGGGAAGCTCAAAGGCACGTGTATCTGATACGCCTGGTTTCTGACTTCCCGTGATGCTCATGGTGCTGCCTTCTCAGTTTCAACTCAGACTGATGTGGTATAATATGGACGCGGCTTATGTACTTTTGTTCAAGCATATTTATAGCCGTGTAGGCGATGCATCCAGGCATCTTTTGCAACTCGATCTGGCTACACTGGTTTGCCTCTCTGCCGACAAGGAGTCGCAGGCCCACGGTGGCAGAATGTCCATTCATCAAAGCCAAAGACAAAGGTATCTGCTGAAACACATCCTGGCGAGACAGCATAAATCCCCAGCCGCTGCGTGTAGTGGACAGTGGATGGTGGATCCACTGCTACTTATAACTTATAACAGTAACCTTCTACCACAACCACCAGAGGCACATGTCGCCTTTTCGCCTCCGTCGGGCCATTCAAAACTCTCCCCAAAACAAGCTCCCTGATCGCGCCAGCTGCCCATCTTCTGGGCAAAACAAGCTAGTGATTGCCAACTGAACATCAGGATTCCCATCCCAAAATGCAGATCAAGCTTGATTCATGATATTCCTCATCCTCCGGCTCGGCTGAGGTGAGCAGACCGTTCGCACATGGAAACAAACACCAATGGACAACATGCCACAACCATCTACGACATTCCGCGCTTCTCACCACTCCTCGGTGGTGACGTTCACATCCGCCTTCCGCGCCAGCTGCACCGCTGCTGCCTCGGAGCCCGTCCAGGCCACCACACGCCGCGCCGCCGCGCCAGCGGAGGTCCTTTTTCGACGCGCGCGAAACGACCGTAACCAGCGGAGTAGCGGAAGAGCATGGAGAGGAAACGCAGAAGAGAGAGAGAGAGAGAGTGAGACATGTCCAAAGGGTATGGAGCCAGCACTTGGAATCCATGGAGTGCGCAAGTTGGAGGAAACGAGCTGCAATATTTCGTAGAAATGACAAAACGAGGCCCTAGTTCGCATTCACGACTGATATCATTGAAGCCTTGAACCCTCGAGTTAATTTCATGCCTCCCCGTCCAAACTCAAAAAGTGGCCTACTTCACCTGCTAACAACTTCGACAC
>CAXAMN010016891.1:558463-643827 GCA_963970005.1 Durusdinium trenchii
ACTCAAAAAGTGGCCTACTTCACCTGCTAACAACTTCGACACTCACAGCAGGAGATCCACCATGGCAGAAACATAGCACTATAGCACGTACCGGAAGCGTCCCAGGGGGGAGTTGAACCCGCGGCGGGGGGGGCCCCCCTACACGTGAAGTTTTCACGTGATTCATGATTCTCGAGGCTGCGAGCCCTTGACTTGCTAAAGCAAGAGCAACTCCAGCTAGCTGATGCTAGCTTTCGTGAAAAACCCATCGCAATTCCATAGGTTTTGGAAACACCCATCACTTTTTGAAGTTGGGGATGAGCTGGAAAGTTTGACGGGTTTTCGTTTTCCTTACTTAATTGCGACGGGTTTTTCAAAAAACCCATCACATTTTGGGGCTGGGGCCCCGGTCTGAAACGTGACGGGCTTTCCTGGCCAAATCAATTTGGCTGGCAAAATTGTGACGGGTTTTCCGTCTCCAACTCATTCATTCCTGCAAGGCCCCATTGATCGAGCTTGGCCGGGCACAAGGCACCGAAGCTTCGGGCGCACATTGATTGCACCTACAAGCTTCAGGTGTTTGCGTCCGACTGCTCCAATTATAATCTTCCAATCCAAAATCGTTGAGCCTCCGCTCCTGAGCACCAATACAAGGTAAATGTCAAGCCGAGAAAGTTTCACACGTCCAAGCTGGGCATATTGAGCAATCAGCATATAAGCGCAGTGGTTGGTGCTTCCAGCTGGCTCAGGCAACCCTCGGGGCCGCACAGACCCACATCAACACATGACTCCGCAGAGGGTCGAGAAAGATCTGGCAAATAGTGTGAAGTACGAGTTGGACCTATTGAAGTTGCAACGTCCCGGTCAAAGTCAAGCCTTTCTTTTTGTAGCTCCGACAGGTCCACGTTCTCCGTCCAAGTGCTTTAAAAACCTTGAAGCGGAAACTCTATCAAAATGTGGCGCAAAACTTTTGAAATAGTGGTGCTTGGCTGTGGCGCCAGAAGCGGTGGATTATGTTCGTGGTTGTGAGGAAGGAGATGGTCTGTGCGCACTCTTCACACGTAACGTCTCCATCATCATCATATCTCCACGCTGGCATGGCTGCCCACTACGAAGAAATCTAAATTCTTGAAGTTCCATGACTGTATATAAGGTCAGTCTTGTGTGTATCAGGCGCATGTGGATGTTGCCTCATTCTTAGAGCTTTTTGCTCCCAAGCAGGACCAAATAAACAACATGGCTGTGTTACATGCTTTTAACGGAGCCAGCAAGAAACTTGACAACAAGGTTCTATTCCAGATCAAACACCCACTTGCTATTTGGAAGACACCCGGTTCAAGCTAGATGAGCCTGTATATAATTATACATATTATAATGACCAGCCCACCATACTATTGGGCCAGTCCACAGCCAGCTTCTGCATCTTTCGGGTTGATTCAGCTTCACGACGGCCAGGTAGCGAAGGATTCGTCGGGTCGACGTCCGAGCCGTTTCTTTTTGGACAAGTGCTTCGCGAACCGAAGGAACTCGACCTGTTCTTGTTCGAAACCAACTCCCACCAACAAAGCTTCACGGATGTTAGAGTTGATTCACTGTTGCCACTGGGTACTGGCCCTCAAAACCATGCAAACATGACAGGTGTTCACATACGAACAAACACATGCTTTTTTGCAAGGAAAACTCCGGTATTCAGCTGGGCCTTTGTCCGGATGGACCTGCAAGGCACGTCGCTTGAAGGTCAACTTGATCTCCTCCGTCGTGGCATCTGTCGTCACACCCAGCAGCCCATAGAAGGACGGCATGGCGATCAGCGATGTTGGCAAACTGCTCCGGTGAAGAAAGGGAGGGAGCTTGGAGATTCTGGAGAAGGGAGCATCTATAGAGGATGATTCAGGATGATGGTAAAGGGAACCCCAGAAGAAACTGCTGTTCACAGGTCAGGAAGTCCATCCCACTCCAAAGAATGAGAGGAAGCAGAAGCCACCTCCCGGTGGTGCCGTGCTGTTGGTGTTTTCAGAAGGTCCTGGGACGCCCCAGTTCATCCGCGAAGGAGAAAGAAGTTTCGGCCAACCACTGAACCCCCAAGTTTCGGGCAACCATAGGGGAGGAAGTGAAGCAATGGACACATGGTCTTCGATATTATTGAAAAAACAGAAAACCGCACAAATACGTTCAAATAAGTATCAAGTTAAGTTGATGCTACTTCATACGAAGAGAACACATGTCCTTATGTTATCTCCTCAATAGACTCGGATCACTTCCATGTCGTGTCTCCCTTCGTTCTTTGGTCCCGCTGTCTCAACGAGTCGTTTCGCGTCGCCCCGCGCAGGTTCTGCGTGGAGGGAAGGCCTGCCAGTGTGGCTTAGGTCAAAAGGCCTGGAATAGACCCTTATTCCCAGTCTCTTTCTTTATTCCAGCCTTAGTGGAAAAGGGGGGGGTGGGTCAGGGGGGGGTTGGTGTAAAAATGTATGATAGTGCCGTGTGGAAACCTACAGTAAGGCTACTCTCCAAGTTCATTGAGCAAGGGTACGTGGAGTTTTCAAACATCCCTCCCCTTGTATCTAGATCCGAACAGGAAGCCAGTGCGTGTGGACCCAAACGTGAGGCCTACAAAGACGCATGGTTCCCAGACATCCCCCCCGCTGTATCTAGATCAGTTCACTCTGAGATTTTCAGGCCATCCACTTTTCACCACCATCACGGAGTCTTGAGTCAAAACGTGCGGTCGGAGTCTGGCACCGAAAGGCACTGGTTGGTGACAAAGCTCGGCGGAACGAGTTTTCCTCGAAGGAGTCAATCCTCCTCATGAGATTACAAACTGCATTGAACGACTGGTGTCAAACATGAGCATCCGAACATGTTGGAACATCTACATCAGGGCCTCTTTCGATCTCTTAACTCTTATGATCTCATAGCTTCTGACTCTTATGATCTCTTATGATCTCTCGATTTCGGATGATCTCTTCAGGGCCTCTTTCGCATCGTCTGTCTTTCCTTCAGCGGCGATGCCCAAACGAACCCGCTTCGATCTCTTCAGGTCCGGGGCGGTTCGGACGGACCCGGCGGGGGACGGTCGTAGCTTCTAGTGTGTGCTTCTTGTGACGGTCGTGGCGATGGCCTCCACCTATAGTAGCTTCTAGTTACTAAGAAGAAAGCTTGGTAACTACAGGTGAAACGATGTCCCGTGAAACGATGCCCTATGCACATCATGGCGACCGCGAAAGACGGAAAACGCCCTCCATCATGGACCCCATATCTCCACCGTAAGACGTCCCTCCCTTCAGATCTGGAGAATCTCTCTCTCCCAAGATCTGGCCCCGAAACGTCTTGCGTTCCTTTTGGACCGCCCAACGACGCACCGCCCACCGCGAAAGGAGAACGACGCGGGTGAAGAGTTTCAGCAGCGAAAGGAGAACGACGCAGCTCGCCGTGCAACGACGCAGCTCGTTTCGCCCCAAGGAACTGGGCGACGCATCTCCGGTACTTCGGTCCCCAGGAGAACGTACGGGTCCGTGGCGGTTTCGGCAGACGATACACCTGTGCGATCCGGTGGAGCGGACTCTGCTTCTCTCTTTGCTTCAAATGGGACTTGGAAGGGGCGGTAGACAAGTCGAAGACGGAAGATAAAAAACACATCTAGATTCTTCAAAATCCGTGAGCCCCATGGTCTTGATGCTTGACTTTTGCCTTGTCAAAGAACAAACACAGGCAATTGCGGGTTCGGGTGTTGCGCCAATTGATCAGCCAACAGGGCACATGGCAAAAACTAGGATTTCAATCGTCCATCTATCCCTCTAATTTGGGTCTATCCTATTACCAGTAACAGGTGGCATCCATGATGGTTGGTGTTTTTTCGGCTCTTGTTCAAGAATCCTGAGGTTCTTGTTGACCCTTCCTCTTTACCAGGTCAGTTCGGACCCTCAAAACACCCCGATGGAGTGAACCAATTCCAGTCGCGACCGAACCGAACCGGAGACGGGCGTCCGCGCCGGCCGCCTCGCGCCGCTCGAGGTTCGTTCGTGCCCGGTCTGCCAAAGTGGTTCGTTCGTTCTCTACCTTGGATGGTTGGATGGTCTGCAGTTTTGCGTTCTGGATGCTCTTTTTTGGGACTTCTCACAGACCCCGAACCCAAGGAGCCAAACGGACTGCGCCCCCCTGTCTTCAGAGAACGGCACGGCTCGGACCCGCCGGAAACCACGGGAGAGGTGGAGGGAGAGGTCGAGGGAGAGGTCGAAGGGGCAAAAAGAGAGGGTGAGTCGGGTGCAGCTGGGTACACCCACCCAGTAACACCATGGTAACCCCCAGATTAGATAGAACGAACATAGTAGATTTAACACATCAAAGGAAATAGCGTTCACCATTTCTCTCTCTTTGGGGACCACTAGACTGGTCGCTGACCAGGTCGCCCGATTTCGAATCGAGCTGTTCGACGGTCGGCGAAAGTGGATCAACTACCTCGAAGCAATGACCATGTTGGGCGGGAAGTGGACATTCCAGGGGCCCCACATGGCCCATCAAAAAGACAGGTTTTCCCTAGCAAAAACATGGTTTTGGTATGGTTTTGGTATGTGGACACCTTTTCATCGGGAAATTGAGGGCCACTGGTTGTGTTGAATTCTCAGAAGCACCCGATCCCTTAGCATCTACAGGCATATATGGGCGGCTTGACCGTTGACATCTTATGTACTAGTAGCTTCTTGGTACTAGTAGTAATGCCCTTGTTACTAGTAGCGATGCCCTTGTTACTAGTAGCTTGGGTTTTCCCTTTTTTCAGAGAACTATATGCTGATTGGAACTTTTGCAATATTCCAAAATAAGAGCTTCCGGTCTGGTTCTTTGATTTTCTTACATCAGATTGTGAAAACACTCGTTTTCTTCGCCCGATGATCCCACACCATGCATGGAACCCTCTTGACCCGATGATCGTGATGACCGAAGAGCAAACCCTAGGGATCCAAATTTGTATCTTCTCAGCTTCGGCACGACGCACGACCCGACGTTTTGGCACCTACTACATGTCTCAGTGGAAGAAACACATAAGCCCGTACATGTCTCAGAGGGTGGATCCCTGTGGATCCATGTGGAGAAGTCTTTTCGCCCGTCCTTCTGACAAGGTGCGACTGGATTCCAGAAATTCCTGATCCGGCCTTTTGGGTACCCAAAATCTCCTCCATGGTGAGGTCACATCTCATCCGTTGACGGAGAGCTTCTCTCCTGGAGGCCAGTTCCTTTTCTTCTCTTGAAACACGGGTCGAACAATTACGGGATCAAATTCTTGAAGAATAGAGTCTTCAACACCATGGCAAGCAGCTGGCCAATGGACCGAGCAAAAGTTTCAGTGCACTATCTAAGTCTTCTTGACCAGGAGTTCAACTTTTCGACCTGGGTCATGTGTCAGCAGTCTGATCTGCCCTGCTCCTGAGGCGAGTTGCCGCTTGCTCTTCCCTCGCACGTTTGCGCTTCAACGCTTCAAGCCGTCGATGGTCCGTCTGCTCCTTCTTTCGCTGCCGCAAGGCCTTCCGGCGCTGGTTCTCTGCCATTTGCTCCTGCTTCTTCAAAGCATTGCGCCATCGAAGAAGCAACTTCCTGACCAACAGCAGCTGGTCGATTGCTCGTCTTCGTTTCCTCTTGACACGAGGGCGGACTCTGGCTGACCGGTATTGATGCTCGTCATTCATGCTCATATGCTGCCGCTCCCAACATTGCAAGTGTCTATTGCGAACAGCTGCTTGCGATTTGTATGTAGCATCTATGTGCTGCGGCCTGCTCCCATGTTTTCCCACATACGACCCCAAAGAGAAGCCCGAATACGACCCCAAAGATCTTCCAGTTCCACCAAGCCATAGCACCACAACAGGCTTCCCGGTCTGTGATTCCGCTTCGTGACACATCCACGCAATGGAGCCGAGCCCCTCCACCGAGCGCACCGTTGGGGAATGAACGTAGGTCGATGGCCGGAAAAAGCGAGAAGTTTGGTGAATGGAAAATCGTGGGCTCAGGTCTGCCAAAGTCCTACCAGGGCCAAGTCTGCTTCCTGAGATTCTTGCGCAACTGGATCTTGCCGATGGAAACAACACGACTATAGTTACATATAGACATAGACATCAACCACAGGACAGGCTTTCGGTCGACCACCCCATCTTGTAAACAGCCCAAAAAGGATTTTGCGTGGTGGATTAAACACTGATTGAGCCATGAACTGTGGAGTACCTCCCATCACCCGTGTCCCAGCCTGCCATGTTCGTCAGAAGACTCTTCCAAAGCTTTATTCAAACGGCTCTCAAACACGTCTTCGGATTGCACGGAGGCTCCCTGCATTTTCTGCTTGACAGATGTGAGGACCACCTCAGATTTGCCAAACTATGGAACGTTCTGCCATTTCTTGTGCCATTTCTCTGCTGGAAGTGAGCAACATGGAAGTTAAGCTTTAGGAAAAGAGAAAAGGGATATCTTAACCAATCCCAGGCCACCAAGAACTCAACAGCTGTGGGTAAGTCGCAGTCCCTGGTGGAGATCACCAGTGTGTCAATATTCACAGCGACCCTGTACATGCAACCATCTTGGGTTGTGCGAGAGTTGCGCACATGAAAGAGACCCTTCATCTCTTTCTGACAGCTCTTCTTCTTTCGACCCGTCTTCTGAGCCGATGGTGGGATGATTGAGCTCAACGTTCTGCAAGTGGTATCAGTTGGCTGGTCGGGCTCCAACGCTGGTTAGCTTCGTTCCCGCGAAGCGACCAACGCTGATTTGTCGTCGCAAGGAGTCGTTCCAACAGCCGCTGAGTTCTCAGCTTCACGCTGAGTTACAATCCACTTCTCAAAAAGCACTCGCTGCTTCCGACTGAACTCCTTCTGGATGATGTCATTCCGAAGCTCCCGTGGGAGCCTTTTCAAGAGTTCATAGAGCTTCGTCAAGAGCTTGTCATGCGAAAACACCTTCGATGCACTTGCGGATTGCTTTGAAGTGCTGGACGTCTGACTTGTGTGCTCTGGCGTCGGGGTTGCCTCTGCGCGTTCTTTCTGCTCAGAAGGCTGTGCCCGTTTTGCTTGGGCCTTTTTTGGCTTTGCCTTCTGCTTTGGCAACAGCTTGGTCGTAGGTCGCTGATCGTCATAGCGCTTCCGGGCTTCTGGATCAGCTAAGGTCTCAAATGCCTGGTAGACCAAATGAAAGGCCTCCTTGCTTCCACCTGCCGCTGCATAGCGCAAAGTGGTTAAAAACACAAGGTTCCCTGTTATCTGTGACATATTCTTCGACCAAAAAACGTTCTTGACACGTCTTCCAGAGTTGAAACACCCGACATTGCCACTGGGTACTGGCCCTCAAAAGCATGCAAACATGACAGGTGTTCACATACGAACAAACACATGCTTTTTTGCAAGGAAAACTCCGGTATTCAGCTGGGCCTTTGTCCGGATGGACCTGCAAGGCACGTCGCTTGAAGGCCAACTTGATCTCCTCCGTCGTGGCATCTGTCGTCACACCCAGCAGCCCATAGAAGGACATGGCGGAGGCAGCTGAAATACGGACGGTTGGGTGCGGTTCTGGCCCCTTCGTTGGAAAAACACACCTGTTCCAGTGCTGGAGAAGGAGGGTGCCATCAGGCCCAGCTGGGCCATCTCATGGTTACGGTAGACCTGCTATCTTGTGGGAAATAACAGGTCACCAGAGTCTTCTATTTCGAGAAACAAAACGCGTGACCATCGGTCAGCGAGTACGACCATCGGTCGACAAGAACTCCAGCGACCTGGCACCCTACCTATAGGCCGCCATTGGGCACCCATTGGAAGTGTGCGTTTCGTATGCAAAAACCTGCCAGAAATTCCTTGTTCCACCGCTTGAAATTGACCTCTTGCAGTCTAAATCCTATGTCACCGCAAACGGACTCTGAGTACACCGCGCAACGGGGTGGTGGAAGACTTGTGGGTGGATGTTCCAGAGATCTGCAACAGCTGGGAACTGGAGGTGAGGCCTGAGGAATTGGAGGTGAGGCCAATGTGCTTCACAATTAAACCTCTAAGGTTGGAGGCCATCGCAAGTAGATTGGAGGCCATCGCAAGTAGAGGTAAACCTCTTTCGCATCTCAACAGGTCTATTTCAGGCATCTCAGCTGAAGTTGAATGCCTGATGCCTGGATCTGAGGAGAACAATGGCAATTCGTACGTCGGAGCCCTCGGTCAGGATTTGACCTTCCGTTCGTCGATTTCCGATTTCCAACACACGAAACAGGATCGGGAAATGTCCAAAAATACCCAGCAAACGAGGTGAAATCCATTGCAATTGAGACCTAGAAGGCTCTCTTTCTCGCAATCTGAATGAACTCCTTTCGTTTCCAACAACCTAAAAAGCGGGCACCGGGCACCGTTTTTGAGACTTTGGTGCTTTCGCCAACCCTTCTTCGGTGGATTCACCCTTCATCAACCTCCCCCTGTCTGCAACCAAGTTCAACAAGTTCCGAATGGTCTGCCCACGAATGGTGGCGTTTTTCATCCTCGCCCGACTCTTTTCTGGTTCCTCGGCCGGTCTCAGAGGAGGGATGAGATGTGAATCTGGAAATACCTTATGGAAAAATCATCGAAAAACACAACATAATTCAAAACAACATTCATCGAACAGTCACTCAGAGTAACGTCTCTAGCTTTTAGGGATTGCAAAAAAAACCGAGCAGACAGGGCCATGCCGGACGAGCAGTCGGACGAACTCCTTGTCCGACCATCCCGGTGTTGACTCCGTCGACACCACCCAGACGCCCTCGGGGCCGGACCCTCCGTTCAGTAGGGGTCCGGACCTTCTCACCAATCCCTAGGGTTTTGGTTCGGGACCAGTCGAGCTGTTTTCACGGAGCGTCTGGGCAGCCGTAAATGGCCTTACAACCAATGGCCCTTGGGCCGCAGCGAACCGAACCGACACCGACACCGAACCGATGGCCCGATGGCCCTGCGTCTGCGTAAGCTCCGTGACATGTTCGAACGGTTTCGCGGAGGATTTCTCGGTTTTAGATTCTAGAAACATATAAAGGTGACCTTACTTACATCACATTTACTACACCTAGAAGAACCCAAATGGCTTTCTCGAGTCTCTCAAGTTGTAGGGCGCCCGTGAAAAAGAAATTCATCCAAATGGCTTCACAGCAAAGGACGATACACTTCATCATTGCCAGAAACGACTTCGCCGCTCACCCAAATCGGATCCAAGTACAATCTTCGCGACCCGAAATCCTTTGAGTCACAGCTAGTAGCTAGAAGCTACTAGGTCGGAGGCCATCACTAGTAGGTCGGAGGCCATTACGAAGCTACGAATGTAGCTAGACGCATGCAAGCAAAAACGGGCCACTTCGGGTTTTCGATGTCCAGTTCATCCGTGGGCTGCATGCGTTCTATCAGGTGGGTCAGACATGCGTTGGCTGTGTCGACAACAAGTGGAGTGGGCAAGTCGTGTCGCTGTTCGCCGGGATTATCGGCAGGGAAGTGCTAAGAATTCGGATGAAGACAAGAATATACCTCCGAACACGATCACCACCTACAAAGACCTATATAAACATGGGTTTTTGAACAAATACGTTTTTCTTTTCATCAGAAAACCGAGTTCTTTTTTCTTTATAAACGGAAGCCACCCATTCAGCCCCTCGACCTTTTCATTGCTTGCATCCCAGGCAACCCAGGATCTCCTCCATCGTGAGGTCAGCCTTCATCCTGCGACGAAGCTTCTCTCTCCTTCGAGGGTTCAGGGCGACTGACGGAGGCTCGAGGTGGATGAGGTGGCTCACCATGCGACTCCAGAGGTTTCGATACATGAAGATCCACCATGAAACAAAACACCGTGACGGTGACATGCAAGGTTTGTTTGGTTTCTTTGGAATTTCATCCCTTAGATTCAGCATGTCATAGTACTCGAAAACAACCTATCACAACTTCCTTCCCACTCTGCTCCTCAGGCGTTTGGCTGCTTGTTCTTCTCGGGCGCATTTTCGCCTCAACCACTCCTCTTCCCTCGCACGTTTCCGCTTCCAGGCCGCTCGTTGCCGGCGTTCCGCCTGTTCCTTCTTGCAGCGCAGGTTCTCGGTCCGCTGTTCCTGCTTCATCAATGCGTTTCTCCAGCGCAGGAGCAATTTCCTCACCAATGGCAATTTGGCAACTGCCTTGCCAAGTGCTTGCCTCTTGCATCCACGAAGACGTAGTCTAGCTGGTCGGTGTTGGTTCTTATCATGCATGCCCATATGCTCTCGCTCCCAATACTGCAAATGTCTCATACGCTTGTCGGCATGTGATTGGTATAAAGCGCGAATTCGTTGCAAAGGAGCTGTGCTGCGACCATGTCCTGTGATTTCCCACATCTCTTTCACCGCATGTTGCAGGCGCTGCCAGAAGTCCTCCAGCTCCCGCAAGCTCCGACGCCAAACGATGGTGGACCGCCCAGAGCCTCGCTGCCACACGAGGTCTCGACAGGGATCCATCAAACGGTGCATGCGAGCCACCTCCCGAACCGTGTGAACAATGGGCGACTTCACGCTCTGCCCGGGCCCCAGGAAGAAACCAAAGCCTTGTTGAATGCCAAAACGGGGATTCAGGTCCTCGTGGCTCCTGTCAGGGGCTTGCCCAGGTCAGAATGTCAATCTGCCAAAAGAAGGTAGGCTCTTTTTAAATATTTTCTATAGTGAGTCAATAGAACCAATCATAGTGGTTCACACCCAGAATCACGGTGGACAAAACACCAAACAACACAAAAGGATCTTCACCTTGCATGACTTGGGATGGTACTCGAGTCTGAATCACTTACTATACTTACACCGTTGCCCACGACGAGCAAATGCGGAACACATGGAAGAAAAAACAAACATGCAGGGTCCCAACGCGGGACATGTCGTGGGTTGCGTGGTCCGGCTTGGTGTGGCAACGAATCAAATCAACCACCTTGTACACCTTTTTGTGACCACAACCATAGACATTTAGAGGCCATCGCGGCTGTGGGTTGGAGGCCATTGCTATCAGGTTTGGCCATCGCTGTTAGGTTGGAGGCCATTGCTTCTGGGTGATTTCCAAAAATCCCAGTGCCTGCCGTGCTCAGCAAGAGATTGCTCCAAGGCTTCTTGCAGTCGCTGCTCAAAGCTCGCATCGACCTCCCATTTGGACGTGCATGGCCCTGTAACGAAAAAACATTCCAAATTAATTTTGGGGTGCTTTCTTTCAAAACTGGCAATGCCAGTAGAAGATTTGGAGGAAACACTTGTTTTCTTTTTTTGAGCGAAACGGATTGTCGGTCCTTAGAGGAAGCTTGCAGTCTCTGCTTGAGTGAGGTCAGGATCACTAAGAATTCGATGGCCGTTGGCAAATCGCCTTCCCTGGTGTAAATCAGAAGAGATGCAATACACACCTTAGCCCTGTAGGTGCTACCGTGACTTCGACATATTCCTCTCATATCGGAGTCATGTTTCCTCTTTGCCTTCCGAACTCTCTTGGGTGCTGCAGGAATCAGGCTCTGACCGAGCTCGTGTGGTTTGGGTGCTGTGACGGTCGGACCGTCCGACCAGCTGCCGGGCGATCGGATGAGTGCGTGGACAGCATCCTGCGACTGCGCAGGAGCACTGGAGCTTGAAGACAGCATCTTCATGGAAGCAGCTTGCTCAGTTTCTCTCTGAGTCTCGGCTTCTCGCTGGTTCACAATCCACTTCTCAAAAAGCACTCGCTGCTTCTGACTGAACTCCTTCTGGATGATGTCATTCCGAAGCTCCCGTGGGAGCCTTTTCAAGAGTTCATAGAGCTTCGTCAAGAGCTTGTCATGCGAAAGCACCTTCGATGCACCTGCGGATTGCTTCGAAGTGCCTGACGTCTGACTCGTGTGCTCTGGCTTCGGGGTTGCCTCTGCGCGTTCTTTCTGCTCAGAAGGCTGTGCCCGTTTTGCTTGGGCCTTCTTTGGCTTTGCCTTCTGCTTTGGCAACAGCTTGATCGGTCGCTGATCGTCATAGCGCTTCCGGGCTTCTGGATCAGCTAAGGTCTCAAATGCCTGGTAGACCAAATGAAAGGCCTCCTTGCTTCCACCTGCCGCTGCATAGCGCAAAGTGACCAAGAACACAGAACTGAAGCGACTGAAGGGACTTTCTCTTGTGGGGGAAGAAACCCAGCACCACCTGGCTGGTATCACTACTGCCATCCACTCCACTTCTTCTGCGAACGAATCAGCACAGGAAAACAAAGGAGGTGAGCGGCAAAGCGCCTATAGTCATAGTACGAACAACTTTGCAACACCCTTGTGCTGGTCTTGTTTAAGAGGAGCATACTATGAGAAAGGTCTCCAACATGGATCTCATGCGTCTCCAAACCACTCGCCACTCTTCACCCAACATCTCAGTCTCCAAACCACTCGCCATCCTAACTCTTCCAACATCTCATGAAGATCCTGACCTGGTTGAAGAGTTGGGTGAAGAGTGTCTTCATGAGATGTGGGGAATTTCCGAGACACGCCCTAACTCTTCACCCAACTCTTCATCCTAACCCTCCTCATTCCCCAACCTGCTTCGCTTCCTAAGACACCCCCGTGGCCACGCTGGCGCGTGCCGCCCGGTGCCGAACCCCGTGGAGTCGGCGGTGGCGCCGATCGCGCCGAGACGAAAGGAACTCGATCTGCCCGTTTTGCTGTATACATCACCCGAAAACTGTGTTGACCCGGGTCCGTCCTGGCCCCCTGGAAGAGTGTGTTCCTCTACCAACCAGTGGTTTTCAGGGTCCATGTTAGTCTTCCAGGGTGTACATCACCCTGTATCTGCTTCAAGGTCTAAAACAATTTGAGTTGCGTGGCGCAGACCGTTTTTGGGGGCTTCACGGACGTCCGGTATTCACATCGGGCCTTTGTCCGGATGGACCTGCAAGGCACGTCGCTTGAAGGCCAATTTGATCTCCTCGGTCGTGGCTTCTGTCGTCACACCCAGCAGCCCGTAGAAGGATGATGCTCGCGCCATGGCGTGGTGAACTCGGTGAACTCGCGCAGCGGTCTGGAGAGTTTGGAAGAAGGTGAAAACAGCAAGACTAGTAGTACATTCAATTCATCAGTTTATGGTGGTAAAGATGTGGTACTTGCTATCAATCAAAGGACCCCTTTTTTTTCAGGGGTACCTTGATCAGCCTGAGTACAAGCTACCAAGCGTTTCCTCTGGCATCCAGTTCCGTAAAGTACTGTCTCACGCTGTCTTTCACACCTCCAAATCCGTGTCACGCTGCATCGGAACTGCGCTGCAGTATACATCTCACCCGAACAAGGTTTCCTCACGACAAGGTTCCCGAGAACAAACCAAAAGGCACACACACATGCGTCAGGTGGTCTGATTCTGCCACGACACATTGACGCATGATCGAGGTTGGGAAGAACCAGGTAGTTGTCGACGGTTGATGAATAAGCCCCTCTCCCTATAGAGGATATAATCAGGATGTACAATCTAAACATGGGGCGTTGTTCATCAACCAGGAAACCAACAGTTTTCTAATGTTTTCAATGTGATCTCCAGGAAACCCCGAGGAGCGCAGCACATGGATGTTGGCATGTCTCCCCATGCCCCAGCTCGTATATGACATGTGAGTTTCATCCGTGTGCATCCTTTTCCCGGGCAAAACCCAAAGGGTTCAAGAAAAGACGAGAAACCGACGACAGGCCAACTACATAGCGGCAGCAGTTCATCCACTCACTTAGGGGCTAATGCCACCGTTTCCAGGTGCTTTTCGTGTCTTTCTGACAGTGTTTCTGTCTTCCAAAAGTAGGGATGTGGGAAGATTTCCGTTGAGGCAGCAAAACCTGTGACTACGAAGCGTCAAAGCAAGTTAAAGGTATGTCTTCACTGGCAAATCTGTAGGTCCTGGTCCTGATGACATACTGCTTCTGCAGCTGGATCAGTGGTGCGTTTCCCGGGTGAAACGAGATGTCTCAGTGCCAAGACCGACCGAGAACCGCCTGAGGTCTCGGTCTGCGAAAGAGAGGTCGGTCCAGTCCTTCTGAATTGGGACGTGAGACGTTTGTTGAAATAGGGAGACCGGGCACCCAATTTGATCCCGAACTAGGGAAAAAAGACCAGTCTACTCCTTGGTTTGTGTTTTCTTTCCTCTCCCTATTCAAGGTACACGCCCCATATCCTTCAATCCCATCTGTTTTGGGGAAACCGAAACGCCACCGCGTTTTTCGTCCGCGGGAGTCTTGTCACACGTGTTCTGGGGCGGTCGTCTCCGTCGAAAGGATCAGTTCTCATCGAAAGGACCACGTTCTGATTACATCCAAAGGACTGATCAGTTCTCATCCATCGTGAGATCAGCTTTCATCCTCTTCTGCTCTCTGCCATTTGCTCCTGATTGGTGAGTATGTATGAAAACGCACAACCGAAAAAGGGGACGCTCGAGCCTGAAGAACAAACACCGAATGGTGACCGTTGAAGAACAAACACCCTCACTATACCCAAAAATCTTGGAATCCAAGTTATTTGGTACTTAGTATGGTGTGATCAGGCCATGATTTGGCCCTGCCCTGCTCCTGAGGCGATTGGCCGCTTGCTCTTCCCTCGCACGTTTGCGCTTCAACGCTTCCTCCTTCTTTCGCTGCCACAAGACCTTCCGGCGCTGGTTCTCTGCCATTTGCTCCTGATTCTTCAAGGCCTTGTGCCATCGAAGAAGCAACTTCCTGACCAACAGCAGCTTGTTGATTGCTTGTCTTGGTTTCCTCTTGACACGAGTGTCATTCTTGCGCATATGCTGTCGTTCCCAACGCTGCAAGTGTTTGTCACGAATACCTGCGTGCGAGGTGTACCGCGCACGTATTCTCCGCAACGGGGCTGCGCTGCGACCTTCCCCAGCGCTTTCCCACATCTCTTTGACCACCTCTTGCATATGCGTCCACAAGCCCTCAAGGTCACTCGGGCCATAGCGCCCAAAAATGGCCCCCGAGTTCTGACCAACCTTGGTCTTGCACTTGCGAAATGGTGTCAGGAGACTGTGGAGCTTCGCAACTTCTTGGGGTGATCGAACGGTAGGAGACCGGAGTCTGTGTCGCCCAAGAAGGATGCCAATTTTGAGGTCTAAATAAAAACGGGGGCTGAGGTCTTCATAGCTCCTGCCAGGGTTTCTTTTGGCTTTCTAGACACCAAGCAAAACAAGTTCCCAATGAAGGCACTTTGTTGGTCATTGAGCACATTGTGGTGCAAATGGACAGCAAATGATAATGGCTGCTTAACCTTCTTAGCCTTTAAGATTCAGAAAAAAAAAGCAAACAATGGACAATCGCTTCTGTCTCCCGCGCCTGCCATGCTCAGCTAGGGATTGCTCCAATGCTTCTTCAAGCCGACTTCTGAACAAGGCTTCAGAATCCTGCGAGGCACCTTGCATTCTCTGCGTCACCGATGATAAGATGATCAAGAACTCAATGGCCGTTGGCAAATCACACGCCCTTGTGGATATACAAAGTGAAACCAAACCCACCTTGGCTTTGTATCTCCTCCCGCTTCTGAACACACCTCTCATCTCTGTCTTCTGTTTTTTCTGTTTTTTCTTTGCCCTTCCAAATCTGACCAGGGCAGGAATCAAACTCAACGTTGCCTCGGATGCTGACGCTTCGGACAGTTGTTTACGCTTCGGGCCAAGAAGCATGCAAGGTGCATCAGCGGCCGCCTGGGATGCTGTGGTGGATCTGTCAGCTGCCTCTTTTGGATCGTCATTTGAAGACTTCGCCTTGGAAGCTGCTTGCTGAGTTTCTCGCTCACTCTCCGCTTCACGCTGAGTCACAATCCACTTCTCAAAAAGCACACGCTGCTTCTGCGTGAACTCCTTTTGGATGATGTCACTGCGGACTTCACGCGTCAGTCCCTTCATGAGTTCGTAGAGCTTCGTCAGCAGCTTGTCATGCGAAAACACCTTCGATGCATTCGCGGATGGCTTCGAAGCGCCTGACGCCTGACTTGTGTGCTCCGGCTTTGGTGTTGCTTGACGCTTCTCTTGAGGCTGTGCCGGCTTCTTCTTTGGCTTCGCCTTCTGCTTCGGTGCCGACGCATTGCTGGTCACTTTGTGAGTGTCGTAGCGCTCACGGGCTTCTGGATCCGCCAAGGTCTCAAAGGCTTGGTAGACCAAATGAAAGGCCTCCTTGCTTCCACCTCTTCACAGGGTTCGAGAAACCTTCCACCATCCCCTCGAAAGCGAGAACATCAGTATAACATCGAGAAGAGCTCAAAGCTATATGAATTGGGAACATCAGTATATGATATGTGCATGTATGTGCATACACCATGGTGCTTTGAGACACTTCTATCCACAAAAAACCTCAGCATTATTTTTTTCACTTGGATGGTCGCCACAGGTCTATTTTCAGGAGAAGTCTTTCTGTCCCTTCCTTTCGCTCAATTCGACCTCGGGTCACCCTGAACATTCGATGCGCGCTCAAGGACCATGGTGCTTCGCCCCGGGTCACCCACGTCAAGGTGACCCAACATCCAACCGCGTGACCTTCGCACCAGGACCCCATCACAGTTCATCAGGACCGGCCCGTGAGGTCACTCGACCCGATCCTTTCGGGCCGATTTTTGGGAACTCAACCAAACCTGCATGGCTGGGGCTCAACACCGGTGTTGGGGATGGCTTTATGTTTTGGGTCGCCTCCACCACTCTTAAAGCATCAAATCGGAAAGCAGGTGTTTAAAAGCCAGTCATCTGAATCTGGTGAGTCCCTTTGGACAACTCAAAGACCAACCTCTTCTCTTGGAGCCTGAAACCCATCCACAGAATGGTTTTTGAGCCGACTGGGAAGAGAATCAGGATTTGTTCTTCAAAATGTTGTTGTGTCGGATTCTGAAAGCCGAAACCCAGTCGCAAGGGGAAGGGACTCAGATTTGTCTTCATGCTAGGGTCAGCCGTTGGTTCGATTGTGTGGATGTGATCTAGAAGAATCATTCCACATATTGATGGCCAAAACCCTCCACCAGTCGCCAAACGATCACCATCAACAGGTGATTTTCATCCTTTCCGATCTGAGAAAGTGGGCAGTCCACCAGTCCGCTCACAAATCGAGGGATCAAGTTGGTGGGTGGTTTCAACTTGAAAAACAAATTAGTTAGATTTAGTTAGTGGGTTCTTTCTCATCCCAAGTAAACCCTAGACTTCCAAGACCATGGAACAAATGGTTGACCCGGTTTTTGTAGTGTAAAATCCTTAGTTGATTCGATAACGCCTATTAAATTAATCGTGGTTGGAAGCCTATAGGGTAAATGTTGACCATAAACAAGTCGCAAACCACCCAGATAACAAAGACTGTCTTCACCAACGATTCGGCAGTTCACCCTGGATCTACGAGAGGAGGCCAATCCCAAGCCGCAACTGATTCTGTGACGTCGGGACAAACATTCACCAGCACCCTTCCAAAGCAGCTTCCGGGCTAACTTGCAACCCCATTTCAATGTCAAAGAAGGAGATTGGACTGGCTTTTCACACATGGAAACATGCCATTTTTCAGCACCCCCAGCCTTTGTCCGGATGGACCTGCAAGGCGCGTCGCTTGAAGGCCAATTTGATCTCCTCCGTCGTGGCATCTGCTGCCACACCCAGCAGCCCATAGAAGGATGCTCTCGCCATGGCGTCCCGATGTCAATGTGCCCAGGGCTTTGGACTAGAGAAAGGTCTTGGATTTCATGGAGATTTCGCCATCGATCTGCGTTCAGGCAAAAAGTCTGGGAGATTTTCGGTAGAACTATGGAGAGGCTCACTGTACCATTCGGGGAGCCTTTGGTTGTACACTGCCTCATAAAGGCTTCCGACGGCTTTCCGGCTTTCCTGGAGAACACCAGAACCATGGATCTTCAATCGACTGCTGGATCCCTTTTTCCTGCGGGCGGTAAACATGGACACCTCTTGACCTCCGGGGTGCTGGCTGTGGTTGACTTAAGTCCGTTAGTCCTCAGTTCTTTGAAGGATCAACGGCAACGTTCGTCCATCATGTTGCCCTACGGCCTTCCCCTGAAGGAAGAATCTGTTTTTGAAGGGATTGTGTCAAGAAGAGTCTACCTACTGACCTACTGCTCCAGGAAGAGTATTTTTACCTGCTGCGTTTTCTTTGTTTCACGTCCAGCGGGCCAGTGCCGGGCTTCGGACCTGGCGCACCGGTCAACCGGGTGAAGTCCGAGCACGGTCGACGCGTCCGGCCCTGGTGCCTTCGACCAGTCCGGGGCATTTTCTCACGTGCCAGGTGAGGGGTGCCCATGATCCACCGAACTGTGAGTTTTGAACTGTTTTGGGGTGAAGGAACTCACCTTCACGAGTTCCGAAACTCTGAAAACCAAAAACCAGCCAGGGCAGGGGGTCAAAACGGCCAAGTTCTCAACACCTGAGGGACGGATGTCTTGCTGAAGCAAGGGACCGGATGTCTCCTTTGAGGCTTGTCGTGAGACAACCGCGACGGGCGAAACGACCGCCCGGGACGGCTCAGACGGGGTCCGAGGGTCCTGGGCGACCATTCAACCGACCCGATGTGCAGGTGACTGAGTGCACCGTTGAAGTGTATCGCCGTGGCCGAATCCCGAAAATAGCCTGAATCCCGAAGAAGCCTTATTTTACTCGAATTTGTCACTAAACCAACACAATGGGGTATGATTCGTGCCCAACACCAAAACGGGACAGAAAGGAGTGGAGAGCTCTGAGAGCTCTCAGGATCGAGCAACAAGGATTGAGCCTTTCCCGATGAGATTGTGCGGAATCCGGTGATTCCATCTACTATATGGAGAAACATCTTTGACGAACCCCTTTTCCCTAGTGTATACCCAAAAAAGCTATCCATCCATCCATATCCATCCTTAGAAGCCTTTTGAACACCTCTTAAACATGCTCTTGACACGTACAGCCTCGCTTCCTTTCCTGCCACTTGGCTCCGCTGGCCTCCGGATTTCCACGCTCCGGCCGCTCCTCATGGCTTCGCTCCTCATGGCACGTTCCAAAGCGTGCTTTTGGAAGAACCAGGGTCTTTCTCACCGCAAACGCTGTAGACGGTAGGACTGTAGACACCGAAAAAAAAGAAAAACGAGACCTTTTTTGCGAACGTGAACAGATTCGTCTCCGATGTCGGACATGCCGAAACCCATGGTGACTGGTGACCGCCTTTCGCTCCACCGAGCGACCGGTCGACCGGTCGAAAGCGATCGAAAGCGACTGGTCGCGGGTGGGGTTCCGTTCACCGATGTTTTTCCAATAACCGCATCATCGGTTTTTACAGGAACCGGAAGGTTTTACAGGGATGTTCGTTGTGTCATCCGTGTGAGGAGCTGCTGAAGCATGCGAGCGCCAGCTGTGTTTCACATGGGAAAGACTGTATCATGGCATCAAAGTTACCAAGTTCTGAGGGAACAAACAGAAAGATCATTGTCCAAACACCTCTGGCAGAGGGACCAAAGAACATGAATCTTCATTGAGGCTTTGATGATCCTGGGGAATTGTTTGGACATCTCGTGCTTCACAGTGTGGCGGTATGTGCCACACAGCTTTATACCATTGATACCATGAAGCTGCACCTACCTATGATGGTGATGATAAACCTTAGCAAACATGCTGAGAAACCCTGAACGCTTCTGTTCCTTACAATCAAATATGTAGTCCCAACATACCTGGCTCAGCATCAAAAAGACCCGGCGACACTCTACACCTCTCTAAAATCGCATCCAAGAAGCCCAGGATCTCATCCATCGTGAGGTCAGACCTCATCCTCTTCCGCAAAGCTTCCCTCCTCACATCAGTTCTACCCGACCCGACAAATGCACGGGGGATCCTTCATTTCAAACAAAGCCCTATAAAGGTGTGGTGACACAACATATAGAGGTCCTCACCACAAACAGAAACGACAGAAACAAGTTCCATAAATGCAACATGGGATCACCGTTAGTCTTCTACTTCGTTTTTTCATCACCGTGATCCATTTGGGGGTCACTCCAATCGTTCGCTTGTACCACCAGGTCCGCTCGCCCCGCTCGCCCCGCTCGCTCCTCAAACGTTCAGCCTGCTGCTCCTCCCTCATGCGCTTCCGACTCAAGACCTGTTGCTTCGCAAAAGCATTTCGCGCTAAAGCATTTCGCCATTGGAGAAGCAGCCTCCTCACATGGAATTTCTGGTCTTGCATAGCCATACGCTGTCGCTCCCAATGCTGCAAGTGTCTGCTTCTCACAGGTGCGTGAGAAGTGTACAAAGCGCGCATTCTCCGCAACGGCGCTGCGCTGCGACCTTTTCCAGTGTTTTCCCACATCTCTTTGACAACAGCTTGAAGACGAATCCACACATCATCAAGGTCACCAGGGCTGTAGCGCACGAAAATGGCTCCTTTTTTCGCGCCCGGCTTCAGCACCAACTCGCGAAATGGCGCCATGAGATTGCGGAGCTTGGCAACTTCTTGGGCTGAGCGAACGGTAGGGGACTTGATGGTCTCTGGGCCAAGAAAAATGCCAATACTTTGTTGCAGGAAAAAGCGGGGGCTAAGGTCTTCGTAGCTCCTGGCGGTGTTCACCGTCAGCTTCCAGAAACCAAACATAGCCATAAGCCGATGAATGCTTTTTTGCTAGACATGGTGAACATCTTCAGCTTTGACTCGGAAAGCTTGTCCCTAGAAGTCCAAAGACTGTACTTTTCCATGGGGGAGCAAAGACAATTTCCTTTCAAGTCCCCTAATAGCAATGGCCTCCGACCTAGAAGCAAGGTCTTTCTTTTGTTCTTTCTTTTTATAGTCTTTGACTCCCACAGTTCTTTTTCTTCCCTCCTGCCTGCCGTACTCAGCCAGAGATCGCTCCAGTGCTTCCTGAAGTCGACGTCCGAAGAAGGCGTCTTCCGCATCCGCATCATTCGAGGCACCTTGCATTCTCTGCTTCACTGATGTCAGGATGATCAAGAACTCAACGGCTGTTGACAAATCGCAGTTCCTGGTGTAGATTCGAAGCGAGTCAAAACCCACCTTAGCCTGGTACTCAGTACCACTTCTGAACATCCCCTTCATCTCTGAATAATGTTTCCTCTTGGTCTTCTTCTGAAACCTCTGCTTGGCCTGTGCAGGAACCAAGCTTACAGTCATGCAAGGTGCATCATCGGCGGCCGCGGATGCTGTGGTGGATCTGTCAGCTGCCTCTTTTGGATCGTCATTTGAAGACTGCGCCTTGGAAGCTGCTTGCTCAGTTTCTCGCTCACTCTCCGCTTCACGCTGAGTCACAATCCACTTCTCAAAAAGCACACGCTGCTTCTGCGTGAACTCCTTTTGGATGATGTCACTGCGGGCCTCCCTTGTCAATCCCTTCATGAGTTCGTAGAGCTTCGTCAGCAGCTTGTCATGCGAAAACACCTTCGATGCATTCGCGGATGGCTTCGAAGCGCTTGACGCCTGACTTGTGTGCTCTGGCTTTGGTGTTGCTTGACGCTTCTCTTGAGGCTGTGCCGGCTTCTTCTTTGGCTTCGCCTTCTGCTTCGGTGCCGACCCAGTGCTGGTTGCTCTCTGAGTGTCGTAGTGCTTCCTTGCTTCGGGATCCGCCAAGGTCTCAAAGGCTTGGTAGACCAAATGAAAGGCCTCCTTGCTCCCACCTGACGATTTGACTTTAGGGACTGGCAGCCCCACACCGACGTGTCGAGTGACTCGTCCTTCTACGTACTATACTGGTTGGTGTTTTCAACCCAATTGAAAAATATGAGTCAGAGGGTCCAATCATCCCCAATGGCCCAAGTAAGGGTTGAAAATAAACATATCCGAAATGATCTCCTAGCATCTACAGTTCTATAGGTCATTAGGTCTACAGTTCTTCAAGAGTTGAAACACCCAGCATCTCAGGAGACCCAGCGTCCGATCGCTCCGTTCGTAGCGATGCCCTTCTCGTTACGGTCGTAGCGATGGCTTCCACCTAGTAGCTTCTTGTTACGTAGTAATGCCAGAAGCTACGTGCGTAGCTTCTTGCTACTAATAGCGCACCACGCCTGGTCCCGCAAGGCTTCCGCGTCGTCCGCCCTCCATCGTGCCTTTGTCCGGATGGACCTGCAAGGCACGTCGCTTGAAGGCCAATTTGATCTCCTCCCCCGTGGCCTCGGACGTCACACCCAGCAGCCCATAGAAGGACACCATGGCGACGACGAAGTCTCGCCGGCGAGCATGGCGTCGAGATGATGGCACGGTCGCGTTGAAACGACCCAAGTGAAGCTAAGTTTATACTGAACATTTGCTAAGAAACACTAGACTTAGCCAAGAAGTTCTTTCAAAAACACTCCTTAGCTGAGTTTGCTTTCAGAAAATCTTCAGGCCTTACAGTTTTTTGGAGGAAGCTTTTCTCGAAGCCTGTATCTTTGGTGTCCATACATTTGCAACATCAACACATACAGTATTTGATGTGCCTTCCCCCATGATTTTTCATGGGTGAATACGTTTTCATTTGCCACCGCCAAAGCGAATCCAAACTTCCAAGATGTCCTGTTGGCATGAGCGAATCCGCTTTGTATGTATGCTTTGTGCAGCCAATTCACTAAGGTCTGAGAACTCTCACCACTCACCACGGCGCACACAGCCGCCCAGCCGCCGGAAACCGCATCGATCGACCGAGTCGCTCCGGACGTCTGGACCGGTCCGTCGGTGCGAACCGACGGATACGTAGCCGCTACGGCCATCGCTAGTCGCCTAGACAGTCGACTGAGGGCCGGCAGCTATTTGAGTGAATTCTTCTTTTTCCCTTCGATGTATCACAAAAAGACACCTCGTAGATCCCAGTGGGCCATTGGCCGATTTCAAAAAACACCTGCAAATTGCCTGCAACACATGAATCGAGCAAGCGACCCATCACCACCGGCCCCATGTCAAGCTTTACTCCCTCGCCATCCTTTCGCCATTGCCCACACGAGCCCCACACGAAACATGCCAGTGCTGACTGGGGGAGGAGGAGGTCCTCCATTCTTCCAGAAAAACGACATCAGCGTCTCGCACCCCATCCAGTCTGTTGAGTCGGAGCTACCAGTCATCGACCCGGAGAACGACGTCACCGGGGCGCCACGGACGTCGGCTCGGCTCCGTCGGGCCCCGAAGCGAATCGGACGTCCGCAGAGTCAGGAGACCCCCGGACGGGTGCTGACGATGCGACCGAAACAGGTCCGAGCGAATTCCAATTAGGTGATCTGGGTCTCACCGACATCGTATTCACCACTGCGTATCATTTGCTCCAGAGAATTTGGGCCGGACTCCCTTTCTTCCAACACTTCCATCTACCTTCCTGTCTCCCCCTCATCCAAAACCAGGTCGAAACTGACCGACCTCCTCCCCGATCTCCCCAGGGCCGCCGGACTCCACGTTCACGTCCGCAGACAAGGACTGCCGCAGCTCCACGTTGAGTCGACCGATGGAATTCTGCGTTCACGGCGAAACGGCGAGACGAAACGGCGGCGAGTTCACAAGGAACGCGAAGAGACCTCATGGGGAGACCCATGACACCACTGAAGGTACCCGTCGCAATTCATGTGTCATGGTGTCTCTTCATGTGTCATGTTTTCAGTCTTCAAGGGAAGAACCACCTTTTTGGACCGCCCCAGGTGTGTCAAGAGAAGACATGCGGATCTGAGAATCTGGGTTTTTGCCATGGCTTACAGCTTCGGCCCTTGAAAACCTCAAGAACTCAAGACTAAACATACTCCAATTCAGCCATCGGCCTGAGGAAGTGTGGAGTTGCAAACACCAAACTCAGATTTTTCCTACGTCCCACTCTTCTCTAGAAAAGCTTTGTCTTCCATCAAGCGCTTTGCGTATTCCTCAAAAGTCTCACTGCCCTGCACTTCTGGAGCTCGCTCTGTGAATTTCAATCAAAGACGAAGAGCAGAGTTCAAGACTGGCTGGAGAAGAAGAGTCACGAAGATTGTCTTGGGGACACTGAAGATGACAACCACTTTCACGTTCCGAAGCCAAAAACAATCCAAAGAAGATTCTTAAAGGATTGAAGAGATTCACCAAAAACCAAATCCCACAAACAGCAATTATTGCAAAAGTTCAAAACGCAGCAACGAAGCTTCTTCCGTTTTGCTTCCTCCCCACGAACCAGCGGGACAACCGATGTCACTGCAATCACAGTGTTGTAAGGATCAGCTCTCAGCTTGGAATGCGACGGTCCGAGGGACATGCGACATCCAATCTGATTCGCTCGTTCCGTGTGTCGATGAAGTGGTTGAACCTGAACCAACGCTGCCATGCCGCGTTTCACCCGAATCTTCTGCTCATCGCAGTTCATCCACCAATTCCAGAGGTGGAACCTGAACTAGTACAAGATTCCCAATAGTACAAGTACCCCATGGTGATGGTCCGAGTTTCCATACGGTCGTCTATACCCTAGGAGTCAAAGACTATAAAAAGAATGGTCTGACTAGGGGACCTGAAAGGGAATTTCCTTTACTTCAGCCGGTCAAAATATAGTCGAACTGGACTTCTAGGGTATAGACTTCCAATTCCCTACGGACCTGCTGTGGCACACCATTTCCAAACATCCACGACCGAGCCCACGAGCAGGTCGTACTCGTTGGTCCGTCGTCGCTGCGGATTGGACCGTGACCATCGGACCATCACCGGGTACCGAATTATGGGATAGTCGAACTACGGTTCTGACCCTCCTCTCTTGGGATTCTTTGTTCCGAAGCTGCCCTTTGCACACGAGGCTTCCTCTCCCCCTTCTACCGACTGTTCGAATTCGAAGCGTCACGTGACCGTGGCCCATGAAAACCACCCACCCGAACTTCGGTCGAGGTTGGCGCGAAACGTCTGCGCCGCGGTTGTCGCGCGATCCGTCCGCGGCGGTCCGTCGCGCTACGCCTCGAGCCAGTGATCCAGTTGGAGCTTGCTCCAGATCAGCCCTACTTGGTTGTCTTTACACATGGGTAAGCCTGTTTTCGTCTTGGTACCGATGGAACCCAACTTGGCGCTTTGATTTGGAGAAGACGGGGTGCCATAAACTTCTCAGCATGTGGACGATCCAACCCCCCCCTGTGTCACAAACAACTTGCAATCTGCCGTTTCCCCACTCCCCACAGAGCTTTGAGAGTACGTGTCTGAACACCATCTGTGGAAAAGACATCTAGCTGCCAATCTGTGTGAATATAGGGCGACCAGGCTTGGTTCAGGGTCCGTCGAAGGTGGCTTGTGGAATTGAGTTGTATGTTGATGCGGTATCCGAGCATGGCCTCATGGCTGAGCACTGGATTGTTGGGGAGTTCATCGAATTCTGGAAAAGTATTTAGTTCAATCGCTGGTCCCGCGATCGTCCCAAAATCGGGTGTCCCATGGAGTGGGCCCAGGTCGTCCACCAGCGTTCGTTCCAGGCGTCTTTCTTGCTAGCTAGGCATTCGAAGTTCCGTTCAGCCTGTTCTGGTCATCAGAATGGACCATGATCAAACTGTTCGCTTCTTGTCAACTTGTGCGCAGCGTTCGCATCGCTGCCTTCTGTGAAAAGACAGGTATGCGTTTTCTTATTCCAAGACCCACCAAGACAAGACCTTCCTGGAAACCCAGTGGTTGGTAGACCACCCTAGGCCACGGCCTCGGCCTTTTATAGAATTCGATGGCCTCTACCTCACCTTTAGCCCTAGCTAAGTGGCTGCGCCGACCATGACTCATGGTGCGAGCAAAACACTGGGACATACTGGGACTCTGGGCGGGGTGATGTGCGTGATGTGGTACTAAATGGCACTGGTTCGAATCAAAAGGACCTTTGGTTGACCACCGAAGAGGAACCGAATAGATCACCAAAGCAGGTCAACAATCAGGGTCTTGACCCGCTGTCCGATCACTACCAGGACCTTCGGCCATGCCGCCGCCGATGGCGTCCCCCCGTCCCCGATTCCCCGTGGCTGCACGACGAGTGGCAGCACGATGCCTGCCGTGGTGCCCGCAGCGGCAGGGACGGGCGCCCGGGTGGGTTCAAGGGTGAAGCGAGGAAGTGGTTGGTTTGTCGAGCCAGGAACTGGCTCGAAACTGCAAAGGATCTGCATTGGCCCGCACTCCAAAGGTATTATACATGACTGACATATCTCTGCATGCACGCATGTATTTCAAACATCCTGGATGTGACTCAAAAGTTCCTTAACTTTGGCCCTTTCAAAGCATGCAAAGCACCGTGCAGGCCCAGTAGAATGGCTCTCCCAGTCAACGCCAAGAGGTTCCAATGTGCTCATGCATCTTCATGTACTCCTCCGGAAGATCTCTCACACACCAGAGCCTCTCTCTTGTAAGACAGTTAGTCAGTGCTGGTGAACCATGGTGAACCTCATCCCTGACCAGACGAAGAACTAACCAAAGTCGTCACCAAGGTCGTCGCTCATGTGTGAATTGGCCGACCCAAGCCCGATGACACCGATGACCTCGCCGAAGCAAGGGATTCTTCCAACAAGATCGAAGGCACAGAAAGGGTGGATCTGGACCGGAAAGACTGTAAGTTCCGGTCGAGGGGTCACACCAAACTCCGACCCACTCTATCAAAGAAACATAAAACAAATGGTACTTTGAAAGACCTTTGTACTTTCTACAAACCAGCAACCTGGAACCCCGAAGGGGAGGTTAATGGACACCCCTTGACCTCGAAGGGGCTATTCATGGACACCGTTTCCATGGTAAAAAGACTCACGAACGAACTAGCGAAGACCACTTCCAAGATGAAGGAAAAACACACCGAAAGGATTGTTTTCCAATTCATACCTTGCAAGGTCACCTCCTCTCAATCCGCACCAGTTCACCACACCACCCACCTCAGAACCGTCCAGTCGGATATGACGTGACCCGGGCCACGGGCCCCAGAATGGAAGGATCAGAATGCCGGACACGGCGTACCTCGGCGATGCCACCACACCACGCGGCGATGTCGAGTACGTCGGGAAGCGTCGAACGGCGCGTCGTGTGGCGAAACGTACGTCCGTGACGATGGTCACGTCCGGAGCGGAATAGACTGGAGGTCTTTCGCAAAGCAAGCGAATGAAACAAAGAGTATACATGTTTTTTCACCAAATAATATCGGCGGGGTGATTCAAAAACCTTGGCCTTGGCCGCAGGATGAAGATCAAAAACGTCTTGTATTTGTTGGGTGGGTGGCCGCTGCAAAACGATGGGGGCCGTTTCTAATTTTGTTGGTTCATAGATGTGGAGACAAGAGACGTGCGCAAATGCGCTGATTTGGTGGAACCCACGAACCCGAATGCAAACACTCAAACAATTTTTGACACTCTTGTAGCAAACACTTTTGTGGAACACTCGGTCGGACACTCTTGTAGGACACTCTTGTAGGACACTTTTTTTGGGACACTCTTGTGGGACACTCTTGCGGAACACTCTTGCAGGACACTCTTATGGGACGCTCTCGTGGGACACTTATGCACGACACTCTTGTATGTCACTCTTGTGGGACACTCTTGTGGGGCACTCTTGTCGGACACTCTTGTGGGGCACTCTTGTAAGAAACTCTTGTCGGACATTCTTGTGGGACACTCTCATAGGACACTCTTGTCGGACACTCTTGTAGGACACTCTTATATGGGACACTCTTATATGACACTCTTGTGGACAGTCTTGTACGACACTCTTTCTGGGAAAGTCTTGTAGGACACTCTTGTGGGGCACTCTTGTAGGACACTCTTGTGGGGCACTCTTGTATGGACACTCTTGTGGGGTACTCTTGTATGGACACTCTTGTGGGGAACTCTTGTGGGGGACTCTTGTGGGACACTCTTGTGGGGCACTCTTGTAGGACACTATTGCCTGGCTGCCTCTAGGGTGAGGCTTCAGCGGCTGGGAGATTCCACTGGCCAGTCGAGGCGACGTCGGCGTTGGAGGCCTCCAAATCAAATAAGGGGTGGGGCAGTGTTCAGGCGCGACGCTTCAAATTTCAATGTCACACAACCGCAAACCCGCGCTAGCAGCTAGCGACCCAATTTGTTTTCGCGTGATGAAAATTTCAGCGCCTCACGTTTCCCGAGCTTGCGACGCTTGATTTTACAAGCTTCCAAGAATGGTTCATGAGACTCAGCGTCGCCGTTTACTGCCTCGCTGGTAGAGCTTGTAATTGGCGACGAGGTCATGGTTGACTGCGAGCTGGGCTCGTTCAAACTCAGTATCGCAAATCTTTCCTCCAAAGTCGGCTCCTCAATAGCTGTAGAGATTGCTTCTGAAGCTGCCGCGCAACTCCTCGCTAAATGCACCCGGTTCCAATCTCTTTCTTGCAGGGCCCGGTCAAGTAGCAACGTCTCCCGGGCAGCACGTATGGATTGCTGCGCGGCTGGCAGCGGTTTGATGGTCCGCCCTCCTTTGGGGTTGCACTGAGGCCCATGACATTCTCAAGCAGCAAGACCGTTGGCTTTGTGTCGAGTGTTCTCAAGTAATTCAAGATCCCTCCGAAGACCCCGCCTGTCCACAGTGAGGAATGCCCGACACAAGATCGATTTGCTTGGGTCCGGCTATGGGGGTTCAGATGCGAAACATCTGTGCATGGAAAGCGAGCTGCCAGCGTCTCGCAAGCCGGCGCAGGAACCAGACTGCCTGTTTTGAAGCACCACGCTTCTTGGTCCGGCAGGTCCATGACATCCCCAAAGATGTGTCCGACGCCAGGGTGGATCGTCCTGATGAACCCCCGCTTGTTGGGGTCCAGCTCGCTGAAACCTCATGTCCAGCTTCTCAAAGTTGCCCCACGACCGCCACCGCTCACAAACCGCGGCAGGAATCCTCTGGCTGCCTCTAGGGTGAGACTTCAGTGCCTAGAGGTCACAGATCCAGCGAAGGAGAGGGGTTGTCGTTAAAGGCCTCTAAAGAAGGGAGATTCCACTGATGGAGAGAGGTCATAGATCCAGTGAAGGCAAGGTCGTCGTTGGAGGCCTCTAAAGAATAGAGCGTCACTAAATGACCTGAGCCGCCAAAAGGAAACGCCACGCGTGCAGACACAGCAAACAGCTTCGCGGTCACGCGCCGAACGAACTCAGAAAAGCAAATGTCACTTTTACACATACAACGTGCCTGTTCTGTTCTGTCTGGCCTCCTATTCCTCGAGCCTCTGACTTCAGCCAGAAGCAGTTCTCAAACACACAACCGAAAGCACTATACAAAAGTGTGTTTGAACAACTGCTGCTCTGTCACACTTTCACATGCGCCGAACTGGGTGTTGAAGTGCAAAAGAGTGCAAACGAAAGAAGATTGCCACCTTTCTTACCAAAAGCCTCTCCGATGCTTGGGTTGTCGTTTAGGGGCTGGCCAGGGAAGATGGAGGGAAGCGAGACGGGAGGGACGGGAGGCGCATGGGTGGATGGGGACAGGGCTGGGAGGGAAGATGGAGGGAGCGAGACGGGGGGGGCATGGGGGGGGACGGGTGAGGGGGGGGATGGGGCTGGCGAGGGAAGATGGAGGGAAAGCGAGACGGGAGGTGCATGGATGGGGATGGGGCTGCGGGGGAACGGGGCTGGGGAGAGCGAGACGGGAGGCGCATGGGTGGGGACGGGGCTGGGGAGGGAAGAGGAGGGAAGATGGAGGGGATGCGTGGGGACGGGGCGTGCCTCGTGCATTTCGTCAACGGCATGCCGGAGGCCCTCTTGCTGGCTCCTCCACGGCATTTGGCCTGGGGCAACCAGACCGGACCCATGGGTCAATGGGCCCGATGAAACTTGCGTCCAGACACGGCGCGGCACTTCTGTGTGAGTCCACCCACCTTTCGCAGTCACGGCCCCCTGCGCACCCAACATCGGTTCCGATGAAGGGGCAATCGGGGCGCTTACAGACATGCTTTCTCTTACGAAAGCGGTCTGGTCTGGGACCGGCGGAAGGGCCAGATTGGGCGGAAGATCGGTGCCGTATTGGCGTAAGGGCATTGAGGTAACCATACCGGCTACTTGGCGGGAACGGCCCTTCTTTGAGCATAGCTCTCAAGAACGGGTCCGTACCCTCCCCATGCATGCACCTCGGCCATGCGCAGGAAGACGGGACAGTCGTTCCCTCCAGCGCATTCGGCCTTCTCAGGGCAAGACTGTCTCCAACATGGCGGGGCCCTCTTAAATCCGCCGCGGTTGTTGAGAAAGGCGCTGGCTGGTCTTGGAGGTGCTGGGTCTTTTCGCCGGGCCAGCGGGTGGGCAGCCTCAGGTGGCAGAGTGCCCCGGCTTTGCTCGACCCGCTGGACGTTCGCGCGCATACGAAAAGGCTCATGCTGCGGCTCGCCTCTTCCTCACGACAGGTTATACGTGTCAAACACATGAACCAGCTGTTTCACGCACAAAGGATCAAAAGGCATGGTCTGGTGCAGGTCCTCCACCTGGGCTAGCGGACGCGTCCAGGTTTCCATCCTTTGTCAAAACAACCTGAAGCATCCTTTGTAGCACTTATTTCTGGCGAACCATGGTTTGGAGCACTTATTGGAAGTTTGAGCGTTAATTGAGGGTATGTACACTTTTCAGGACATATGAGCGCTTTTTGGTGATGTAAATTCTAAAGCCTACTGGTTCCTGACCAGTGTCCTTATCAACCCTTGTGGGCCTTTGGGGGCCCTATGGACCGGGTGGAAATCCTACATGACCTCCTACTAGTAGTATGTGCAAATGAAACGACAAAGGTTTGGTTCCAACCTTCTGGGCGTGCTTTACAACAATTTTTCCAAAAAGGGTGCCCGCAACTTGGGCGCAAATTCCCGCAACCCGGGCGCAAATTCCCGCAACCCGGGCGCAATTTTAAAAAGTGGCGGATTGTTATTTTACTTACTGTAAATATTTTATGTTGATACTGATGATCAAAGAAAGGGGTTGCTGGCTGCCGCTTCGTAGTGTGTGAGCGTGTGTTGTGTGTGCATGGGATGGGTGCCAGCATGTGGCAGGGGAATGGACTTGAAGACCACATAAGGTGGAATGAAGCTACATCTGACTTTCCTGTGGTACGCTTTTTCAAGGCATGAACACATTTTTTGATGATGTGCAGTTTTTTTTCTGTCACTTTTTTCTGCTACGACGGAGGGTTCAGGAAAGTTCAAGCAAGTCAAGATTTGCCTCTGCTTGGCCCAAGTCATTGCAGAAACGGCAGGATGGTTGCATGCCAGAACCGCATTGCTTCAAATTTCATGGTTGGAACGAAGCATGGAGGGAGCTGATGCTGCTCCACGCTTCCTGGAAGGGTTGTTAGAAGCCATGTTGCAGTCGTTTTATGACCGTTTTGGAGGGCTTTCAAAACGGACCAAGGATTGGACGGGGGTGTATATATGGCAGACGGGGGTGGACGGATGCGCACTAGAGCCGCGATGCTTGAAATATCATGGTTGCCACGAAGCCTGGAGGGGGCTGATGCTCCGTTTTGGCCTGCTAATGTGTGTTTGTCTATTTTTCCTGGGTTGCACGCTTCTTTTTGCTTCTGGGTCCTCGGGCTCACCTTGTTTTGGTTGCTGTCGCAGGTTGTGGAGTTGATGAATAGCTAACCATCAAGACCTCAGCTGTAGTTGCTCAAGGGATCTGGCTGCCACGGAGAAAATCAAAGCACCAAAGTCAGGGTGCGAATCTTTGCAACTGCGCTGTCCGATCAGCGAGATCGGTGCGGCGAGCGGCTGCGGTCACGTTCATCGCCCGAGCCATCGGTGGTGCCACGCAAGATCCATTCCCAGGCTCGATCCTGTCGATCCAGCTAATCTGGTCGAGGAGGGTGGCCCTTTGAGCTTTCATGCTCTGACGAACCTCCCGTGCAAGGCGATGAAGTGAGCACTGCAATTGCCCCAACGTGGGGCAATTGAAGAGCCTGCTGAAATTCCATGGCTCAGGAAAATGGAGCGGCCGAAAAAGAGTCAAGTGAACATGCAATGAACTTGTCGTCCAGACATTTGAGGACTTTGTCAAGTTAAGACATGTTCATGTGTCCAGCATGGCATGTACACATTCCTGCATTCTGTCGGGGCCGCCTTGAAAGTTAAATCGCCGGTCGATAAACATTTAGTGAGATCTGACGAACGGCCGACTATCATGACAATTTTTCGTCTGCAAGTATTTTTTATTATCAAAGACGATCATCTAAACTTTAAACGAAAGAAATTGTCATCTTCGATGAAGTTTATCAAAACCGTGCCACGAAGGAGTTCCACAAGAGTGTCCTACAAGAGTGTTCTACATCGCTTCAGAGAAGTCAGCGATCTCTCACGCCTTGCGTGGCGTCCAAGTCAATGTGACTGTGGCGACCATCGGGTTCTGGCGACGAACGAGGGTCGAGCCTTATACCGCCCGCAGGTGCAAACCCTGGTGATGGAGTTTGTGACTTCATCACTCGGATCAGTTCATTCAAGCTGTGATCCACGACGTGGTCATTGTGGCACCGTCGCTCGTGGTCAAGCGCTTCTTCTGGGTCTCGTAAGCCTTCAGACATGCGTTTTCTCTCATACCCTAATAATCCCCCACCCGAAGCAACACCTCGGGGCTTTGGGAACCGGGCCCGGACCCCGTTTCGGTGGAGAAGGGCCGGGTAGGGCACCCACCTCCCACCGAGCTCCCCGACACCCAGCAGGTCCTGCAGTGTCGGTTGGAGACGTTCCACCGGGATGGTGAGGACCGGAACAGGTGGAACGGTTGGACAACAGCTAGAGACGTACACAGGATGGGTTTTGTTCGTTCCACAGATGCACCTGGACAACAGCTAGACGTACACAGGATGGGTCTTTTTGGGTTCCACAGATTCATAGAAACAGCTAGAACTTGAGTAGCAAGAACCCCTCATGAAGCATGAAGCATCCGTCTACGGCTTTTGAGCGCCCTTTTGGAGGCCATGTGCGAGGACGAGAAGAAGGATCCGCAAGATCTTGCAAGACAGGTATACCCTGGGAGTCAAAGACAAAAAGAATGGTCTGACTAGGGGAACTGAAAGGGAACCTCGTTTACTCCAGCCAGTCAAAATATAGTCGAACTGGACTTCTAGGGTATACCTGGACCATCCGACCATCTGGGCGTCGAATGGAGAATCCCGATGAAGTAGTCGTGCAGGGTAGTCCAGGCAGGACACCCAGATGGTTGGAGGGTCCTAGGGTGCCAAAGGGTGTGGCTGCTAGTGGGCTCCCAAAGCTGGAAGCTGCTGAGGTCTCCTGAGGTCTGGTCCAAACACACCTGGAGAAAGGACGGACAACTCATCGCTGCTACGCTGCGGTTCTTTTGGGTCTTGAGTCTGGCAACAAACAGATCACAGGAGGCCTGAAGAAGAACACCCTGCGTGTCTCAGTGGCGGTGGAGTGGCGGTCACACTGAGTGTAAGGTACATCATCGAACTCAACCGACCCAGCGAAGTCAGGAGCCCCGGCACCAGCCAGGGATGTTCATTCTCTTCACATTCCACGCACCCTGCGGCGAAACCCGCCCAAAAACGCGGGAACGGTTTGCGAAACAGGGATTGGGAGGTTGGGAGAAGAAATTGGCTCCGCAAGGCGATGTCCACATCTAGTCTGTAATGTGCAACATCCAGTGGTCAAATTTAGCTTGGTTTGAAGGGAAAGATCTACAGAAGACCATGGTTTCCACCCCCAAAACGAGTTTCTGGACAAGACGGCCTTCCCTTGAACCAATGCTCAATGGGGACACCACACCCAAAAACTGGTCACCCTGGTGGGCGACCAGGTATCTACTACAGTGACGGGTGCGGGTGACCATGGGTTGAATAGCCCAACTAGCCCGAAGCATTGATGTTTGTTCTTATCATTTTTACATATAAATATAGAAATCAAAACCAGGTCAACTGAACTCCTTCGTCAACTGTTTTTGCTTCTTTCTCGGTTTCAGCGACTTCGAGGGCAAAGGACACCTTTGTGAAGCCGCAACCAAACGGGCAAATTGAGCTTTCAAACACCTGTCTCAGTAGGGTGCACCTACTGCCTAAGCCTTCGCTGGCAGGGCGATCGGTTGGGCTTCGTTTCTTGCCCATCGAACGCCCCTTCCCATGTCCGTTCCGCCTGAGACTGGCACGAACTGGTCTGAATACTGAAGCGTGGCCAAGGCAAAGGTCAATAAGAGAGTGTGCACCACCAGCAAGGTGTCCTCAGTCTCATGTGCTTTGTGAGGCTTTGGGAAGTTCGGTTTGGGGGTTCGTTCTTTTGCTCTGCCCTTTGAGCAATTTCCTCTCCAAGACTCACTTGGTTGCACATCCATTTTGCAGTCTAAGCGTAGTCCAACCTTTCATAACAATCGGCCGTGCACTTGAAACAGCACTGAGCAGAACTCCACCGTGGCATCAGTTGCAAAAGCGAGTCCCGAGCGCCAGCTCCAAACTGTTTGGAATGGACCATATACCCAAACGCGACCCTGGACCCTCATAATGATGGAGGGGTCGGATCCGAATCCTCCGGAGGGGTCTGGGGTGGAACCACCAATCCCCATCGATGTTGGTTCGGGACCGGGAAAGGGCTGTGAACCGAACGTCTGGGTACCTCCGGTTTGACCAAGCTGCAAAGCGAGCAAATGGCGGGGTGTCGACTTCGGTATTGTCGAACTCGTTCACCACTGGAAGCCGTGGGAAGGTGGTTTCAACGAAACCGAACGACCATTATAAGTCAGCGGGTTAAATCATCCCAACTAAAGGTTGAACATATAGAAATATCTGAAACCACCACCAGCATCACCACCCAAATGGTCTTCATGACTTCCTGGCCTTCCCGTTCGAGGTTGCAGGCGCTGATTTCATCGCTGTGGGGAAAGGTGAATGTCTGTCGGGCTTCTCACCCAAGTTTCTGGTCATTTTGTACCTCTTCACACCATCAATCTGCCATTGGCCTGTCATAGACCAGCTGTCTCCTGGATCTTCACATGAGTCAATCTGCCCTTTTTTCCGCAACCCTTCCCCCCTTCCCCCCCACAGAAACCCTTCCTCCCCTCTCCGGATCCGTCCCTCCGGTCGCTTCCGTCTTCCGCTTCTTCCGCTTCTTCCCAAGCGTCGATGCGAGAGGCATAGGTCTGGTGATGGTCCCGCACGTCCTCCTTCACCGCATTGAGCAGATCGATCCTGGAGAGGCGACCGACATCCTACGGATGCACGACGATGATGCGCGGTCTGGTGCGGTGTTCCGTGGTGCGTGCACCTCTCAGAGTTCTTCTTTTCATTGCCATGGACGTCTGGGAGTTGGGGGTAGGTGCCGTTTGGAGCGGGTGGGCTTCGGAAAGAGCTAGCTGGGCACATTGAGGTTGATGGTGCAAATCGAGTGTTTCAAGATCAGTTTGTGGTGAGGATTGTCATTTCGTGCAGAATCGTATCCTTTGCGGGCAGAACTGCCTTGACGTTCAAACTGAAGGGTGTCACCCGAAAAACGGGCGAATGCAATTCACCATGCTTCCTCAGCATGTGAATACGTCCCCACATGGCATCGAATTGTGGACAATTTGGTCTCAAACTTAGCAGATCGTGCTGTTCTGTTGCAATTTTCTTTGCAGAATGAATTCCCTATAGCCTTCAGTTCGACCATTGAAAAATGCTTGACCTGGTGGTGTAGTGCAAAAATTCCTGGGTAAAACATGCTTCTCAACGACCACCTCCTCTTCATCTTCGACAACCTCCTCTCCTCTTCGTCCCGCCTCGACTTCCCCGCCCCGTGCGGAGACGGAGACCGGTCTCCGCCGGTCTCTGCGCGCCTGAGGGCCCGGGAGTCCAAGCAGTAAGCCCGTCGCGCCCATTGCATCTGCTCACGTTGAAAGGCCTCGCGACCCGACGCCGCGGTACGACGCGACGCGGCGCGGCTCGAACGGAAGCATGTCGGGCATCGCGGCTCGAGTCCGGAGCGAAAAAGGACGCGAACCGAACGGGGCGCTCCTGGCCATACTCATTTTCATTTCATTCTGCACCGTCTGGAAGTCGTGTAACTTATGGTAGAAAGCAGCCAGCTCTGTACGCGCACGGCCAAAAGCTAAATTTCGGATCCCAAGCCTCAGGAGGTATGATGTCGTCTCAACCGACGCAAGGGAATCCGAGACACAGACTGAAAAACCTCTCCCTCACGGAAAACCGGAAGCGGCTTCAGCCTGGTTCTATGCAAACCGCCCTTCTCTTGCGGCCCATGGTAGGGCCGCCTACCTGGTGAGGAGGCAAAAAGAAGCCGGGCACGCTGTACTGCCACACCTAAATTGTGCAACTGCACCAACTCGCGTCCGACCCTCTCAGACAGCAGCAGCTCCAAAAGCCATGCTCTCTGGCCTGCCACCAACTCCTCTTGCTGCAGGCGCAAATAGGCTATGCCGAGAAGCGCACCCTGTGGGAAATCACTCCACTCACGAAGGAAGCCACCACTACTCAAGCCTGCATCTCTGCCCACATAGAATCTCGAAGGTGGTCATCAGGACGGAAATCAAGACCAGACTTCTGCAAAGATTCTTCCAAGGTCAGAAACTCTTCCTCAGCCCACTGAACATCAGACGGCAAAGTGCCAAACGCCCGTGGGCCGCACAGGGACAAAGCCTCCTGTCTGACAATCCCTGGTGTTTCCGAGAAATTGTCTTCAGGCAGATCTGTCCTCTCTGCTTCAAGGCATCCAAATTCATGAAGCCAGGCTGCACACACATTGATCTTCCCACGGCGTGGAACGTACCGGAGGTGCAAATTCAGCCTGTTGCGTGTCCAGTAATGGCGTAAGCACACCACACATGTGTTTCCGTGAATGTAGCCGGCCTCAGTAGTCCACCATCCATGCAGCTTGACCTTGTGCAGGCGTAAGGCGCGCTCATTGGCAAAGGTCTGTCCGCACTCACAGCGACAACGAGCTTGGAGCCAAAGATCCAGGAGAGTATCGTGCTCTCCACCTCGATGGGACTCCTCAGGAGGAAGTTGCCCCAAAAGACAAACATGTTTCTGACCTGCTTGACGTATGAGGTGCTTCCAACCAGGCTGTCCATTGCGCCAGGATGTCCTTAGATCATGAAAAGTAGACCCCCATCCATGCATAGGCATCACCGAACGGAGCCACTCCAGGTCGTCCTCAACTTCAGACATCCAGCTACGTGGCAATTCTTCATATTCATGTTGGAGCTCCTGCCAAAGAAAGTCAGGAGCAGCACGAGCAATCCGTGCACCAAGCAAGAATCTTTGCTGGGCCAAGCGCACCAGAAGTGGAACGCACTGAGCTCGTTGCAGCAAAGCTGCATCATTCAGCACAGACACTCCTGGACGTTTCACCTGCCCCATAGTTCGACGGAGAAGGCCCACATAGCACACTTGTAGCCGTCGAACGTCCGCTTCGAGAAGGCCACTCCATGCTCCAGACCCAAAAAGCAACTTGGTAAAGACCAAAGATTCCAGCAGGAACAACCTAGTCTTCTCCTTCAAGGCCCGGTTCAAGAAGATAGGTTGCGCTAACTGCCGGAAAGTACTCCAGGCCTGTCCAACACGTCGCTGAATCTCAACCTTCAATCGGCCAGCTGCAGTAATGGTGGTGCCAAGATGCTTGTAGACTTGACTGACACTCAACTGCACAGGTTGAGCATGAGTGGGTAGAGGAACTTGAAGATGTGGTGTCTGTCGAAGCTCCTCACGGTAGACTCTAGCATCCCTCCCCACATGCGTAATGGTCACCTCTGTCTTCCCGCGACTCATGTTCAAAGTCATACCATGAGCCTGAAAAACAGCAGAGATGTGTTGGAAAGTCTCCACAACCTCTTGCCCTATCTGATCATTGGCACCGGCAATGAGAGGAACTGCCAGATCATCCGCCCAAACAATCTGCATGGCCCGCGTCTGCAAAGCATCCCGGGCTTGAGCTTGTACTGGACGTGCTGCCACATGATCCTCAATTTGACGTACAATTGGGCTCATGAGACTATGGAAGAGTGCATCTGCCAAAGGACTGCCAGGGCGGGATCCTCGCGCTGTGCGCACACCTCTGCCATGGATTGTGGCCCAAGTGAAGCTGTGCAGCTCACGAAGGAGATCACGTAGTGTCCCCATAGGCAGTAGCCCTTCATCCTGAACCAGTCTTGTCACTGTGTCCTCATCAAATGATTCCTTAGCAAGAACCCGTTGGAGGGCCTCCAGGTCACGAGGGCCACCAAGTCCTGAGCCTACCACCAGCTCCCTCACCAAAGAATGAAAGGCCGCTCTCAGATCCACATAGATTACAGCACTAGGCATTCCCGCATGGTAAGCTCTTTTCATGAGCGTGCGGATGTACATGCTGCCGTACATGCATTCCTGCTGTCTGAAGCCGCCTAACTGCCCGGGCGGGCTAGTAAGCTGGATATGGTCCATCAATGCGTCTCGAAAAAGCGCATGCGCCCTTCTCACAAGCACACCAAGAAGCATGATGCCGCGAAAGTGGGCAGGTTCACGAGGTGTCATAGTCTTGGGCAACATGTAAAGAACTCCACCTTTCCATTGAATGGGCTCCTCCATGGTGATCATAGAAGCCGCATAGTGAACCCAATCCGAGCCGAGCCCATCTGGTCCTGCCGCCTTACCAGGTTTGGTGCGGCGCATGGATGTCTCAATCTGCGTGAGAGTAGGCAACTCAGCAAAATGCCGCACCCCCTGCTCAATCTTGGGCGGTTGATGCAGGATCTCAGAGTAGAGATCATTGAGAGTCGTAGGGGTCCCCGCCTCGAGATCACAAAGATAAGGTTCCCACAGCTCCCGCATGGACTCTTGCTGCTGAGCACTCCGCAGGGCTTTGCGCTGCTGTGCTTTGGGTAAGTAGCGCTTAACTTGCTGCCAGAGTGCTTTGGACCCATGACCTTCATCTGCATCCTTCCACTTTTGCTTGAGCCCCTCAAAGAAGTCATTGGTGTCCCGCCTGGAGAGAGCAGTAGCCAGGTTGCGCTTTTCTCGAAAAGAAAGGAAGGCCTCACTCCACCCTTTAGCAAGCTGGCGCTCATATGGCGCAATCCATTCCCAATCCAGGTGTTCACAAGGAGCACCCATGCTCATCTTCCAGCCATGAAAACATATCCAAATCTCATGGCGCTTGCGTTGTGCTTGCCATTGTAGCACAGCTTTACGCCAACTGACCTTCTCAAGGATGGCGCTCTTGGTGTCTTCCTGGAAGTAGGTCTTACGATGAAAGCGCTGCCTCCTAGGCACAGTCTTCATGACTCCCTGATGAAACCTCTCTGCAAGCTCATGAGCATCCTGGTGCACATCCAAATGCCAATGGATGGGGGCCATTTGCAAAACGGCTTGGCCCATGAAAGTTTCTCCAACACAGTCATCCAAAGCTTGCAATGGCCGGTTCTTATGAGGCTGACGTAGAGGCGATGCACTTTGAGACAAGTAGCTCGATGATCATGCAAGTGTGAATGAGCTTGTAGTTCAAGATCAACCCAAGCACTGGCATCCCTGTAGTGCCATTCCAAGGGGACCGCAATGTAATCAATCCTGCTTTCAGAGCCGCCAGGGTGAACCCAAGTCGAAGTAGGTCCAAATTGGTGGTGCTCAAAGGTCGCAGGTATCCATTGCTTCCATTGCAAAACATGGTTATGCAGAAGACCACCAGCAAAACTTTCTTCCTCACAAGCGTGCCCTCCAATGCCTGCCGACTGAACAGATCCAAGACGTGCATTCATGTCTCCCAACAAGATCATGTGCTTACCCCTCAAATGACCCGGGATCAGCTGTTGGAGGTCAGTCCAATACTTTTGAATCTCACCATCATCGTTGCCACTGTGCGGGACATGTAGATTGGCAATCAGCACATCAACTGGACCACACCACAGCCGAGTCACCATATACTCGGGGCCGCTGGCCACTACAGTCCAATGTTGCTCAAGGAGATGTACTCGATGACCATGGGCATCATAGATCTTAAAGAGATCAGGATGCAAAGCCAAAAGCATTCCTCCTTGCCCCTTGTGTGCAGGGTGATTCCGGATCATATACTGCTCGTCATAGAAGGCAAGCTTCTTCAACCTTGTCTCTTGTACGGCAAGCAGAGCAACATTCTTTCGGCAACACGATTGTAGGAAAGCAGACACAGCAGCATAAGTGGAGATGTGATGCTGCTTGAAGGTCATGACATTGCAGGACACAAACAAACCATCAATACCGGCAGGCATGGGCTCCTCAAGTTTCTCTTCCCAAGTAGAGAGAGCCGTAGCGACTTGCGCATCCCATTCTTTGACCGGTGATGGCAGTTGTAGTGTAGTTCCATGCCAATAGGGACGGAGGTCCTGCCGATACAAGAGCCAAAAGGATTGAACCCACAAGCTGGGTAATGTCATCTCATCCCGAAAGGCCTGCCAAAAAGCATCTGCATGGAAGGCGTTCACACTGGCGTGTTTTGCAAGCACGTCAGCTGCCGGGGTCACCAGCATGCGCCTTCGTATAGATGGCTTCAATTGGAACTCCATGCGCAGTTTGACACATCTGCATCAGGGCACATGCCTTTTGGCAAAGAGGGTCAACACTGGAGTATCGTCCAAAGACTACTCCTGCAGGAGCATCAGCATCAAAGCAGAACTGGATCTCCGGCGGGTGCTGCCAGCGTTTGCCAATTGTTCTCAAAATGTCGTGTGTCCATTTGAGCGCAAGAACGTGCGCCATAACTTCAGCATGGTAAGCATCCGTGGCCTGGTCCAAGTTGTGTTGGAGAGCACCAGCCCAGTGCCAGCTGTCCGTCCAGCACCAAAGCGAGACAGCAGCGCCAGTGGCAGAGCCGTCAGCTGAGCCATCAAGGTAAAAACACAGGACCTGAGCTTCATCCAGTTGCCAATGTGGTAGATCCAGCCAGGGTTTGGTATTCTCATGCCATCTCATGTTCACATTAAATGACGGCTGCACCATGAACGTGTTGAACCAGTCCAGAGCCTCATGGACTTCCCCAAAGCAGATGCCGTCAGCACAGGCCTCATGTGTGGTGGCTGGACAGTAACGTTCAGAGAGATGGTCAGCGAGAGAGATCTGCACAGGGAGCAAACTCGTGTCATGACAAACCGGCAAAGCCGCAGGGCTCTGTGCAGCGCTCTCATTCTCCTCCGTCTCACCTTGATCCTGCCAATCATCATCTTGAAGCCAGTCTTTGTTGTCACTGAAGGAGGTTGTGCGCAAACGGTGGCAAATCCCCTGAACAAAGGGATTTGTCAGACCGAGCAAGTGCAACCGATCCAGTAGGCCATCAACAGGAGGGTTATCCAGAGAGTGGTCCAGTCGAAATTCAAGTACCCCTTGCTCATCGGTCAGCTCGACGGTGGCATTGAAGTGGACGATCTTTCCATTCCCTGGTGGTGGTAACCGAGCCGCTGCAGCACTTGCAAAAGTTGGTCCTCCACGGTGTGCTCGAAGGGGACGGACAAAGTGTTGCAACAAGGAATTCTCACTGTCGTCACTGCAATCAGAGTCAGAATCCTTAGTGGCCACCACACTGTAGAAGCCTTCAGTGCTCCTGAAGTCATCTGAGCTGGCAGAAGAGCCAGCTGGGCATTGCCGCTGCCTTTTCATTTCACGAATATCATCCGGGTCAAGCACCTTCACAACAATATAGTCACTCTCCATCACTTCAAATGGATCATCATGGACCAAATGCCCATTCCGTAGAAGGAGAGGTGGATCTTCTGTTGCTGCCAATTGCGCAGGTGTGAACCATTTTGTGAAGAAGAGCTCTTTGGTCACCAGGCGAGGAACCTGTAAAACACGCACATGTGTAGCAAGCTCCCGGGAGTACCTGGCGTGCTCGAACTCAACAATCACATGGTACAAATCCTGTACTTCAGAGGCCACATAGAAGACCTCAATCAAGTCCCCAAGAAGTGCAGAGGAGCGGTAAGATCGATGTGTCTGATCCAAATGCCAGTGGGGATGATGGACCAGAAAAGGCCACCGGATCTTTGCCCATGAAGCCAACCACAAATAATAATGGTAGATCTCCAAGTGCAGGTGGGCAAAAAGCGTCCGCTCATAGATTCCCTCACCGGCAGCGACCAAAATAGGAATGAACAAAACGTCACATTCAGACAACCGCAGTAGGATCAGCCGGCGTAATTTCCTCACCTTAATTTCGGTGTCAGCAGTGTCCAGAAACAACAAGTCAACGGTCAAAGTATTGCCACATCTGGGCTTCAAGAGATTCTCAAACACCCGATCATCACGTGGAAGCGGAAGCAAAGGATCAGCCTCGCTGATTTCAAACGCAACTTGTCCACCAAAGCGGAACAACACTTTAACGTTGAACACTTGACCATTGTAACGGAAACTGAAAGCATCCATTTTTGGAGCATTGACCGCAGGATGTTCCCATGCGTGTTCATCACCATCAACCACGACAGACCACTCTCTGCGACCGTGGTCGTCATTCACAACACACTGAGCACTCGCCTGCATGATCCCAGTCGGTTGTCCGGCCACACGATCAGCTGCATGGTACAAACACCGTATCGTTTTCGCCCGAAGATGTTTCCACCGATCCAAAACCTCAACAAACCCGTGATAACAATCGACCAACACTAGTACTTCGGCCATCACGAACCCGGAACAATCACACTCACGTGCGACATGCTCACAATACCTCAAGTTCGGTCCACGTCTACCACGTCGGGTATAAGAATCTGCATAATGAACACACGTCGTCGGTTCAAGACAATGAGGGAAAGTTTCTGCCTTCCCATGTCGATGCGAATTTCCTCCAACATCACATGTTTTGACATCATCTAAGTCGGCCCACAACATCCTCTCAAAAACATCACGACACAGACGAGCCAAAGCGTGTGGATGATTTCCTTCACGGAGCCGCATTTCAATCATGATGTCCATGGATTCGAAGAAGGATTCGAAGGCGTCCAGCGCCGGACTAGAAGCAGGTCCAAGTACTTGCACCTTCAATTTCCGATGAGACAATGACAACCCATCTCGACCTTTGAACACATTGGAACATGACGTCAACTTCCTCCAAAGGCCACAAGTTTTCAATTTCCCGAGTGAATAGGGAAATCGAATTTTCCTTCGAAAATGATCGTCATCATATCTCACCAAACTTGGAAGTTCATCACGCGCAAAGAATCGTGAGTGAACCCAAGCAATGAATTTCACGCACAGACCCACCAACGCCAGCAAGATACACAATGCCGCAGACAACGTTAAATCATCAATGATCACGACATCGTGAGAAAAAGGAAAAGAAGCATCCACAACAACACGTATCATGGATGATTCGCAACCACGTCTCAAGCATTCACTTGAGCCAAAATGGCTACGGAACCTGGCCGTACTACTAGTAACAAGAAGCTATCAGTAGCAAGAAGCTTGAAGAACCGCCGCGTGAAGAATGGGACGCGCTTCAACGGTGCCTGTGCCCCATGGTACTGCCCTCGAAATGGACATTTGCGGGCATTTTCTGAAGAAAAACAGGTGTGAGGTGGCCCAGGTGGCCAAAATAGATTTTTCTTCGGAACCGTCTTGGCTGCAGTGTCATATTATGCCCCCACTGTGGCGCTGCACCGGCTTGTGCAAGGGAAACAACAACGAGGAACATCAATTTGCTTGGCCTTCTCTTCTCACAATAACAAATTATATACATTTACATCCGATCCATCAAAACTGTCAATTCTGAAGTGCTCACACCCTGGAGCTTCCGGGGTGATCGTCACTAGCTTTCAGGCCTGACGTGGTTAGACGCCGACGCCCGTTTTCCACATGCCAAGTTTGTACCAACCAGATGCCGGTGGTCGCAGAAAACGCCGAAAATAACTCACAGCCACGACTCCCAGATCAAGAAGAGTCTGGACAACAGTTGATCTGCAGTAAATCGTTTGCGATTCGCACCACCTGTACGCCGAAAGCTTGGTTGGCATGTGCGACCCTGCCTCAAAAGAAACCTCGGCTCATGGCTGTCCTTAGGTTTAACCTGTGATGAGTCAGAAATTCAAAGGAGAACTCAAAGGGAAGTACGTGGCTTTTCACCGTCCACCATCCACGTCTGCCGATCAGCGACGTCTCCACACGTCGTCTCGCCACCTGTCCCTGCCCAATCTCCACGAACTGCCCCAAATTCGCCTCGTTCGCGAGTCGACGGTCGTCCGAGCGATGGGCGTCAGGTGTCGGAGGTCGGACGTCGGGCGCCTGCCTGATCGACGCGTCCACTTAGGTGTACTACTTTGGTTCAAGGATTGACGGTTGGAATGAGCGAGTGTGCCTATTTAGTCACTCCAGAATGGAGGAACGGGCAAATTCAACTACTTAATCCCACATCTCCTGGAGATTTTGAGGGCTTTTCCGGCTTTTCCTATTTGTTTTTCGAGGCTCACGTTCATTTATGTCACTTGGCAAGAATAGACCAAACAACAGTGGATTCTTTCTTAGGCTCAACACCCTCGCTTGGCCCGGGAAGGCACCGAAGGAGTGGCGTACGCACCGAAGGCGTACTGAACACCAATTGGATCCCCTTTAGGTGAACATCAACCACTTCCCCTTTTGGTCAATTCTGAGTTTTCAGACCCTCCGGCGGAACTGATCCGTCGTCGCTGGACGTCCGTGGTGATCACGAGGCCGAATCCGACCATCTAAACCAAAGAGTCCCATCCGCCCAAGCCATCCAACACAAACCATCAACCTGGAGCCGACTGACCGACTTAGAAAATGGGACATGACCCTTATTAAACCAAAAAACACATTTAAAAACAGGTACCCATTTTCCGGGGTACGAACTGAGACTCCATTAAAGCTTCACTCCCCTTTTCAAAGTCCGTCTTGATTGTTGTCCAAACAACCTTGAGGGGATCCGGTGACCACTACAGCTGGGAGTCCTAGTGGCTTCAATTCGACAAAAATTATAGACTGAACAACCCTGGTTCCGTATAAGTGGGATCCACTGGGAGACATGTAAAGCTCCTTCATTTGGAGGCCTCTGCAAGAAAAGAAACCGCTTTCCTTGTCTACACGGTGATCTCTCTCTCTCTCTCTCTTTCTCTCTCTCTTTCTCTTTCTCTCTCTCCATCTCAACACCATCCCGAGGTTCCGGGTACAGATCGATATCTTTTCTTTGAAACACGCCCATGTAAACCTGGCATGTCAACGACCGTGCCGTCCACGGGCAGAGCAAGAACGGCATATTCGCACTTCGATAGCTTTTGGAGCTTGAGCTGTTGAAGTGTCATAAATGAATTGGCACAGTTGAACACCACGTTCTCGTATTTCTGCTGATTCTGCATCTATTGATCATTACCGAGGCGCCAAATGGCCGATGCCATTCAAAAGAGTCGCTCCAGCCACGAGAGACATGGCTCCTGCCGCAGGGTGTTGCTTTTGATCGTGACTGAAGTGTTTGTTATATATATACACACAACACCTGCAACTGTCCTCTCAACATACTGCCAGGTCTTGATGAAAGAGTGCTGTTTTTCTGTTTCTCTTTTCTGCCTGACTCGGGCGACCTAGTTGGCCGGTCCCCGGACATCCGCTTCGGCCGGTGGACCGCCATCACGGATAACGCGGGTCCGAAGAGTCACGATCGCCACTGCGCTGCTTTGATCGCTGCGAACATGGGCAAAGTACTTGATAACCTGGTTGGTTCAGTCACAAACAAGCCTCCTGTTTGGGTCACGACAAGGAACGTTCCTTTGGTCACTTTGAAGAAGCTGGGACACCATTTTTCTCGGATTTCTTCTCGTGTTCTAACCGTTAACCAGCAGGCTCTCTTGTTTCTCTTCCATCTTCCTCCCTTCATCCCTACCACTGCCTTCCCTGCCTCAGCCCGTCCAGTTTGCGTGAAACTCTGCGGTCCTCACCCGTCACCTCCAGTTCTTTGCTGGTGTTCGCGGGTGAAGCGTCGCGCCTGAACCGACCGGCTGGGTGGACTGTCGCGACGCGGCGCCGGCCTCGGGCCTTGCGGTGGTGGAGATGCAGGTCTTTTCGGGGCACTTGGATGTGGTGCGATGGTAGCCAAAGCATTCAATGGAACTTGGATCTTTACCTGTACCGACTATTGGTGGTCGAAAAAGGGATCTATGTAGATCAATCTTCCAGTTCCATGGTATGCTCTACGAACCTTGCCGGCCATCTCTGGGGTCCGAGTTTTAGTTGGGATCAGTTCAACCGTCCCTTGCGCTTGGGACTTCCCAGTGTGAGAGCATCATGATGTGTTCAAGCAATTTGGGTAAACAGATTCCAGCTTTCTGCAACAACGCAGTGACTGATACTGTGTTTTGGCCCTCCAACCATGATCGACTGGTGGACAAGTCTTGCTACGGATAGTGCTTCTGATCTTCTCCCGACCAGGAACAAAGCGAAAAAAGCTCGAACCCTTCCTCACAAAGCACCTCCGCTAAGCGTCACTGATGGCGCGCCGCACCCCCTACCCTTTTCCTGAGGGCGCTCGTGCCGGTAAAGGGCAGCTGGCATTCGACCAACTGACATGTGAACCTTCAAACATGGAAGTGCGTGAACACTCCCCCTTCGTGCAGCCGCTTGGCTGTTGCGATTCAAAATCGCGAGCTTCTGCGAGCTCGCTTCCAGCTCAACCTGCCCTTTGACTTTCCAGGGTGGCACACTGCGAGCATGGAGTGTACCGCAAGACTTCACCTCGGTCCAGCTTGGAGCATGCCCTGTTGATGTGGGCATAGCCACCCCAGTAGTTCGTCCAGAGGTTCCAATCTCTGGAGATCACCATGTTCTTCTTGCACTCCGGACACCATCTGGAGCGACGGACTTCTCCTGTCCGTGGTGCCCGGATGTACCCACATTCCATTGACCCATGGTGGGCCCTTCCGAACCTCGTCGTGAGGACGACAGGATCTTCTTCATCTCCTGCCGAAGGTGTTGGTCCGGCTGGACTTCTCTTTGGAGCCGCTTGGCCCCTTCCCCCTCCTTGTGCTCTAGCTGGTGTTGTGGCTGCGGATGCCGGATCGGATGATGATGCGGCACCTCTTGACCTTTCTTTTTCTTCCTCCTCCCTTCTCTTTTTCTCTTCTTCTTTCTCCTTCTTTCGCTCCACCTCTTGGCCCCTTGAGCTCACCTGGCCTCGAGGCTGTGGCGATGGAGACGGTCTTCCCCAGATCGTGACTTGAGTCACTGGAGACTGGGTGAAGTGTGTGGAAAGGTGAGCTTGGCCTGGAGACTGAGTTGGAGTGTGAAGCCATTCGGATGCCGACTGTCGTGGCGTCCTTGGAGCAAGAGGCACTGGAGACTGAGTTGGCGAAGGAAGGTGAGCCGGCCTTTTCATTTCTTCTTCTTCATCTTCACTTTCTTCCTTTCTTCTCATCGTTCTTAGCTTCACGGTGCTCCCCTGTGGTGGTCTGGGAAGACTTCGCACTGTCTGCTCGTCATCACTTCGTGATCGGCTTGACTGTGGTACTCCTTCCTTCAGACATAACCACAGGGCGCCCAGGATGGCCACAATGAAGAACATCAATGCCATCCATTCCCACCAAGTGAGATCTTCATCTTCTTCATCTTCTTGGCCCTTCGCTTTTGTGAGCATAGCGGCCATCGTGATGAGCCTCAAAATCGTGGCGGCCTTTTGACTTCCTTTCTTTCCTTCTCCACCTCCGGCTTGAGTCTCCGGATCCTCCTCTTCTTGTGCTTCCTCCTTCAGCTCCTTTAGCTCCTGACCTTTTTTATCTTTTCTCTTCAGATCTTCTTCTTCTTCCTCTGCAGCCACCCTCAGGAGTGTGCCCATGTTCATCTTCTTCTTGAGCTGCTCCAGTCGCGGTGCTGACAGTGGTTTCGTTCCAGCATCTGCAATCATCTCTTCTCCTGGGATGTGGTTCAGACTCCACCATCCATCCAAGATCACCTGTCTGGCGTATGCCGACTTCATCCTCAGGTGTCTGGTTCTCCAGTTCCCACCCTCTGTGGTGAGGATGATGAGTCCGGACTTGCTGTCAGTCCAGGCCATGCGAGTGGTTGGCCCGAAGATTTCATCGATGATCACACCAATGGACTCACCGGCTGTCATGCCTTCAACAACTTCATTCAACTCTGCTTCTGCTGTGCTGAGGGTGATGGAGCTTTGGCGGCCAGACCTCCAAAGGATTGGAGTGTTTCCGAGCAAGACCATGCTGCATCCATGTGACTCTTCTGAAGTCGGGGCATAGCTGGCGTCCGTGTAGACGTGGATGATGGCCTGTTCATCGGCCTTTTCCTCAAAAACGAGGCCTTCTTCTTTGGTCCTCCACAGGTACCCTTTGACCTGTTGAGCTGCTTCTTGAATGGCCCTTGTGGCCTTGAGGACATTTGATCCCATTCGTGACACGGTGTACATGAGATCTGGTCTTGTCCGTGTCACCGTCCACAACAACTCTCCCACCACCTTTTGTGCTCCTTTGACTTCAGCAGCTGTGGGTGGTGGATCATCTTCTTCCATGACCGACTGGTCCTTCGTTATCGGGATCTTTCTCGGCTTCGGCACCTCAGACTCCTGCTCCAAGAGATCGGTGATGAACGACTGTTGAGTCACCAGCCAGCGATCCCTTTGGGTCTCTTGATTGACCTGCTTCATGATCTCAATGCCCAGGAATTTCGTCGGCTTCTCACTGATCCTCTCTGGAGTCGAGGTCGTCCACGTTGACCTAATCTTTTCTTCCACTGCTTGGAGAATTCGGCTTGGTGCAGTGATGAAGATGTCATCCACATAGGTCATCAGGAGTCCTTGGAGTTGGCTCCCTTCTTCATCATCATCATCCTTCTGCACTATTCGCCACAAATTCGGCTCGGACTCCATAGCAGTCAGCTGCACTTGACTGATCTTTCCAGCTTCATTGGGGATGTCAATCTCGAGCGATTGCAGCGTCTTGTCCCTGTGCTCTCCCCACAACCGAGGCGAGCGTCTAAAGCCATAGACGGCTTTCTTTGGAAGGTAGTAGGTGTCCTTGTCAAGGAAGCCTCTGTCCACAAAGAAAGATGGTGGACACACCAAGAGCAACTGTTGATCTTCTTTCTGTTCCATCTCGGCATTCAAGAAGGCGGTCTTGACGTCCAGGACACTTCCTTCCCATTGATGGACTGAAGCAACCCAAATCATGATGCGAAGGGCAGCAGAGTCAGCCCCACCTGAGAAGTTGTCTTCATTGGGATCCTTGCTTTCGAAGTTGCCGCAGACTACCCAGCGGACCTTCTTCTTTCCTCCTTTCTTCCCAGGCTTTCTTGTGAACACGAGCTTGGATGGGATCAACTCTATTCGAAGCCCCCTCTTTTCAGCATCTTCGATGAGTTCCTTCATTTCTTTCTTGGGAATCGGCTGCAAGGCCAGCTTTTCTTCGACGAGTGAGATGACTTCTTCACCTGCTGCTGGCTTCCATGCTTCCCAGTTCTGAGCCACCTCCTTGGCTGACACGATCCTTGTTTGTAGCACCTCTTCTTCTTCCACCTCTGCAGCCACCATAGATCTCCTGAGGCAAGCAATCAACTGAGCATTGATGACCGCCAGTTGAGGTGAATCCTCCATTGACAAGAGGGCTTCTTCTTCTAGGACCTTTCGCATCCTTCTCTTCGCTTCTTCTTCCTTCTCCTCAACCTCCCCCCTGTTCCTTCTGGGTCTTTTTGACTGCGGTCTTCCCTCGGATCCTCCTCCTGAGAGATAGCCCATCCAAAAGTTCCTTTTCCAGGGCGATCCAATGTCCCTCTGTTGGTGGATCTTCCAACCTCCTCATATAGCATCTTGTGAGCCTTGGTCTTTCATCGTCCCTCACAATCCAGTGTCCGTGGTTCTCAGGGGACGGACAGAGGTACCTCGCCCGTTCACTTGTTGGGCCCAGGTCATCACGCTTCCATCTCCTTCTCCTTACCATAACCTCCGTCAGGAAGGGCGGGAAGTTGGGAACTTGGTAGAGCCTTTTCGCTCTGAGAACCTCGTTGCAGTGCCTTAGAGCCCATGGCCACCACTTCGAAGTTTCTTTGGCCTGGTGTAAGGCCTTCCGCACCATCGACTTCAGTGCTTTTACTGCTGCCTCTGCACGTCCGTTGGACTGGGGTTCGTCCCCTGCAGTTTTGGTTAGGATGATTCCCCGCCGCCTTGTCCAGCCATGGAAATGGCCTGCGTATTCATGGCCTTGATCAGTGTGTATCTGAGCGACGGAGTATCCGTCCATCCTCAATCTCAGCAGCATGTCCATTGTCATCCTTGTGATTTCTTTGGCCTTCTTTGAATGCATAGGCAATGCTAACCTGAAGGTCTCGATCTTGAAGTCCTTTGGTGGCTTTTCTTCTGCTTTTCCAAGTTCATCATCTCTTTCTTCTTCATCTCGATGAATCTGTTCCAACAGATCTTCACCTGCTTCTTCTTCAGCGTCGGTGAGGCCATGTAGGACTTCATCTCCTTCCTCCACCTCAGCCTTATCTTCTCCTTCTTCATCGTCCTTTGAATCTTCTTCAATTGGCGGCCATTCTTCTTGACCTTCTTCAGACAGCTGTTCCTCCCCCTGTCCCTTGACATCCACCGTGCATGGAACCGCCCAAGTGAGTGTCCCTGCTAGGAAGTATCTTGACTGGAATCCTCCTAGATCATAGGCGGGCTTCAACGGGCCAGCCGTGTCGAGGGAGAGAACTCCAGCAAGCTTGTGTTGAACTTGGCGATGGGGTGAACACTGTTGTCTCGCTTCTTGGCAGATTCTGCAGTCTCTCCTGCTTGGTGTATGGCCCAGGGCAATGTGTTCAGACCACGAAAGAACACATGCTTTGGCCTTTTTCTTCATCACTTGGGTCATCACTGCTTCTGCCAACATAGTCATCATCCCCGGAGGCCACCGTGCCAGTTCCCAGGATCCTCGAACCAGAGCATGGCTGACAGTCTTGGTGGAAAATTCCTCAGGGATCAGCTCAAGGGTTCCAGCGACTGTTGTTGGCTTCTTTGCAGCACCACCGAGCGGCTTCTGGAAGAACGTGACCTCCTTCCACCCAAATTCCTTTTGAAGATCTTTCCATTCAGCAGTGTCCCAGAACGACACCACTTCAGGGTTGTAGTCCTTCGGGCTAGCTGGCTGCTCAATGCCAAAGCCCATGACTTCAGTTTCTTCTCTTGCCTTCTTGAGGGAGCTGTCGAGCATGGCCAGGAAGATCATCCTCCAAAGCAAAACATCATCTTCAAACAGCTTGCGGCGCTCATCACTTGAAGCATCCTTCACCACAAATTCTTCGCCGCCCCACTTTCGGATGGGTCTTGCAGTGGTCCAATCGACCTGCTTGTGCCTCATGACACTTCGTGTCCTGCAGTTTGGGCCTCCTAGCAAGGCAAGAAGCTTCCCTTCCCACACGGACCTCACTAGTCCCGCATAGGGTCCTCGGTCCAGGAGCATGTCATGGCCTGGGCCTCTTTTGATGTCCACCTCCAGGAGCTCTCGTTCTTCACCTCCTTTCTGCTTCCAGGCTCTTTCAAAGGTGAATCCTTCGTCAGCTCCTGCGTACAAGTGGCACACATAGCCATCTCGTTTCATGGCCTTTCGCTTTCTTCTGTTGGCTGGGAGATCTGACCATTCACCCGGCTTGACCACCAGCGATTCTTTCACTTCCTTGGGGAGTCTGCTCAAGACGGGATGGGCGTTCACATAGTCTTCCATCCACTTGATCTCCCATTCAAAATCATTCTCCTCCTTCAACTTCATTCCTTTCTTCACCTTCTCGAGCTCCTCAATGAGGTCCAGGGCCACTTGTCGTGGCAGCTGAGGGCATCCATCTTGATCTTCAACAGGCAGCTCTCCTCGCAAGGGGTGGACTACCCTGAGTTGACTTCTTGACCAAATCACGGAACATCCCAGCTTTTCAGTCAGGAGCCCCATTGGGATGATCGGCTCGATGTCGGCGTCAGCTGAGACCATGGCTCCCCCTGGAGAGATAGGGAGACTGGTGACTTGTCCATCTGCTAGGGCTACCTGAACCCTCTTGTAACTTTCAACATCTTCACCTTTCTTCACAGGTCGAAGTGGATGAGTGGCTCCAGAGTCAAGAAGACCTTGTCGTTCACCTTTCTTGAGTCGCCTCAGTTTGAAGGTCTTCTGCTTCAAGGCGTTGAGCTGCTGCTGGAGACGTTCCACCACTTCGGATCTTTCTGACGTATCCCCACCTTTTGATGATGGAGACGTATTGGAGGAACTTGGACTTTGTCCTCCATTCATGCCCTTCAGCATGTCATTGGCTTCCTTCAGCAACTCCTTTATGGAGGGCTGTACTTCTTCACCTTCCTCATCTTCACTCTTGTTCTTTCCGACCTTCTCCTTCTCTGCCTTCGAGATCTTGGGCCGGGGCGAACCTTCTTTGGCTTCCTTTGGCCTTGTGCAGGCCGGCGCGAAATGCTCTGGTGATCCGCAAATCCAGCACCGCTTCTTTTCATCCTTCTGTTCGTGTGAGAACGTGCACGACTTTCCCCTCCTGCATCCTTGGTCAGAGAGGTAGAACCTGCACTTTGGCTTTTCTTTCTCTTCGCCTTCTTTTCTTGTTCTTCCTTCTCTGGAATCCTTGGGCTGCTCTTCAAACTTCTTCATCTTTGGTGCTTCCCCACTTGAGTCCTTCTTTCGTGCTTGGTGACCCATTTGTTCCAATTCTGCTAACAAATGCTCACTGTACTTGGACACAGACTCGTGGGTTGGAACAGCATCAACCATCAAGGAGCTTCGGACCAGTTGAAGTCGGAAGTTCAGCTCGGGGAACATCGTGATGAGCTTCTTCATAAGGCGTCCAAGACCCCTAGCCAAAATGGTCGGGTCTGGAATTGAAACTCCCACCTCCTCTGCTCTTCGCTTCCACCTCAACCATCTTCGAAGTGTGACGATGCCCTGGCCGACGGTCGAAGCTTCTGCAGGGCTTTCCAAGGCAGCCAAGATTGCTTGTCGTTCGGCCAGTCCTCCTGGCTGATAGGCGATCATGCCTTTCACCAAAATTCCAAAGGCCGTCAAACTCTTCGATGACACAACCTCTTCTCTCAAGGCCTCTGGGACAGCGCTCAGCAGCAATGCAGTTGCTCGCTTCTCCAAGCGGGACCACTTCCTCATCGAAAGCTTGGTGCTTGGTGCGATCTGGTGTGTGAGCCTGTCCAAGGGAGATTTCACAAGGTGCTTCTGGTACCATTGGCGGGCCTCTTCTAAGGTCAAAGTCCACCATTCCTCTGAACTGGGTGTGAGGTCAGCCATCAGAGGAGCTAAGAGCAAAAGCCAGTCCGAGAAGTCAATCGGGGCTGACTCTCCATTCCACTCTGCCAGCTTTGGCAGGTCCACACTGTGTCGCACCGTCTCCGGGTCTTGGTCTTGACCTGTAGAGCCACCTTGCGACATCCGATCTTGAATCTTCTGCATCCCCTCAACAACCTTCAAGATCACATTGAGGGTCTGTTGATGCACTGAATCATCTTCTAGGGAACTTTCTTTCTTTTTCGCTCCCCTTCCTTTTCCCGTGGCCTCCCGGCCTGCTTCTTTGCCATCACCTTCACGAGGTCGATCTTCTGGCGCTTCTTCTGCTCCTGTCTTCGTTTTTCCTCGGCCTCCAGCATGTTCATCGCATCCGGAGCTGCCATTTGGCGTTGCAAAAACAGGATCATCTTCTTTCGAGGTCGGCTGAACCCATGACAGCCTTCTGACTTCCTGGTGGAGTCTTTGATTCTCCTCCAGAAGGTGGCTGATTCGTCGATCGGCCATGGTCGGACCGCCCATTGGCCCTTTTGGTTTTGCCTGCATCTCAGCTCGCAAAGCATTGTTCTCGCTGAGGAGCTGCTGCATCTGGATCATCATTTCTTCCTTCTCCTGACGCTCGAACTCCATTCGTTCATGGACCCGCAACATCAAGTTTTCTTTTTCTTCATCATCCCTTCTTCCACCCTTTCCTTTCCACACTTCTTGCTCGAGGAAGGCTGGTCTGTCGAGGATGGAGTGCATTGGGGTGTCGTACATTGGTGTACCGACTTTGGCATAAAGCCATGGTGCCTGTTGTTGAACTCGATGCAAATCATCAAGCTGGGCTGGCGTGAACAACGGTGGTGTGCAAATGGAGTGCTGTTCGGGGACTTCACTTTCTTCGGGGATCCCACCAACACCACCTCCCTTCACACTTCCTTTTCCATCTTCACCCTGCTGGTCCTGGATGGCTTTCGGTCCCAACACCTGCGGGGTCCTCATGTGAGCTTCTTCTTCTTTCTTTGGCTTTCCTGGACTCGGAGCTTCAGTCTTTGGCCTCGGGGTCGATGAAGTCGCGGCTGAGACCTTAGAGTGGCTATCCTCAGTTGACGGGACTGTGAGAGTGGGTGACCTTGTCGAGACCATGTCGGTGGACGTCGCATCCCCACCTGGTGGTCCTTTTCCACCCTGTGACCCTTCGGCCACCCCGTCCTCGAGAGGTAGCTCACCTCTCTTCTTCCCTTCTTTCTTCATTCTGGCCTCGGCGGCCTTCATCTCCCTCTGACCTTGTGCCAGCTCTTCGGCAGTCGCTTGCCGCCTTCGATGCTGCATCATCAGCGGATGCTAGGCCCGCTTTGGGCTCATAACCTGATCTTCTCCGGACCAGGAACAAAGCGAAAAAAGCTCGAACCCTTCCTCACAAAGCACCTCCGCTAAGCGTCACTGATGGCGCGCCGCACCCCCTACCCTTTTCCTGAGGGCGCTCGTGCCGGTAAAGGGCAGCTGGCATTCGACCAACTGACATGTGAACCTTCAAACATGGAAGTGCGTGAACAGCTTCAAACTATAACGCCTAAAACAGGAACCCTTCCAAGACTCTTGGCTCTAATCCAGGACGCTAAACAGAACACATGCTGAACGGATCAGGCGATTTCGCCCGAGGTTTTCACCTCATGACCCGTGCCCGTCTGGAGAGTGTGCGACATGTTTCTCAGCCAAACGTGGTGGAAGTCTCCCCAGCTATCCCAGGCAGCAGCCCATCCGTGCCTCTATACGCGTCTCTAAGAGCTGGGCAACCAATGGCGCGGCATGAATTCCCAAGCAAATAAAATATGATTTGTCACCATCTTGACATCTGACAGATCTCCTCCTACCAACACTTCAACATTTCCAAGCAATGCTCTTCACTGAGACCCTGCTTGAGATTCCACTTGGTGATGTTTGTGTTTTTGCAGGTCATCATACTCACGGACAAACCCTGTGGGAGATGGCAAATTGACCAATAAGTTGGGGTGGTTGAAAAGAGGTCAATGTATATATAGGTATCAACATTCCAGTCACACGAAGTTTTTGGGATACTTCCATGGCCGATTTGCATGGCAAACAGCATCACCATGAATCAATCACCCCCAACATGTCCGGATTGGCAAACCTCATGTCCATGTGCTATCAAAACTGTGAATCCTATGTTTTTGATCAGTTCTTTTCGCACATTTCCTTCTTTCAGGATGTGGGATGACCCAGGGGGCTCAGTGAGTGGTTTCTTCCTCTCCGCTGAAGCAGGGGGCCACGCAGACATCGTGCCACGGTGCATGATACAAATGATGGAGTCACTTGAAAACAAGCAATTTCAACTGCTACATCTCTTCTACTAGGCGTTTAACGATGTTCTGTTTTGATGGCATGACCGTTTCTTTTTTGGACCCATCTGCGATCTTGCTCTTGTCCCACGCTTGGGATATAGCGGAAAACAGCAGCAATTCTCCATGGAAGTCGGTGGTCAAAGCCCGAAGATCTCAACCCCTTGAAGGCGAATTCGCAGCCTGTTCTTCCTAAGCACCTATCCATGCTGCAACATCCTGTTTGAACCTTCATGCCCTTCATCAAGGGATGTCTGAGGGGCGTGCTTGGAGACCTTGATTCAAGGCATTGCTTCCACTGAAGCGTTTGTGGGGACTTTTCCAAGACGTCCATCCCAGGTTGAACACCCTCCATGGGCGAAGCGATGCTTTGAACACCATCGAAACGAGCGGAAGTAGCAACACTCTGCACGGCTCCTGCGGACGACCGTCGGTCGACCGTCGGTCGACGCATGGAGCCCCCTCCGCCGTCGGCCTCACCCGTGAACGGCATCCCGAGAGCGGCATCCCCCAGTCCGGTCACGAACGAGGCCCGGAAGGGGTCCAGCATCGAGGGTCCGGCAGCCCGGTCGTGGGATGGTGTCGGACGAACACCCCCGTTCGCCGAGCTCGGGTCGTGCGGTCGTTCGGTCGTTCGCCGGTCCGGTACCGGGTGTTCGGGTGTTCTAGGTCCAGGTACCGGCCTGAGCACCACCGCAGCGGCGGTCGTTCTACCCACCCAGCTCAGCAACTCCTCTTTTCACGCCGGGCTGCAGAACTTCAAGGCGCATGGCCTTCAGCTGAAGGTGTCCTAGCAGTTCCTGAGCGACAGTTCAACGATTATCGATTTGGGGGTCATTCTTTTTTGCCGGTACCTTCAGCAAATTCAAGATCTCAATGCACCGTGGATGATGGTGGATTCGATTCTCGTCAATCTGTTTCTGAGGATGGACTGGATGCGTCAACTACAGGCTTCTGGATGACAGGCTCGAAAGTCATGTGAGAAGGGGAGAAGCCTCGAACGTGAACGGCGGGAGACACTCCACTATTCCACTACTTCGGCTGATGCACACCTCATGCACATCAACATCGGCATCAAGAAATTGAACACGGTGGTAGAGGGTTTAGGATTCAGCCCATGACTCTGCCCATAGAACCGTATCGACCAACAGCACCACATCTGAAGATTGGAAGATTCTTGGAATGCGCCATTCTTCTGCGCTTCGGGAACACTTTTTCTGCTGGATGGATGGAACAATGACGTTTTTCATGATTTGTGGGTGGGACATATCCTAATACGAACAACTGTGGCCCACAGGACGATTTGAACTACTACAAAGGTACCTAGCACAGTGCATGATGCTTCTGGCTTTGAGTCTTGCATGCCAAGCACATCAATGGTCGTTGGTAGAATTTGATCGCCACATTTCAGCAACTTCTTGATTTTTGGCCAAACAGTGTGGACACACTTAAGGGTTCTTACGGTAAGTGTTAAGCAGCTTACTGTTCGGGGTCCTTGCCGGGATAATTCTGTAGTTAATCGGTCTTGTTGATGTTTTGCGTACGCCACCCGTTGCAGCAGGGCCTCCACCTGCTCGTAGCGCACAGCTGAACCTCTTAGGCCAGGCAGCTTAGCCTGGCCTCCTGGTGGCTCCTCCAAGGCTCCTATTTTCGAAGACCTGGAGCCTTCTGGCAGAAACCTTCTGGCCCGCAAAAACTGATGTTGGAAGCGAAAATCTCTTTCTACTCCAATGACAATGAGAAAACTCAAGCCCTGCTCTCCTCCAAGTTCTTTTATCCTTTAAGAGTTTGATATCTTTATTGAGCAGCGCGCAATGTTTGGATGCCTCTTGACCTCTCAAGTCTTCTCACAGCAATACCCAAATGACAACTCCAACTTTGCCGTCTTCTCATTCTAGCTAGTAGATTTGAACCCCTCCCGTCATCTTCCGAACACAACAACTACCCAGGCCAGTCATCCTCTCCTCTCCTCTCTTTCGTTCTGTCGCCTTCCATCTCTCAGCCGAGCGTCTGGTGCATTCCCCGCACCAGACCGTCCCAGGAGGACATCCCACAGCGCGGCGTCGTTGGCGGCCTCCGCATAGGTGACGACCTACGTGGCACCGTGGCACCGTGGCTCCCCCGCCGCGGCACGGTCCGCACCACGGTGGGTCGTTTCCTCCATCCAACTGGAGCGCTTTCACCTTGGTGTCTTCCAAAGGGACCGGTGAGGGGGCTTTTTGGAAGCATTTGGAGGACTAAACATCCTTGAGATGTGTCACCATCCAGGCCCCTCGGATGAATAGAAGGTCGAGGCCTGCAAACCATGTACCACCAAGGTATACCTTGCATTTAGGGACGGTTCCCCTCTATTGATCAACCAGTGATGGCGGTCAACGTCCATGGACGTTGGTGTGGAGCCGTCAACCGGGTTCCTTCAGAGTGTCAGGTCACGTCCCACGACTTCTGGGGGAAGCTCTGCAAGAGGTCGAAGGCCTGTGCCTCAGCGCGAGCGTTCGCTCGAACGCTCAGAGCTCCAACAGGGGCGGAGTGTCAAGAGCGTCGAGTCGGAGAAAAGGGGCGGAGTGGGCGGAAGGGGGGCTCTCTGTTGAACAAGAACGAGCACTATATATAGTGACAAGAAGCTACTAGGATGGAGGCCATCGCTAGTAGGTTGGAGGCCATTACTTCTAGGAACTTAAGAAGCTACAAAGAATTTGCATGGGGACTTCAAGGGATTTGAGACGTGCCGATCACATTTCGTCAGTCTCTCTAAACATGGCTCAACATCGGTACATCGAGGAGCATCGAAGAAGCACTCGACTGCGGACACACCATGCCTTACGAGCCCAAAGACTGACAATGCCTCGTGTGGGCAGAGCAAGCCTCAAAGCAACCCTGTGGAAACAAGCTCTACAGCCCAAAGACCATCATCAAACAATCATCAAACCATCACGCCCCCCTAGCCTTTTCTTCCCCTGGAAGGACAGCAAGGCAAAAGAGTGACCACGCAGACAGAAACGCGGACAGCGGAGTTTGGACCATCTGGGACCATCTCCGGTCGCGAGTTCCGAACGCGACCAGGTTAGGTCGGACTTGTGGGGTCCATGCCAAACGACCGCATCGATCGTGGACCGCATCTGAGTTTCCAACATAACAGGGTTCTATTCCACCCCCTTTATGGCATATTGAGATATAAATCTATATATAATACTATAGGGAAAAGGGGGGGGTTTGGACGTCAAAGATGCTTTCTCTGCTGTTCAAACACTTCCCCCCTGCGTTCGATCACGAACCGCCGCACGACGCCGACGCACGCCAAGAGGCCCATTGCCGCTGGCGAGCACAAACGCTGAGCAAGGCATTGAAGGTAATCCTAGGAGCACAGGTCGGTTTTCGCTCCGACAACGGGTCCGGCAACAGGTGTGAAGATCCGAAAACGGCAGAGGTCGTGCTCCGGAGGTCAGGTCGGACTGAGCGGCCGAAACCGAAGGCGCTCTCACACTGCTGGTTCGAGCACAGGTCAAGAGGGTGTGGGATCGCGGAGGTCACCTCAGCTTCCCTGTAAATCGAAGTACCTGACAACAGGTGTGTGTGGAAGTAGATCTATGATCTTCTTGCGTATTCTGGTATTCTTTGTCCCATGTATTCTGCCGTGGGCCCAGGCGGTGTACCTGAGATCGAAACCGCGTGGTCTCTCTGCCCCACGAGGCGCAGAGCGGCCAGTTCTCCACGACTCTCATCCAGGACTCTCCGATTTCGCAAGCGAATCGGTCATCAAGCGAATGAGCTTGAGCAGCAAGAACAGCAAGAACATGTCATATCATTGAGATTCATTAAGGTCCTATCATATCCGAAACACATGTTGTTTCTCAGTGAGTCCATGTGTCTCTTCATCAAGCGAATGAGCTTGAGCAACAAGGTTAGGAAGTAGCATATTGAGTAGAAAAGACGGCCGTGTCAGAAAGACTCCGCCTCTCGTGTAGTTCGATGCTTTCTTCCTCTCGTCTGTGGAATCCAGATCGATACGTCTCTGGAACACTCAAACGTCCGACTATGTCGCACTATACCCCTCTTGGGGGGCATGCCGGGTTCCTCCTGCTTGTCGCTCGACTACTATGTCCGACTATGTCCTACTACCCCTTTTGGAAACAACGGGTTTCTCCCTCCTCCCTCAGCTGGACTCCACTCGCCGGAACACGAAGAGCTTTCCAAAGTCATGGCCTCCAGCTCTGCAAACCTCAGACGTTTGGGAACAGGATGGGGCACCTTTCTTTTGAAACCAACAGTGAAGAAGTATCATATATATAGAAGAAAAACAGAAGTGAAGTGACGTGAAGTGAAGTGAAGTGACGTGAGGGATGAACAACTACAACTTGAACAACATTTTCCCAACTACCGGCAAATGGGTCATCGAACCCGAGGCCACATCGACGGGGTGGTCGAAGAAGCAAGACTGCACCAACCTTTCAAACAACGGTCGGCCAGTGAACCCATCTGCTAGGTGCTTTGGTGATTTAAACCATCCAAACATCTCAAAAGTAGCAGTCAATTGGCAGAACCAATCCCAACTGAGGATGGAAGAACCAACAGATTTTCACACACCCACCTTTCTTTGCGATTGGCATTTGTTCTGCTCGTGGCCGGATGTCCAAAACCCATCGTCCAAACCCTCGCGCCAGGGAACAAGGACAAAGCTCGCTTCCATTGACCTCCAGCATGGCAAGCTGCAATGGAGGCATTGTAGGTCATGATGTTCCCTCGATGGGCGGCGCATGGGAACCGCTTGATCAAGCACAACTCTCGTGACGTGACTTCACAGGTACGTGTTCCACTCGTTTCTCTTCTCTTCTCCCATGGCCCGCGATGAAAGTTCCACCATGTTCCACCGTTTCATCCGGATGTGGATCGATCTGCGGATCACCGCCAGACCAAACTTGGTACAAAAAATGCCCTGGGATCCGGGCTTTTGGAGGCTTCGACCCCTGCTATGTCCCAGGTTGCTGGGAAGATGGGCACCATGGCTCCGGGGCGCCCGCGGGCTATAGTGGCTACAAGCGAGCGGCTTCTTGGGCGATTCCAACGTGGTCATCTCGTCCATGTTCGAACAGAAAATCCTCTAGAATGTCCTCAACCCAAAAAAACCTCCTACTAACAAGTGCATCGCTACTAATTATAGTAACAAACAAGTGCATTGCTAACAAGAAGCTACTATATAGTAGCAAAGTGCCTTCCTACTGCAGCAAGAAACAACTATGAGTGGTGAGAGGTGCTGTACCCTTGCCTCTCAGGTGAGCCGCACAGCTACAAGTAGCGACTGCGACCGCCCCGCCCACCCGCTTGTTGCGTGCGTTTCGGTCCAGCCGATCCGGCCAACTGTCTCCGCACCTTGTAGCCGGTCCTTCTGCAAAGTTCTCAAGAGTTCCAAAGCACTCTGCCACTGTTCTCCCCAGTGGCATGCCAAAATCGCCGAGCTGTACGTCACCACGTTGCCTCCATTTCGCCACGACCGAACGTCCCGGGCCACGTGGGAACGGCGCCAGGCACGGCGTGCGGTCTCCATTTCAGGTGCCCAGACGCTCCGTGAGTGCTCCGCCCTTTCCTGGTCCCGAACCAAACTGGGATTGGTTTTCGAAACCCCAGACCCCTGACCCCGAGGATTCGGGTCCAGGGTCGCGGGTCCAGGGTGGAGGCGCATTCGGGAGGCGATTTCGGCGAAACACCGGCGCGTCCGAGATCCTTCGAGCGTCGAACGATAGACCACGGTTACACGGTTTGCTCGGTACGATAAAGTGCATTGGGAAACGTTCTTTAAAAACCTTAAGACTTGGGAACCCCAGGAGGAGCAGCAGTACGTTCCCAATCGAGCCATGTCGAAGTGGCCGAAGGCCGAAGGCTTTGCCACTCGCTCTGGACCTCCTCTCTGCCCTCTGCTGATGTCCACTGTCCAGTTAGTTCCTTCGACTCCTTCGAAGGAACCAGGACAGCCCAGACCTCTCAACCCTGGCGCCGTCGAGAAGGGGCGAAAACGGCCTTGGAGCTCTTGTTCTCGGAGTCGCGTGAGGAGCTGGCACGCCCACTGCCACCTCATCGGTCCCGACTGAAGGCGCCCGAAACGGGGACCGTGGCGGTGGGTCGGAGACTTCGAGCGTTTCAGCAGAGCGCACGCCGCCTTGAAAGATCCGAAAGCGGCATGGCAACATCCTCGTGATCGTCAATAGGACCCGTGAGGTGGGGTGCCGATAGATTGGGATCGTCCGGCTTCAAGAAGCCTCTGAAATTCTTCAGGTTCTCGGATGGAAAGCGAACTTCTGCAACGTCCATGTCCATTCGTGTTGGTGAAACCTCTGAATTTGAGACGAAAGAGTGCCGCATGGAGTCTACTCTCGGTACAACGCACCCCCCCAATGTCCGGGGCAACGAGGACGATCCGGAGGGAAACACCACCGGTGTTGCACGTACGGAAGTTCCTGAACCCCCATCTCCTGCCGTTCAGTATCTCCGATCTTGCTGCCGACTGCCGACCCTGATGGATTCATGTCCCCTTCTCCCAAGCCCTATAGACTATATAGACATCCAAAGACCTTCGAAACACCATGATGTAGCTTTGGATCCCTAAAGCATGTAGAATCACAATTCTTGAGACAGTTGAGTTGTTGGGAAGAGACAATTCTATGTATACTAGGAAGTACTACATCAGGGTCCATAGGGATTTAGTTTCTTGACCCAATTCTATGTTGGGAAGAGACGATTCTATGTATACTTGGAATCTCAATTTCTATGGGAAGAGACAATTCTTCCCACAGTTTGGAGGGTCCCAGCTCCCTACCCAGCTGGAAGCGACTTCTCCCTCACCCCCTGGCTGCTCTCTCCATGCTTCGACGGCCAAGGAACCGATGCGCTTTCTCGCAGGCGCTGATGGCCGCGCTGTAAGTAATCACGTCGAAGAGGCCTTTCCTCAACGAAGAGGTGTAAGACACCGGGAGTCTGGATGGTTTAGTACCATGGTTGAATGGCATACACCAGTGGATAGAACATACATGTATTGTCATCGATCGGTTTACGTCTTTGTTGAATTGAATACACGCATTTCTACCCACTTTGGGATTGTATGATCGTACTAATGAGGATCTGCTCAGCCTGCACTTTCAGGCTCGGCCAACGGCCTACAAATGACGGGGGGGATCCTTGGAACCTTCGATGGTTCGGTTGTTCTTCAAAGCCTTGGGGGGGATCTTCAGGGTTCTTCCTGCCAACAGAGGTTGAAGGACCTTATAGACTATCCCAGTTCGGTACCCCTGTAGGGTCCTAGTTCAGGTCACTGGACACCCCTCTTGGTGGTTCTGGTTCCATCCGGAGACCTCGAAAGGGGATCTTCCAGCATGGTTCTTCCACCTTCGAGATCGTCGATCGGGTCCCTTCAGCTTTCGGTTCACATTCCGACCATCCGACGATGGGTTCGCCCACTTTTGCTGAGTTGCCCAAGAAAACCAGGGAGGCTTGCTGATCAGCTAGCAGGCTGTGTAGGTCAAATGAGGCGAAGCAGGTTTTGCTTTCAATACCAGATGCATAAGGTTTGGCTCTGAGGGCGCGGGATTTTTTCCTATGCCCTAGTTAAACCCTAGCGTGTCGGAAGGTTTGCATGGTCGGTGCGCGTGTGGTCTTTTCTGCGATTTGGTGGTGCTTTGGACAAGCTGGCACCACGATGTCGCTGGTAGCCGCTGGTAGTCCCAGTGGTTCCAGTTCGACTAAAAACCATAGACGTCCATATACCGTATATGGTCGTGACTGGATCCTGTGGGAAATGACTTGATTAAAGCTCTTGCATCATGCAGCACATCCTCATTCTCTTCTTCAGCAGCTGGAATCTGTTTAAACGCACCCCAACCCGCCGTGCCGCCGCACGGTGGTGGCATACATAAATCTTTGGATCTTTGAATCTTCTGCTCGTTCTGGCATGCCCAAGATAGTCAGCAGGTTCTTCACTTGGTAGGTGCAGTTCCTCTACTATCAAATATGTATGGGATTGTGTTCAGGCCCAAAAGATCGTCACCCTTTTGCTTTCAGCTTGCGCAAGTCCGTGGGAACAGCGCTCACCTCCCCACTCCCAAGCGTCCCACACGTCCACGCTTCACCCAACCTGCGCGGTCACCGAGCGTCGCCTCGGCGGCGCGGAGGAGCAGCAAGGCCAAGGTCCAATGACTCGCGGCCTCGCAGCTGCTCAGCACGCTGTTGTAACCTCCACACCATCCCGACGACGAGCATCACCGCGCCCCGACGACCAAACCGGGGGTCGTCACGATGGTCGCGAGGCGTCTGTACAAGAAACGTACAACAACCGCGTGCTGGGACAAGGGTGGGCCGATGCAGGCGTGATTCACCGCGTGAAACGGGGGGAAGCTCGTGGTGCATTCTGGCCGCAGGAGGGAAGAGTGGGCCACTGGAGTCCAGAACTGTGAACATCATTACATTTATTTGAAAATTGGTTGAATTGTGGTGAAGCATGTGTTACCATTCCTGGTCATGAAAACTCGAATACTTCTCCATCCACAAGACCTTCCACCGTGGAACTTGCTGCAACTGCCAACTGCCCTGGTCATCCGTCAAGCGACTGATGACATTGCACTGAATGCGGGGCTGCTGCTGTAGGCTGGATAGCAAATAGAGCGCCCAATTCCATTGACTGCCCTCCTGCCGGGCAGGAACACGGGCAGGGGGATAGCACCCAATAGCATCCGACAACTTGATACCAGTAACAGTGGATGATGATGGTGAGTGAAGGCCTTGTTCAAAAATAGCGATAATAATATGTGATAATTGTTTACTGACTGTTACAGGTAATTAATGGGACAGACCCAATTGATATCTAAATACAGTATTCAAAAAGAGAGGCAAATACACCACGTGTTTCTCCAACCTAAGGCTGCCATCCATCTTACTCGGATTCGGGGGTTTCTCATCTCGCTGCTGTCGAATAGACTCTGACCACGCCGTGTCTATCCCTTTGATCAAACTCCTTGACTCTTACCTCGACCATTCTATGTGAGTCCACCACTTCTACAGAAGCAAAGCTCCCAAAAATACATCCCACGACCACGCCAACAAACCCACCGAACCCACCGACTGATCCGACCAACCACCGGGTTGGCGGCGCCTCACAGGCGTTGATGGCCGCGTTGTAGCTGATGACATCCTTGGGCCATCCATCGGCCCCCAGCAACCACAGGGCCTCCATCGCCCGTGCCGAGGAACACGCGGAAAGAGTTCGCGAGAACACCCGGGAAAAGTTCGAAGAGGAACCCGAAACTGCCGCCCGTGGGTTCTTTGGGGTGTGAACCCCCGAGCTGACGTCAGGTAACCTGGGGTTTTGTAGATTCAGAGGGCGCTCTTGGGATGTTTATTGCTCAAATGGACCAAAGCTGGGGGGTCCAAAGCGTGGCTGTGGCTGGCGGCCACAATTCATCATGGGAACTGATGGACATAGGAATCCGAACAAGTAAGTAACGGACGCGCACTAGTAGAATGCCACTGTCGGATATGTTCACGTTCACGATTGGAAAACAAGTGGACCGAATCCACTAGGAGCAAGGGCATCGCTACTAGCAGCAAGAAGCTAGTAGCTCCTGGCATTACTACTAGTAACAAGGGCATCGCTACTACCCAGACGCTCCTGGACCCTCATATGCAGGGGTCGGACCCTCATATGGAAGGGTCTGGACCCTCAAATCCCTATGGTTTTGAGGGACCAGTCGGGCTGTTTGGAGCGTCTGGGTAGTAACAAAAGGCACTATAGTAGCATTCTTGCTATACTAGTAACTAAAAGCTACTAGAAACTGCAGCCGCGGAGTGGTTTGCTCGTCGCTTCACGTGGCTTCGCCCAAGCGTACGACCTGACGGCGATCCCGACGGCAAGGCCTTCTGCCATTGGTTCCCACGACCCAAGGCATTCAGGAGAGCATTTCGTAGCACGAGGCCTACGGACTGCCGCGACGGCGCGGGCGGCTGCGGCGTGCGTTCCCGTGGGTGTTGCCGTGCCGAAGCCAGAGAGAAATAGTGGAGGGCCAGGCGCCATTGACCTGCCGCGGTGTGGATGCCAAGAGACCTGTACGTTTAGAGGCTGCCTTTTTCTTCTTCACCAAACTGGCAACAAGTCAATTTGATCTGGTCCAATCCACTGTTGCGACTTCTTTGCTGGAAATCAATCAAAAGTCTTCTGCTCAAATGTAAAGCAGTGCTCCGCCCCACAAGTCGCCCTTCACATTGCCGCCGGACGCGCTTTTTATTTGAGGGGACCCGTCGGACTTCCGTTTGACTCACAAAATGGGAACGACCTGGTTTTGCGCTTTACCTCCTTGTCGTTGATTCGGGATGACCAGCTTATTGTTCGTGGGCCAGGAAGCCTAGGGAGGAGGATGCATGCATTTGAAAAACCTCCGGTTTTTGTCTCAAGGACTCACCTCCTTCTGCACAGGCGCTGATCGCGGCGCCGAACGCGATCTCATCGCCTGAGCGATGCAGGTGTTTGAAGTCGAAAGACAAACAAGTACTAGGGGCCCTCAGTTTACGATGAAAAAGAACGGTGTTCACATACAAAAACCATGTGCTTTTGCTAGAAGGGTCACAGAAAGACCATTGACTTTTAATTGTCTTTGGACTTCCAGGGTTTAGACATGCAAATGGGGCCCATGTTTGAAAAAAGAACATGAAGAACATTGAAGAACAGTTTTTTTCATCACATCTGACCTGAAGGTTTTTCTGCCAATGGGAGACCAATGCAGAACACTTAGACCCACCTTGGGGTGGCTGGCTGATGGACCAACTTCGAGCTTTTGATCCAAAGCTGCAGAGAAACCGTATACTTTTCATGCACCTGGACCCTCAAAGTACTCCCACCAATCGCTACCGCTACAAAAAAGCATCTTCTTTCTACTTCGGGTCATGTGCCAATCTTCTAGGGCACGAAGTCAGGTCCAGGTACTTGCCACTCGAATCGTTGGGGTGCAGGAACGCAAACGCTCGCGAGCGATAAACCGCTTGGGGGTAGAAGAACCATCGGACTGCACCATACTGCACCAACGCTCCAGGTACCAACGAATTACTCCAACTCTCTGCGCTCCAACAATCTGCGCTTCAAGTGGACAAGCCCCTCCTTATGCTCATGAGGAGAATCGTCTTCCTCTCTGGGCCCAAAACGTCCACGCAACCTTGTTGGAGAGGGCACGGAACCGCCAACAACCGAAGCTCCAGAAAGCCCACGAGTTCCAAGTGGCTCATCTCCTCTGAGGGATCAAACAACTGGAGCGCCAAACACCATTGGCTGCCTGAACGACGTGCGACTCCGTCCTTCGTCGGGTTGGCGTGGTCGACTGGTTGGTGGAACCGGTGGAGGGTCTGTTGGAAACGAAGGTCTCTCCACTCTGAAGGACATGGTCCATTGATGTGTCTGGAGGAGTCCGACAAAAAGCCATGCATCGGAGGCTATGGCCATTGGCCATATCGACATGTTTTCTTGCCTAGGTTCCCCAGCACCAGATTCCCAATCAGGAATACAATGAATTCGTAGATTCACCAAGATTCCACGCGGACTCCCTACACTACACGTTCCACACGTTCACATCACCCAAAAGGGCCAGAATTCCCTCGTCTCTCTCATCCGTTCGACGGTGTCTCACCTCGTTCACAGGCGCTCATGGCCGTGCTCACCGACACCACGCTGGGCTGCAGGGAGGACTGCGACAACTCGGCCAGGAGGTGAAGTGCCAAGGGCCACAGGGCGCCTGGCGGCAGAAGGTGTAGTGTTGGTGAAGCCAGTTGATCCCAAGCAGGTGTTTCACAGAGGTTTCTTCATCTGCTAAAAGGAACACATGGGGAATATCACATCAAAGAATACACGTGTCCTGTAGTGCACAAACGATGACCACGTGCCAAAGAGTCTTGCCTCGCATCCGAGCACGGACGGCCCCATGACGATGAACGGGCGGCCGCGGCCGCCCCACCAACGCCGTTCACCTCGCCTCGCTCAGCAGCACTGATGGCACCGTTGTAGACCACCACGTCCGCCGAACATCGCTGCGTCTGCAACTCTTGAAACCTGATGCGACGCGCGAGTCGCGGCCGGGCGAGGACCATTCGGGCGAGGAAACGGAGGCGTTTGGTCGAGCCGGAAGAGGAGGTATAGTCTCTTCCCTGTGGACTTTGAGGTGATACACTGGAGATTTGGAAGTGATTTTGGGTGATGTCTTCATCCTTCGGAAGATGACTTGAATCATGTGTAATTTGACAAAAACAACTGCACTTTGTTTGCCATGTCATGGTGCAAGCTCTAAGTCACAGAACTTGGCACCCCTATAGCTAACAACCGCATCCACCTTGCAGCCTCTTATCACTCCAAACGCTGCTGGGCCACACTTCCAGGGCCATGGCCCACTGCTCTGCCTTGTTGCATGCGCTCATGACACTGCTGTAGAGCACCGGGTCGCCTGTGGATGGGGGAAAACACACGGCAGAACGATGCAGAACGATGCAGAACGATGCAGAACATGGTCCTGTGGATGGATGGTCCCACTCTGATTGCAGTTCACGCCATGTGCGAAACGAACCTCATCGGTGGTGAAGAGGTTTCCTTCTCCCGGCAGTGCATCGATGTGACGGTGGAAGCCAGGATGTGCACAGGTCCCAGGGAACTGGGTGAAGGCGACGTCCTGCCGCCTCCGTTCGTAGCGTCCTCTTGTAGTAGTGAGGCCAGGAGCCCCTAGTAGCTTCTTGTTCCGTTCGTAGCGATGCCCTTTGCTACTACGTGGCTAACTTGCTACTGCCTGCCCGGCCTGCTCTTCCTTTGATTCTCTGTGATTGCCATGTGGTGAACATGCTGGGCTGTTCTTGCTCCGATCCTTTGCGAAGCGAACTTCTGGAACACTTCTCAGTGCGCACCGAACTTCTTCTTCTAACTTACTTTTCTTCTCGTGCGTTCTGTTGCATTTTTGACACTTGGATCAGATTTAGCACGAGTTTCAGCTTCCCCTGAGAAAAAACAAACACTGGCTGAACAGCGGTGCTTGGCCAACTCAGCCTGAGCAAATCGGTCATCAACGGTTTGAAACGTCAGAGCCATGCACTTAGTCACTTAGGTCAAGAGTCACAACTGGGTCAAGAGTCATTCACCAAGTCTGTTGTTGACGTATCTCAAGATGAGTTCCTTCACCACACTGATGGGTTCCTTCTAGACGGACATGAACTCGTGAACTTCCTTTTCCCCAAAGACTATACTGAACACTATACTATAATACTATATGCTTCAAAGTTCCAACCGCCCCAGACCACTCAGTCGTTCTACCCCCGCGCCGCACCGCCCTCTCGCAGCACTCGGCCTCTCTCTGCTTCTCGCAGCAGCGCCAAGGCCCAGGGCCACTGGAGCGCCTTCTCACACGCGACCAGTGCCGCGCCGAAGCTATAGCGGTCCGCCACCAGGCGCCTAAGCTGGTCTGGCTTTGGGGATGGGCGTGCGGTGCGAGGCGAGAGTCATGGGGAAGAAAGAACAACTTGAATGAGAGCATCTGCAGTCTCATGACATCCTCCCTGAAACCTTTTTTGTGGTCAGATATGAATTCCTCGCAACTGACTCAAGCGTTGACTGATGCTTCTGGTATTCACTTGGGGTGCGAAGTAAGGGTGGGGTGACTAGAGGGTCTATCCTTACTTCTATGGGGTATGGGCCATACACGCGGAATGGGCCATACACGCGGAACAAAGAAGAGTCAGTCCAGTTTTTGTTCGGGGTTTGGAGCACCTTCATTGCCCCCTACTTTACACACTGGATGATTCAAACAGACCCGTCCCCAACTGGTACCCACCGCAACCTACAGTAACAAACACCCTGCCCGGAACAACCCGCGGCGCTCTACACCGCCCAAGACGCCAGCGGCGCAAGCGCTGCAGCAGGTCCAGTGTCCAGGGCCACTGCGTGGCGCGGGCACAGCATTTCATCGCCCGGTTCGTGGCCGACAGAGAGATCGACGGAGGTGTCATCACGCTGTGCAGCGCACGTTGCCATCTGGGAGGAAGGAGTTGAGGGTGACAGGGGGTTGAGGGGGAAAGGCTTCGGAGCCAGGTGGCAAGCTCCAAATGTGTGTTTGTACCCCCAGTTTGTGTGGGATGTTGGCTTCACTTCACTTCTGGTTTGGACATACAATTCTTTTGGCGGGTCGAGTCTCACTGCACTAGAAACTCGAATCCAGGTCTATATGATTTGACCGTGGCAGGTTGCGAAAGACGTCCTGTTCATGGACTGGCCGCTCTTCGATTCATTTTCGTCCTAAAGCCATGATTCCTGGCATTTCACAGTTTTAACTCACTTTGTCTTGTGTCTCCACCAAGTACATGCCTCACAACAACCCGCAGTCCGCACAAATCCCACAAGACTCGCGGTTCGTCCAGCCGCACCATAGTTGGCACCCAGTTCGTGTTTTGTAGCTGGGGTAGGGTGACAGTAGACTGACACTTGAGTACAGAAAAGGATTCCATTCCCAAATGGTGATTTGTACAAAGGCTTTGCCAAGAATGGTCTTTGGCAGTTGAGCCAGGAGTTTCTGCAGGGGCTCTATGTACCGCGTTGCACTTCACCTTATTTTCAGCCGGTGCTTGTCCTGCTAGAAGCACTGTGAGCAGCCTGCATTCTCACTTGAGAAATGACAGCTTGTTCTTTCCTTTAGATGTCAAAACTTCTTCAACATTCTTCAAATGTCTGCACATTTTCTGTTCTACAATCTGCATCAAAAATCTGCATCAACATTTTGTGTTTTTCCTAACATCGAGATCCACGCCTTTTTTGGGCTTTTTTCAAACATTTGTATGCGAATTGAAACAATGCCTGTGCGCCCCACACTCCCGCAAACACTCCTGTACCAGAAAGACGCTCATGTACTGGACATGCGAAGCAAAGAAGAGTCCAAGAGCCAACTGCAAAACAACAGTAGGCAACTCCCACCAATGCGACTTTGAGGTTCTCTAGAACCTCCAGAAAGGTGGAAGCACCATGCTGGCAAGATCTGCATGACAAGAACAGCCACAAATCCGTCAGAATAGGAATACCAATGAGCCAAAGCATCAAACCTTCAATCAAATGAGCGATGGCCATCTTCATATGGCCTCCAGCAAAAAGGGAGGCGGTCAAATCGAGGAAGGCCCAGATCACAGGAAGTGACACCGAGAGGCTCCACCCTCTGGTGAAAATGGTCTCCTGCAATCCTGAAACCACTGTCTCCAGAACGGCTGATCGCACGTAGTTTTCAAATGCCTCTTGACTGCCAAACCAAATAGACACACATTCCTTGAGGTATTGCCTGTCACACAGCATGTTTTTTCCCTCAAGTACATGGTCCAGATCGCAACATAAACATCGGGTGTCGTCAAAGCTGATGTTCTGCAACTTGGCCTTCAACGCTTCTACTGAGCGGAAGTACCCGCGGAAGGCTGCAATGACGAAGTACGCACTGATGACCAATAAGAAGAGAAAGACAGCAAAAAAGTAAACAAATGCAGCTGGGTTGGGTTGTGGTGTCGGTATGGAGGTCAAAGGCGATAGCACGATAAATGAGCCGATGAACATCACAATTGAACACGGACCAACAAATGTGGGTCTGATGCACAGCACTTGCTCACTGGCATCTTTGCTTTTCAAAAACGCTGCCAGCTCGAAGAGACACCACAGCCGATCACCCCATGTAGCATCCCACAGAACTAGCATCTCATCTGACCTTTTCAGAATGCCTGCCAAGCTAAAAATACTTGCGGCCTTCTGATACTGGTCCTTCTCATTGATGCAAATCCGGTCCAAAAAAATCAGCTGCCATGGCTGCCAAAAGCAAAAGGTGATCACCGATGCTGCAAAGCCACTTCCTAGTGTCCACATTGACCACGGTGCCCAACCAGATTGAATTCTTGGCAGGAGGTCACAGCTGACGAGGATTGCCATGATCAAAGCAGTGAAGGAACCTAACAGAACTGATGGCAACCCATTGTATCGCATCATGAGCGTAAAGATCTTCATCCAAAGCCTACCATGCCAGGAATGGGACCAAAAGCAAGAGATCCTTTCGCTCGTGAACCCCTCTGCATAAAGGTTATCTGTATTGGTCTTGCGCAGTGCTCGTGCACAATTTTTGAAGGCTTTGTGTGCACGTGTGGCCCTCATAGCTTCAGGCTTTAAGATCTCCATTCGCGCCAAATAGGCAGCGACCTTTCATGTTTTGGTCAATGTGGGGATTCTAGTTGCAAATGCAAACTACTTTTACACACATCCAGGCTCTAAATCACATATATCCGGGCTCTAAAGCTGGCAATGGCACTCAACACAACTGAATTTGCTTCTATCTTCAAACGCCGAGAATGAAACTACAATAATCGGGTGCATAAATACACACCTCACACCAACCTGGAAACAGGAAACAACTCTTTTGACCAATGGTCTGAGAGACATCAAAAGACAAGTACCCAAGAACAAGAAAATACAACATATCATTTAGTGCTTTTGGTGTCTGTTCGTCTATATAGTCAGATCTGTTTGACAGACTCAGCTGGTGGTCTTCCCTAGGCCTAAGGAGATGCCTAGGAAGCTCTCCGTGGTTTGAACACGTCCAGCGCCTTCCAATGCTGTTCCTCTGTAAGCGCATCGGGCGACGGCGACGAGCTCAGCGTTTCGCTGCCCACGTCTGCCGGTGCCATCTGTGCCGGCGGTGCATCGCCATCGGCAGCCACCATCGTTTCCATCCCTTCGTCCCTTCACGAAACAGAGTGGATCAACACGTCATGCAGCAATGGCACTGTCTATAAGGCTATCTATATGCATTGTTTCAAGAATATATCTATTGGTGGGATTCCTGTGAGGGATTCCTGAAGACTCGGCGTTGGAGCTTCGGACTTGCATGTCCCGGATGGGCGCCGATGGGCTTACCGCCCATTCCGTGTCGGTTTGGTGGTTTGGGCGGGTGCTGGGCGTGCGTGCTGAGGGCTGAGGGTGTGGGGTCTGTCCCTACCACGTGCTGGATGTGAGAAAGTCTCAGAGCCCATGAAGGATCCCCAAGCGAACTCCTCGAGCCCAACTCCTCGAGCACACGAGCATGAGAGCTTGCGGCGCCCGGTCCGAAAAACACCTTCGGACCGTATGAGACACCTGCGCTGCACCGTTGGTGTCATCACGCTGCGCGTTGCGCGCCAGACGGCCATCTGGGAGGATGGGGAAGATGCAGCACTGATGGGCTGGTGAAGTATGAGGTGAGGGTGACAGGACCTTCAGTTTGTCTGGGATGTTGGCTTCACTTCCGGTTTGGAAATACAATTCTTTTGGCGGGTCCAAGTCTCACTGCACTAGAAACTCGAATCCAGGTCTATATGAATTGATGGTGCGAAAGTCGCCCTGTTCTTTTTCGTGCCGGATCTTCATCTTAAAGCCATGATTCCTGGCGCTTCACAACTTTCACCTTGTCAACGCATTTTGCCTTGTCTCTCACCCCCAATACCAGTACATGCCTCACAACAACCCGCAGTCCGCACAAATCCCACAAGACTCGCGGTTCGTCCAGCCGCACCATAGTTGGCACCCAGTTCGTGTTTTGTAGTTGGGGTAGGGTGACAGTAGACTGAGTACAGAAAAAGATCCCATTCCCAAATGGTGATTTGTACAAAGGCTTTGCCAAGAATGGTCTTTGGCAGTTGAGCCAGGAGTTTCTGCAGGGGCTGTATGTACCGCGTTGCACTTCACCTTATTTTCAGCCGCTACTCATCCTGCTAGAAGCACTGTGAGCAGTCTGCATTCTCACTTGAGAAATGACAGCTTGTTCTTTCCCTTAGATATCAAAACTTCTTCAACATTCTTCAAATGTCTGCACATTTTCTGTTCAAAAATCTGCATCAAAATATAAACATGTTCAAACAACACCTTCTGCAATCACTCAGACTACAAAATGGGAATACACAACATATTTTGCGCCTGTTTCTTAACATCGAGATCCATGCCCTTTTTGGGCTTTCTTGAAACGTTTGTAGGCGAATTGAGACAATGCCAGTGCGCCCCACACTCCTGCAAACACTCCTGTACGAAAAAGACGTTCATGTACTGGATATGTGAAGCAAAAAAGAATCCAAGAGCCAGCTGCAAAACAACAGTAGGCAACTCCCACCAATGCGACTTTCAGGTTCTCTAGAACCTCGAGAAAGGTGGAAGCACCACGCTGACAATACCTGCATGAAAAGAACAGCCACAATTCCGTCAGAAAAGGACCACAAATGAGCCAAAGCACCAAGCCCTCAATCAATTGAGTGATGGCCATCTTCATATGGCCTCCAGCAAAAAGGGAGGCGGTCAAATCGAGGAAGGCCCAGAGCAAAGGAAGTGACACTGAGAGGCTCCACCCTCTGGTGAAAATGGTCTCCTGCAATCCTGAAACCACTGTCTCCAGAACGGCTGATCGCACGTAGTTTTCAAATGCCTCTTGACTGCCAAACCAAATAGACACACATTCATTGACGATTCGCCTGTCACACAGCACGGGAGTTCCTTCTTGTTCATGGTCCAGATCGCAACATAAACATCGGGTGTCGTCAAAGCTGATGTTCTGCAACTTGGCCTTCAACGCTTCTACTGAGCGGAAATACGCGCGGAAGGCTGCAATGATGAAGTACGCACTGATGACCAGTAAGAACAAATAGAAACCAAAAAAATAGACAAATGCAGTTGGGTCGGGCTTTGGCATTGGAATGGTGGTCACAGGCGACACCACAAAAAAAGTGGCAATGAAAAGTACGATAGAAGATGGACCAAGAAATGTAGGTCTAATGAAGAGCACTTGCTCATCGGCGCCTTTGCTTTTCAAAAACGCAGCCAGCTCGAACAAACACCACAGCCGATCACCCCATGTAGCATCCCACAGAACTAGCATCTCGTCTGACCTTTTCAGAATACCTGCCAAGCTAAAAATACTTGCGGCCTTCTGATACTGGTCCTTCTCATTGATGCAAATCCGGTCCAAAAAAATCATCTGCAGTGGCTGCCAGAAGCAAAATGTGATCACCGATGCTGCAAAGCCACTTCCTAGTGACCACATTGACCACGGTGCCCAACCAGATTGAATTCTTGGCAGGAGGCCACAGCCCACGAGGACCGCCACGACCAAAGCAGTGAAGGAACCAAATAGAACTGAAGGCAACCCATTGTATCGCATCATGAGCGTAAGGATCTTCATCCGAAGCCTACCATGCCAGGAGTGGGACCAAAAACAAGAGATCCTTTCGCTCGTGAAACTCTCCTCATAAAGGTTATCTGTATTGGTCTTGCGCAGTGCTCGTGCACAATTTTTGAAGGCTTTGTGTGCACGTGTGGCCCTCATAGCTTCAGGCTTTAAGATCTCCATTCGCGCCAGATAGGCCGCCGCCTGTTATGTGTTTTTGTCTAAGGCTGGTCACAATTGCTGTGGGGATTCTAGTTGCAAATCGCAAACAGCTCTCACACACATCCAGTCTAAAGCTGGCAATGGCACACGACTGAATTTGCTATCTTCAAAGGCCGAAAATGACATTACAATCATCGAGTGACATACCTGGAGTCTCAAAAGTACCTCGGAAAATGGGTACAAGTACCTGTTTTTATGGGGTCATGTTCCATTTTCTAAGGTACTCTGGAGACTCCAGGTACATACACACCAACGTCCGAAACAGGAAACAGAGACCTTAAGAACCGTCCGAGAGATGGTCCGAGAGAGGACCCAAGAGGACCAACAGGAACCAGAACAACCCAAAAAAAGTCCCAAAAAACCATGAAGCGAACTTGGTATCCCTATGGATCCACATACCGTACCTCAGAAGGTAATTGGGCCCCCTGGCGCCTACATAAATAGTCTCCAATCACCGTACCTGAGAAGGTATGTGGATCCATAGGGTATCTTGCTTTTGGTGTCGATTCTTCTAGTTAGATCTCTTGGACCGACCCACCGATCCGTGTTCCCCCAATGAAGCTGAGCTTCACCCCACGGGTCCGTGTTTGTTTCACCTCGTCCAGCGCCTTCAAATGCTGTTCCTCTGTCAGCGCATCGGGCGACGAGCTCGTCGAGCCGTCGCTCGTCGCGGAGCTCGAGCCTTCGCTGCCCACATCGCTGCTGCCCACGTCGCCGCGCATCCGCTGGTCCCATCCGTGGAAGTGGCACTCCGGACGCGTCCCTTCCTCCATGGACTGCTGGTCCGACAGCTGGTCTCAATTGACACCCAAAGCTGACACAAAAGCCTGCATGGACTCCATGGATTTGGGGTAGCTTTGGGACTGCTGGTCTATGCATGATTCCAAGAAACATGACTTTGTGGATCTTTGTGGGATTCCTGAAGACTTAGAGATCAGGGAACTGTTCCTATATTGGTCTGTTTCGGTTTGGTTGGGGTGTGTGGTAGTCTGAGGATGTGGGTTCTTTATCCGACCGAACCTGAGGATGTGGGTCCTGTGCAGCCGATGTGGGTCGGCTGAAGTAAAAGAACGTCATGTTGCACCTCGCCAAGCAATTCAAAGAACTCCTTGAGCACGGTTGCGGCTTGGTGGGAACGTTTCTCCGTCGGTGGTTTTTATTGTCCTCGAGTGGAATCCCATAAACCACCCGAGATCAGCGTGGCGGAGCTTTCAAGAAAAGATCTATCATCGTACATCACAATTCAGTACTTGGAACGACTTCTCCTCACACCACCATTTTCAGGATGAAACCAAACACCCCACGCACGAGCGACATCCACAAAGGTGCGTCCACGCATGCGAGACGAGCGACGCAGTCGACATCAACCTCCCAAGCGATCGACATCCATCGACGTCGAGCCACTGGAGTGCCCGACAGCAAGCGTCCAGCTGCGCCAGCTCGGACTCCATCGCGTCTCGTACCGCAGGGAGCAGGCGGGCGCAGGCGCTCGTTCTTCGGCGGAGCCGGCCGCTGAAGGGCGGCGACGGCGATTGCAAACAAGACCTCATCCAAGGTGACGGTCACGTTTTTCTTCGTTTACATTTAATTTAGAACATGTCTTCTGACCTCGTGAAAGGGAATCATGTACCACATGGTTAGCTACGTAGTACATGTGTCCCTTCTATTGGAGGCCACCTGTCTCGGCCAAACAGGCACGTTTTTGTCCACCACTGACCACCGAACTCTTGTCTCCCGATCCCGATATCGTTTTGTTAAGCATCTTCTTGTTGAAAAAAAACACTCGTCTTTGTTTGCCCCGGGAAAGCGGCTTCTCCAAACACCGGTCACCGTCGTTCGTGGTCGTTCGGATGGGACCGCCCCTGGTGTCGTTCACGCCTGATCACTGGGCAAACCGGGAGCCAGGCGGGCCTTTTTGCTCTGCCAACCCCCCGCAGCAGCTGCGCCCCGTCACTGTGTACAGTGGTCAAGCGTCTCAGCTCGCCTGGTCACACCGGGGAACATTCATCCAAATAGCGGTCATGGCACGCGGAACTGACCCTGGCGCCAGTAGGTCCTACTAGGAGCGACCGGACGCTACGAACAGGGCTCCTGGCCCTACTAGGAGCATTACTTACACTACCCAAACGCGACCCTTGGACCCTCCGTTCAGTAGTGGCCCGTACCCTCCCTCATATGGAGAGGTCCACAGACCGGAACCAATCCCTAGGTTTTGAGGAACCAGGAAAGGGCGTCCTTCACGGAGCGGTCTGGTCGGTCCTCCACAGCCAGATGCACTGGACACGAAGCGTCCCGTCTGGGCACGGAGCGTCCACCGGCAAAGCCGCAGTGGTCTCCGCTGGTCTTCACGGTTTGTGGAGGATGGTTGGATTTTGGAAGCTTCCGGAGTGTGACACCATCAGCACCATCCAGTGATTTCGTCTCACGTTGTATCGCTGGAAGTTGGTCATGGACAATGAGCAACACCACTGCGCCATTCCTTTTCAACCAAGTCCACGGAGTGGCACGCTCCAGTGCGACCATTCGTGAACAAGCCAAGCACTACCGGGCTGACCTCGTTGAAGAACACCGGGGGGCTGACCGAAGCCGTACCGATGTCGTACCGAAGCGACACTCGTTTCGGTGGCGCCGGCGGATCCCATCCGTTTCGTTTCGGGCCGCCGTTGACGTGGAAGACGAAAGGATCGAACCGTGCCTTTTGCCGCGACTCGCGACGTGGTTCTGCCCAAATCGCGAGGTGGACCAGGCGCGAAAGGCAGTTGAAGCGTTAAAGCTCGGTGCAGAAAGGCAGAAAAGAACGGACGGAACATCACCAGCAGCACGGATTCTGGGTGTCCATTCACCACCCCGACTGGGGGTCCAGGTAGTGGAGCTTATGAATGAGCGCAGTTTTAACATAACTAGGATCTAGTGGAGCTTTTGATCCGCCGTTTCACATGCCGTAGACGGGACCCCCGTGACCCCTCGCGTAGTCTTGGCGCCGTTGCAACAAACTCGCACGACTCAACCAACGCAGCCACTTCATGTGTTTCCCAGGCGGTTGATGAAGTAGACACCCTAGAGGTCGAAACACCATTGACTTTGATAGCCTGAATCCCGAACAACCTTTGTACTAAGGGTTGTATAATTACAAAACCAAGTCAAAACCCTTAGTGGAACCCTTAGTTTGTAAGGGTAGTCTGACCCCAAGTACAAGACCCAAGAAGTCCATTCCTGGGCCATTTTACAAAAGGTCTTGGACTTCGGCCCAGGAATGCCACATGCTCCACCTCGGATGCGATTGGTTCATCGTTCATTTCAGTCCGAGGGCCTTTGTCGACTGAAGCCCGTAGCAACGTGCCAGCTCGCCCACGCGATGAGGCAACTCTCCGCTGTGCCAAGCATGTGCTTCCGGTCAAAGCGCTCCTTGAAATGGATGAGGCTGCCAAAAGAGAAAAGCATGTACTTGTCCTGCCGCATTCGTTTTCTGCCGCATTCTCGTTCGACTGTCGCTCTAGCCCTCTGAACGTGGCCTGGCACGTGCCTTTGGGTGGCAAAGCTGAAAATGCATTGGGCGGCGAAATGTCTGTCAGCTGGCAGAACTCCCACGGCTCTGGAACTTGAAGGCCTCGCGGGCTGCACCCCTGTCCAAACCTTCAAGCATGAAAGTGACAGGAAGACAAGCCTCTTGGTGCATTCTGAGTCGAAGTGCGCCAATCAAACGATCCATAATCAACTCTGGAGGCTTCGGGTTGGAGTGGTGCCGGCGCAGACATCCAGATCCGTCGAACGCTGGGCGTCCATGATGTGTGACCCGTGAATTCAGCTTCTGCACCTGGCCGGGTTGGGCCTCTGCACCTGGCCTTATTTTATCTCCTTTTTGAATGGTGTTTCAATGGTGTTTCATTATGTTCTATATTTCTTGAAAAAAAGCACAATAGTCCCGTCTACCCTTGGGCTGGGTATCTCGGTATTACACATCCTGCAGTGACGCTTCATTCATGCACAGCGCATGCGTCGCAGCGGCAATCTTTGTGGTTCAAGCATGTGTGTGTGTGTGTGTGTTGATTTTGGATCAGAACCTGTTGTTTTCCGGTGCGTGCAAGCGGTGTTGGTCGCCATGAGCCTGTTGGGTTGCGCAGTCAGGATTCCGCTGATGGACGCTGTGCAGGTTAAGACAAGAAGCCCATTTGTAGCACTTTTTGAGTTTGAACACCTTTCTTGACCTTTTGTGGCTTCTTTTTGCATGATGACGTGCGCCTTTTTTTGTTGGGGGTTTAGAGGGTTTGACGACGACGCTCGAAAAAGGACGCTCTTCAGACTGAAGTTCAGACTGAGGGCCTGTTGGGTGGTTTCACCGCCGGAACCACCCCAAGCCGTGGCGGTGATTCGGGCTCCATGAGGCTCCGGCAGCGCTGAGTCTTGTGCTTTTCAATTGAACGACCAACGTCTGACCAGTCAGGTGGTTTTTGGTTAGGAAAATAGCAGGGAAGCTTCAGGAGATGACTCCTAATACTGGGAGGGACCTTGAATCAACAAGATCCAAAGGCATCTCCGTGCTGTTCAGGAACACTTCTTCTGCAGCGCTTTTTGGATCATGGTTCCAGGAAGTACAAATGAATGACTCAAAGATACTCAAAGACCATACAGTATCAGTCAGGTGTTGATATAGGTATAATCAATCTGCAATTGTACACATGAGCTGATCACCATATACCGGTATCATTCAATCAGTCAACTGTCTCTGATCAAACCCCGCGACGCCAACCCGCCCCCGGCGCCCCCAGCGCGCCCTGTTGCCGCCACACTTCAAGCCGCCTCTGTTGCACGCCTCCGCGTGGCACGCAGCGTGGGCCAAAAGGAATTCTCCCCAATTCAGAGTTGGAGGATGTCGCTGCTACAGCCTCCGCAGACCACTTCTTTCTAGCCGCTAGCGGTGGCGAAAGGACCAAGCTTCAAGGGTGAGCATCCATTCTTGGACATGTTGCATCACGAAGCTAGAGATGGCTCCCCCTTTTAACATCATCATGTCCAAAAAGACACCCACTTTTGCTCCCAAAAAGGCTGGTTTTCCTTGGTGCCCGAGTGACCGTTCTTCAAAGTGACCGTACTTGATCACCTGCTTGGTTCGATCACAAACAAGCCTCCTGTTTGGGTCACTTATATAGGAACCTTTCGGTCACGAACTGAAGAAGCTGGCCCTAAACCCTTCAAAGTACCTTGGAAAATGGGGGCATGACCCTAGACTATAAGCAAGTATGACGGTGAACCCCACGTTCTGGTCATAGGGTGTGTGTCGCGACCCACTGGGGCCTCCTTTTCCTTTTCGCTACGAGGCTCGTCGACCGAGAAAGGCGACCGCGCCGAAGCTTTCGGCACCGCGACCCGCGTGGAAGTGAAGGTGGTGAAGGCTTCACCCGAACCCCCGACCCCGACCCCCGTGGGTGGGTTTGGGGCCCTTTCACGGGTCGCTGTCAGGTGAAATGCGATCCGATCCAGGATCTGATCCTGCAGGGTTCGTCCTCTTCCCAGATGGGTACACCAAAAACGTCTGAGATGCGATGTCTGGGTGATTGGATATCGATATCAACCCGGTAATGCGGTGTTCGTATTTTTTTGCGGTGATTGAAACCCACTGCCTCACATGGGCCGGGCCAATGTACCGGTCTACCAAACAAAACTGCGCTCATTTGGGGGTGATTGAAACCTATTTGAAACCGGACATGTTGCCTTCCCCACGGATACAGGGATACGATACAACACCCGGCTCGTCGATCCAGACTGATCTGAAAAGAACAGCTCGTTTCTTGCACCACGGAATTCGGGTGGTTCGGTGGTGTTGGTTGGTTCTTCAACGGTCTACTACCAGCTTTCACCAGCTCAACGGACACTTGATTCTTCAGCCCAGCTCCAACTTCTGCCGCCTGAAGAAGGTCTCCAGCCCAGTCTTTGCGGCCGGTACCTTGAAGCTCAGTGTCCAGTGCGAGAGGTTCGAGGTCTCAGACGAGTGGTACCAGGGACCTCACAGGTCCCATCAAGACATGGTTTTCCCTAGCGAACAACTAGGAGTTTCAAAGGGGTGCGATCCATGGAGGTTAGGGGTGCCCATTATCCACTCACTTAGGGACTAAACACCACCCCGACCTGTGACTCCTGGAACATGGGTTTTATTGGGGTTTTGGTAACACCTTTCATGTTTTTCATTGGGACACCGACGCTGGCTGGGCTGCTGGGTCGGGGTACGTCTTTGGGATGGGCCAATACAGATCGTGAAACATCTCGAAAGTGATTTGTCCCGATTCCCAACACGTGAAAACATATGACGGCCAGTGGATGACGGCGCGGGGAATGCTCCACAAGCGGTAGCTCCTCATTATAGCTCCTGCAGTCCTTTTTAAAACATGTTCACGATTCAACATGTTTCAATCGCTCTGCCACAGTCGGCTCTAAACATGCTTCAAGTTGTCCATGAATGTCAGTGGTCTGTTTCCCATGTCGCTCACTGTTGTCGCCTTTTTTGCGCCACACCGTCCTACTGTGGTTTGACTGCATCGATGGCCGATGGTGCCACACGCCCAGCTTTTCCGTACTGCCAGCACCAGACATGGGTATGAAGCACTTTCCGCCGCCTCTGAGGCGGCTGAACAAAGCACTGGAGATCAATGGATCAAGAGCTCACTCACAAGAACAGCAAGGTGACATCAGCTAAGGTGACAGTTGCTGGGATGGACAGCGGGGACGAACCCGGAACCCGGAAGCTCCCAATTGTCCCATCTCTCCGATTTAGGTCGGTCGAAGCGTTAAGCCATCCAGTCGAGGTCGGTAGTAGCCAGCCAGCCTTCTCGGTCTTCGCCTTCTTCGCCTTTGGATCGGCAAAGGCACCGGTCACAGGAAGAACTGCGAGAAGGAACAGTCACAGGGCACTGTCCAAAAAATTAACTGTTTCTCAACGCTAGGGCCCCTAAGAAGGTCTTCTTTATATAGGTTTGCATCTTCGAATATGCTGCCTGGCCAGGATCCCTACCCGACTCGGTCTTGGGGCAGTGTGGCTTCTGTCGAGGCAGTCTTCCAAAGACCAAGTCTTCGGCTTACACTCTGGAAGACTAACATGGACCCTGAAAACCGCTGGTTGGTAGAGGAAAACACTCTTCCAGGGGGGCCAGGACGTCAGGGTCAACACAGTTTTCGGGAGTGTAGTTCGAGGAGACCGCCAATGCTTAAGCAGTTGGGGTGTGCTTCACCGACCCGGTGACCCCTGTGACCGACGTGCCGCTTGATCGGACCCTGAAGAGATGGGTCGATGGCTTTGGGCGAAGGACTTTGTGGTTTCAGAACGACGAATTGGCCGAACGACCTGGAAGGTGGGCCCAACGGACCGTCCCTGTTGTCGGTTGAAAAACAGGGAGAGACTCCCTGGCGTCTAGGGGGTAGTTGGGTCTTTTTGGTTCTCCCTCCGTCGCCCGAAGAAATCGAAGTGGAACTCACAGCGCTGAAGTGTGTCGCCGCTCGCTCAGAAGCTTTCGGGCCCACCCCCAGAAGTGGTCGCGTCCGCCCCAACTCCCGTCCGCCCCCCGTCTGCTCATGCGCCCCGTCACCTTCACCCCCCGCCCCCGTCGGCCTGGTCGACCCGTCGACCGAACACGAACACCCGACCCAGTGCGATCCCGCCGCCCGCCGGCCTTGTGGGGCTTTTGCCCGGTCGTCGCCGCCTCTCCCAGGGCCGAAGGTCGGAAGGCCAATTGCCAACGCGGTGAAGAGCTCGGTGTACGAAAGGAATCGAGAAGCTGTGGGAGCTCTAGCAACCACAGAAATGGAGGAATGGGTTCGAACGGGCCCAACGGTTCATAGCATGGCTATTGGTCAAACACTTCGGGTTGACCGGCTCAGCACCCGCTGCCACATAATCCCCTTCAGGTCGACTCTACAGTAGGTTCTTTCTAGATCAGTGAAAAGAGCTTCGACCCTTCCTTTTGTGGAATGGCCAAGTAAGGAGAGCCTAAAGTTCCCAACATGGTCTTTTAAAAACATTGTTCTAGGATTGCTGCCTTCTTCAAAAGGAATCAGCAAAACTCAGCCGAGTCGAATCAGATGGGGAACTTACCTGACCACCCCATCTCATCAACAAGGACATCATCCACATCAACCACTTCAGGTGGTCTTGGAGGCCTCTTCCGTCTTCCATCACCTTCTGCTTGCAAGCTGGTTAACCAAGCTGAAACCAAGCTGAAACCATGTCAGTCCTTGGGGTTGAACATAGAAAGGAACACCTCCGGACAGGGCCCGATGCACAGGAGGATGAAATGACCGCCCCGACCCCTTGACCGCCGTTTCGGGGAACACCTGTTCAAAACACCGACTCACGCACCGGTGAAGTGTCCAAAAAAACGGGTCGGGGAGAAACGATGGGTGATCGTCCTTGGGTAGAAAGGAGAAATGTTGGACAGAAGACTTCAACGCCTGTTGCCAGTGGTAGTAAAAGAAGCAGCGATCTCTGCAGTCCATCATACGAACACCAGCCTTTTCAATGGTCTAAATCCTGCTCAAGATTGTCATGCTAGTGAAATTGAAAACACTCCTGAGCCACCTAAAAGCCCTAGATATAAACATGCCAGAACTAATATTGCGGACGTCTGATAGTTCTCAGGTGTCTTTCGATTGTCAGTACAGAAACATTGTGTTGTTTTGTGGAATAGGTAGAACAAAATGATCAACACAAGATCGGCCAGGTTCTGCTGACGCTAGTCCTTCAAGGCAGCCGCTTGCATGATACCATCCCAAGAGGTGGCGAAGGAAGAACACCATCTTGCTGGACGTCTTCTGCTCACTCAAAGAAAACGAAACCGACGACGGGTGCTGCCTTCCGCTTCTTGTCCTTCTCCTGAAGATCAAAACTGCTTGACAAAACGGGTGCCCGGGTTACCCCCAATCGGAGCACCCACGAGTCACGTGCCGTCGACGCGTCGACGCGACGCTGTGTGTTTTCGTTTCGTGTTGAACCTGGTTGGCGCTCCAGGGATTTCTGTTCTGCTCGAGGTTGAGATCGATGGGTGGTTGGGGATCAAGAAGGAAGAAGCCTGGATTCGAAAGGTGCAAGTGAACATGGTAAGCGCGGCTACTTCCTTCTCTGATTTTTGGATTAACGGCTTAAGCCCATGGCATTTTTGGGATCATCACACCATTTAATTCTGGTACTCCTACTGGGCCAATCACACCCAGCAACCCAATCACTCATTGCCTACTTGACGTACATTTCGATGCGCTCCGCAGCTTTTCTGGTGCAAATCGAACACTCTGGTCACAGGGTGTGCATCACCACATCGATGGATCCGGACACCACGCAACGTGACCTCCTTGTGTTCCTGATCCCAACGTGAACTCGATGAGAAGGTCTTCATAGGGTTATCACTGACCAAAAACCATGGTTTTTTGCTCCAAAACACACGGTTTTTGATGGTTTTCCCATGTTTTCCCTGGTGCCCTCTCTCTCCAATCCATGGTGGCGTGGCCAAACCCAAAGATCATGCCTCGACTCTACGACTCTGCCCCTGACCCGAAGCAGGTCTACGTCGTCCAGCTCCATGAAGTCTTGCACTGACTCTTTTTCTCCAAGATCTTTTGATCCCAGACGCTCCAACAGCCCTTGGTCCCTCAAAACCATAGGGATTTGAGGGTCCAGACCCTTCCATATGAGGGTCCGACCCCTGCATAGGTTCGGGTCCAGGGTCGCGTCTAGGACCTAGGATAGACCCTTTCATGCTTTAGGCAGGCACTTCCCATCCCTCGGTTCACCTCCGGCGTCACCTCTCCCAACGGAAGAGCCGCCGCCGCCTGGCAGCGTCCGCCACGCGCATTTGGTCGGTGTGTTCTCTGTGTTGGTCGCCGGGATGGTCCCAGGTGCATCAAGTCGGACGCATCGTTTTCGGAGGTTTTTGGGTAAACGAAATGACAAGTAACCGTACCAATGACTTATATATGACTTGACTTGTATATGTAGCATTACTACTGGTAGCAAGAAAGGTACCGGCCATCGCTCTTAGGTTGGAGGCCACTACGTTCGTAGCAAGAAGCTACGAACGTAGCTATCCCAGACATGACCAGTCTGGGACTGTCATAGGACTGCCGATCAATTGAACCCCCTGGCACCACCCCTGGCTTGATCGGCAGTCCGTCCTGGCAGTTCCAGACTGGTCGTGTCTGGGAGAGCTACTGAGGCTGGCTGTCGTCTGAACGGTTCCTGGTTCGCTGGTTCTTCAGGAGACCCGTTGTCTCAGCAACGACCGAGTCTTGTACCGACGGACTGGTGACCAGGCCGGTAAGCAACACTGGGAGGCGAACGAGGTGAACGGTCACGCGTTCTGAAGAACCAGGTTCCTGATGGTTAGATATAGGGTCTTGTGATGGTTATAACTATAGGATATGACTATAGGATACTATAGGGCCATAATAGGGCCACAGGAGAGATGCTGGGTTTTTCAGGAGTGATGCGTCGTTCTTCACGCCCCCCCCGGTTGACACCCTGCCCGCGGAGTGCCCGTGCCCTCCAGCAATGAGGCTTCTGGCATGGTCGGAAGACAAGAACTCATGGCATCAATGGGCATGTCCCAGACACTCCATGGGACTGCCATATATGCCTACATTGATCCCCAAAACCACCCCAATTGATCGGCATAATGGCAGTCCCATGGAGTGTTTTG
>CAXAMN010016891.1:643837-661125 GCA_963970005.1 Durusdinium trenchii
CGGACAAAATGCGTTTCCTCCTTCGCAGCGGTTTTTCACTGCAGAGCACTTGAGCACATCGGTCCACAAGTCCGATGACCACGGTCCTTTCAATCGAAAACTGCGCAGGCACCCGCCCAAGAAACCATCTCGGGCGGGTGAAACAGAACAAAAGCAAACATGTTTGTCAATGTCAGACTGGACCTTTCTTTCAAATCAAATCGCTCAAGCTTCCAGAATCTTCCAGAAGTAGTCAGTCACAAGAGTCACAACGATGCGGTACGTACACCCAGCTGATAGGGGGGGCGATCACCATCACCACATCACCCTAAACCCATCACCACCACCCACCATTCTCGTTTCACGAAAACGGCGCACCACCCTCCGTCCGGTCCCGGTTTCAGACCGGTGTCTCCACTCCGGTCCGTTCCTTCGATCCCTCCCAGACCGGTTGGCCCAAACGAGTTCGCAGCATCGTTCGGTGTTGTGACAGACTGTGACTGTGGTGACAGTTGTACCGCGCGCATCCGCTTCTTCCTCCGCTGCCTGTGGATCGATCCGAAGGCGCCTTCGGCGCCGCCCGCGGTCCCCGGGCCGACCGTGGACGCTGCGCGCCCCAAGACGAGGCCCGCCCGGTGACGGTGCGGCGCGCGTTTTTTTTTTGGGGCGAAGACCACAGCCTTGACGTCAGTGGACTTGTTTTGGGCGAAGACCACAGCAAGAATGGCTTCCAAATGAACGAATTTGGAGGTCGAACGAGCCGAAGCTCGTAAGTCCAACGAATGGTCTGGTACGACACCATACCGCTGTGCTATTCCACCAGTGAACGGCTCTCTCCTTGCATCAGGGGAAGGGGCGAGGTGTTAACACACATTGTGGACGTGAAACTCAAAGGAGCAATTAGGACAACTTCACAAACCGAACATCAGGTCGTGGTCACTACCCAACAAAATATTGAGCCAACTCTCTATAATGTGATTCAGAAAAGCATATCTCCAAGATGAGGTAAGACAAGAAAAGCGTAAGCTCTATGCCACTATGCAAACTCAGCCAGGAGTCACAACCGAAGTCTTCGAAATCTGTGGACAAAGTTCCGCAAATCTCCAAGATTTGGCTTCTGGGGCACCATGTTCCAACACCGACCGTGCGCGGACTCGGCATTGCTTGAACGGACTCGGCATTCGACCACTGCGTCCTTTTCCAACTCCAAGGCGATACTCGCCACTGCTGCTGCTGAACCGTCCTCGTCCTCGTTCGAACTCGCCGAGCCCGATCCTCGTCGGGGTCTTGTCACTCCCGCTCCCTCGTTCGGAGCTCCTCGTCGGATCTGCAAAGGTTCGTTCGGTGCTGCTGTGTCGTGAACCTGAGCAGCGTGAAAAGCAAACCCGAAGAACAACACACCTCACGTTGTGTGATGAGTGATGTTGTGCTTGAATCTTGCTGCTTTGATGTCTACATACAAGAAGCAATACTGTTTTCCAATCCAAAGACGGCAGGGTCTGGTTGAAAGCAAGACATGTGAGCATGCCGAGAATGACTTTCACTCGAATTCATCACTTCTTGGAAGGAACACTTTGAAACCTATTCAACAATAGCACCGATCCTATGTATATAGTTTCCTTGAAGGGGATTCATCAAAGGTGAACAAAAGAGACGTTTCACTTTAAACAAAACACACAACATCGTCTTTGCTAGGTGAAACACCATATCTTTTCAAGACAGCGCCTCTGAAAAACGAACAGCGCTTCGGTCCCATCGTGCCTCGAACGGACGTTTCCACCGGCAGCATGCTGCAACTAAGGCTTCAGCATGGCATTGAGTAACCTCAGAGCGCGTTTCATGCCAAACACGCGGACAACGAACTGCACAGAAAAAACACATCACTTTGGAGAAACTTGCATGGAGTCAAGAATTTCCACGGATCAATATCCTCTTTCTTCTCGCCCCAATTCACTATCGCGACGGTCTGACCAGTCTCCCCAGTCTCGTCTCCACGCCACGTGAGTCGATTTCTGGTCACTGAACCCGCGAACCGGTTCGGTGGGACGACCGGGGCCAGTTGGGTCGGTCGTCATACCGAGACCGTTGAGGTTCGGTACGACAACGGAGGTGTAACGGTGATAGCGTCAGTCAGCGCCTCAGACCTTCAGACCGTGTAGGTCAGACATAGCTGGTCACGTCTTCTTCGGCTGGTCACTGTCCTTCGCGGATTAAGGATCACTTTGGTATGGGTAAACCCTACCACTCTCTTTTCACTGGGTGATTTGATTCTTGTAGGTCAGGGATGATTTGTATGTCAAGCCTTCAGTTGACCTCGTTCGATTGTTTTTGAGATTGAGTCAACTGGAACAAGACCGTCCACCTTACAGTTCACCTCATTTCCATTCCACGCCAAGGCGAGAAACCCATGAAAAACATCTTTCAAAAAAGAAACTTGGTTCCCTCCGTGACTATGATGGATCTCAAAGCGAACTCATCTGCCATCTGCCTCTGGTTCCTTGATAAGTCTCCTTGGAAAAAAAACCACCACGATGTTTACCGTGACAAAAAACTCTGCGTTTGCGTAGCTCAAGAGTCGGGAGACCGGTCGAAACATGGCTTTCGGACTTTCTGGGTTCGGATCAAAAAATAGACCTATACCTAGCGCTTCCAAGGGGTGTCCAATGGAGACCTGTAAGTATCCAGCCAGGTGACCCCGAACGGTGGCGCAGCTGGTAGTGTCAATACCCATTGGTGAGTCTATGTTGGTCTCCCTGTAGAAATGCACGCCCACCAGCTGCTTTCCAACGGGTCACCTGGATGGACAACCCCACCCTACGTCCTCACAGGGCACCCAAACAGGAAGTGCTAGGCACTTGCACTATACCACACTCACACTCGCAGGGCGAGACCATCGCTATTGGCAGAAGGCCATTGTCCACCAGGGCTATAGGAGCTGGCTGTATCTCTCCCGCGCCACTGCTGGTCCCAGCAACTCGCAGCCGAGGCCCTCCATGCGCCCCAGCAGCACCGGCCCCGCACCGCCGCCGCCGTGGCCCGCGGCCGCGGCGAGGCTGGCGACGGTGGCCGTGCGGTGGAGGGCGTGGAGCACGTGGAGGCTGAAGGACCACCTGACGGATCCGAGCACCGGCTGTGCCGCCGGGGAGCAGAAAGGGTTCCGATCAGGGAGGAACAAACCTTTGAGTGAACCGTTTAATTTCATGGGTTTTTCTTTACAAAAAGGTCTTATACCAAGCATCAACCGAGTTGATCCATGGGAGCAATGACAATCAAGCATTGCTATTATCATAGAAGGATGACAGCCCTGTTGGATTGGCTTGAGGGACCATTGATGCACTGACCATCCGAAGATGGTCCCTGCCTGTGCGCACGTGAGCACGCACTGATCACCGGGTTGTAGGCGATAGGGTCTCCTCCAACGATCGGTCAGGAGCAGGGAGCAGTGGTTGGAACATAACATGAACATCAGAAACCAAATCGCTAGGAACAAGGACGCTACGAACGGGGCTCCTGGCATCGCTACGAACGGAGCGATCGGACGCAAGTCGAAGCACCATTCTTTAGATAGTCTTTACCGGGCAACCATTGGTTGACTAAGGACTTTGTGCTACACAACCAGATCAACCATTTAAAACAATGGTCGAACGGAGTTGCAGGGAAATGATATATACCCAACGCTTGCCTTGGCAACATTCCTAAATAGAGTGTGACCCTCCCGTAAACGAGACCCAACCAAGAAGAAACAACAAAGTCATCTCAAGCCAAACGAAGTGAAATGGATTTGGTCCATTAATGTCCATTACCATGTATCAGCAGTGTGGTCCAGTGAGCACCCAAAGATGGAGCACACAGGGACAACTAAGAAACACACCTTTTCATTCATCAGCAATCACCCTTTTCATCCGAAAAACGAAGAGAAACAGTCTGAAACGGTCTCGTTTCGGCTCCTGTCTCTGGCAGCAGCTGCAGCGCCCTGGACCATCCCTTCAAGGCATTGAGCGCGCTGCTGACGCTCAGTAGATCTGCCTGGCTCCAGCAGATCGGGCTCCGTTCGGCCGGCCCCCTCCGCTGTTCGGTTCGGTGGGACTGGGGCTCTAAGACCAAGGAACCAAGAGAGGTTGAGAGACCTTATAAGACCCTGTAGTGGTACATATGGGATGGGCTATAAGGCTGTTCAACCTCTCTTGGAACCTGAGGATCTGGTTGATCTGCATCATCCGTTCGACTCGTCCACTGGTCATGTCTGCAAAGGACAAACACTCTGCAAAGGACAACCACCCTGCAACGAGCTTGTAGACAGATTCCCAGACACTCCATGGGACTACCATATAATATGCCTACATTGGGGTGGTGCCAGGGCGGTCACTGTAGGCATATATGGCAGTCTCATGGAGTGTCTGGGATTGGTGTCACTGGCGTCTTCTTCCGTCCACGAGACCCGCCGAAGAACACCTCCGGCCTCCAGCTGCACCTGCCCGAGCTCAGATAGAAGATCTAAACTCAAGCGCCAGTGTTCCTGCGACGACCGTGTTCCCAAGCGACGACAGAGCATCAAAAGAAGGTTGCAACGTCTTGAGACCTTTTCAGTAAAGGAACCTATTGAAAATACTAAAAGACAACTCATGTCGATCGTATCTGCAGATGGTCCTATCAAACAAATTCGTGGATTTGGCAGGAAGAGCAGATTGCCACGTCATTTTTGGGTGACTTCGTGGATGCAGTCTTCTGCTCTTCAATTCTATCCAGAACATGAACATACCCCACCTGAAAATACCACGCTTAGCCCACCCACCGAGCAGTTCCAAACCAACTGATCTAGAGTTCAGATATCGCCCAAACTCTGCGAAGGGTGCAGCACGTCCGATCCAGACACCACAGCGCGTCCGATGTCCCCACTACCTTGGCCCCCGCTTCTGTGTCGGTGTTTAGGACTGAGTCATCCATTCACCACCCCAAACCCGGGGGGGGCGATGCACACTGAAGAAGCCAGCCCCACTTGAAGCCCCAAGAACCCTGCAGAGGCCGCACTCCTCACATGCGCCGATGGCCGCGTTATAGGTCACCAGATTCGACTCCAGCTCGAAACGCCGCATCTCGCGCAAGAGGTGCAAGGCCCATGGCCACTGACCGCTCTTCCTGTCGAAACACCGTCAGGTCCAAGGCCCAGGTTACTGGAGGATGAAGTTGGATCGGTGGCTGAAGATCCGAGTTGTCCATAGTTTAGGAAGATTTGGGCGGTATACGTTATGCATATATATGTTATGCAAACGATGTTGTCATTGAATTCTACCAAATCCATCAACCAGCAATCTAATTATCAGTTCCACTTTGTGAGGAGCTGAATGCTGAAGCTGGGTCCACCTATCTCCACCTCATGCTCGCGCCGACGATAAGGTTTCTATTGGCCAACGACTTCCGGTGATGCAAAGCGACGGAATTCCATGCCGTGACGAATGGCAAGTGGGAAGGGGGGTCAACATCTGCCATGTTGATTGGACCAAGCAAACTACTGTCAGTTGGAAGAAGAGCTCGACACTGGCACCAGCTGAGATTGACAGAAAACCGTGTAAACCGTAGTTCTTCACATGACTGCCAACACCATCCGGCGAATTTCTGTTACAGGTTTTCTGCAATGCCGCACCGGCGGCTGCTTGGTTTCTGCCTGCATGCGCTGACGGCTGCACTATAGGCCACCACGTTGGGCTCCGACTGCCTGAGCAGCTGCAAAGCCAGCTGCCACTGCTGACCTGGCAACGGTCGGTCCCAGCATGGACCGGAGTGGCAGCTACTTCCGGGGTAGAACAGACGTGGGTCGGTCAAAGGTGATTGAAACAGAGTCAACGGAGCAAACGGCTCGGGTGTACCAAAGCTTTGTGGTTCATGAGCTTCTCTAATGTGGTCATTCCGACATTCCATTGAAGTTCTGGGTGGCCCCAATCCATTTAGATGAACTCGTCATCTACAGTCACAGTGACTGTGTGCCATAAAAAGGACTGAACACCTTAGACCAATTGAAAGGGCATCCAAAACGGTCATCCATTCGAGACAGAAAGAGAGTCTTGCCTCTTCCTGTTCGTAAGCTTCCCGAGTTGATGCCACACTGGGTATAGCATCTGTTTTTTTGGTCGGAGGTGAACAAGCCAGTGGAGGCAAGATACATATCTCTCTCATCACATCTGACTACCTGGAGTCTCAAAGTACCGCGGAAAAATGGATACAAGTACTTGTTTTTATGCGGTCATGTCCCATTTTGTAAGGTACTTTGGAGTGTCCAGGTAGCTAGTATAATCCTTTGACATCCTTTGACAACTTCCATTTTCCACGCCTAATGATTCCACCACCAGCAACTAATTACCCAAGCCTGATCGGTACCTTTTGCTTTGCCACTGGAGGTGATGTTGTGGACTCGTTGGATCAGGTGTGATCCTCCAAGATCTTCTGACTCAATCGATGCTGTATCCCCACTTACCCCAAACCAGCAACCTATTACCCAAACCTTATTATCCAAACACAATCGATGCTGTATGCCAAAAAGAAGACTTCCAGTGTTCCCCCAGGCTTCTTTGGGGTCGACCAGGCTTGAAGCGCCCAGAACCCCCTCGACCCGGCAAAACGCCTTGGTCGCAGGCTGCGATGGCGGCGCTGTAACACACGGCATCGGGCTTCAGCTGGGCGTCATGGATCTCGTCTAAGAGCTGCAGCGCCAGCGGCCAGTGAGCGCCTTTGAGGCCGGTGGCACGGAGGAGTGGGCGTGAACGGGAGGATGAGTGGGCGTGAACGCGAGGGTGAGGGTGGGTGAGTGTGAGTGTGAGTGCCTGGTTGCATGGGCCCAAAGGATCCCAAGCACCTCTTAGGTGGTGAGGAACGCAGTCGCAGGTCAGGTCAATGGATGTAGGAAGGAAAGGCGAAAACACTCGCCCTTGTGGATGTGATTTTCAACGGCGATCGGTCTTGGCTGACCTGTGTTGACGAGCCTGCAATGTTGTTGACCTTTCAAATTATCACTTTTTGTCCAGTCATTCAAGCTAGGCTGACGCCACGTCGTCTTTAACAATAGACAAAACTGACTGCAGGGATGTCCTACCATGGCCCTACTGGAGCCGTTTTAAATGCGTGGACAAACAGTTGGATCAAGAATAGACCTCCCACGCCCTCCCACGCCGAAGAAGAAGTATCCCACGGAACCACATGCCCGGAACCTCCTCCATCTCTCCCCATCTCGTCCGCTCCGACCGCCAGAGGCGCCGTCGCAGGCGCTCAGCATGGCGCCGAAGGCCACGCGATCCGCGTGGCTCGTCGCGCGCAGCCGCGCGAAGAGCTGCAGGGCCACGGTCCAGCGCGAGGCGCAGGCGTGAAGGGCGCTGGTGTAGATCATGGTGGACCTGAGTTGAAAAGCAGCACCTTTTTTCAAGAGTGCTTGCTACTGTTCAAGCTAGTTAGAGCTCGTTAGAGCTCACTAATATATTGTTGAGCAATTCACTTAACTGACCAAAGTCGGATCCTTTTTTAGAATAATACAAACTGGACCCAGCTGTCAATGGTGGCGTCCTTTGGATCATGCATCCTGCGTCTTTGGCGGTGCTTTGAGTTGCTCCCGATCTATCTTGCCGGTGCGGCGCGATAGTCTCGCGTGCCGAGGATCTGGAGGGATGAAAGATCAATGGTGAAATGCTTTTAAGATCTTTTGCTTCACGATCTTCAAGGGAAAAGGGTGGATCAGTTCCTTCCCAGAGTTGTTCATCTCCGAGTTGCAGGTGGATCTGCAACTCACACATCTCCTCGAGGAAGCTCAAGGCCAAGCGCCATTGCCTCGTTTTCTCTGGCGCGAGTGGGAATGATGATGCCAAAACTGGGAACTGTTCATCTTGCAATCCTTGCAAATCATTGAACATCACCTTGTTCAGCTTGCTGTTGGATAAGAGGGATTTAGCATGATTTATCCTTATCACTCATGAGTGTTCAATCTTCCAGCCTTTGCAGGGCGCACCCCTCAATGCAGGACATTCTACTTGGAGCACACCAACATCTTGAGCACATTTACATGCGACAACGCAATAAATGACCAACTCTCTCCATTCTTTCACAGATCAGTTCACATTACACACATTGTGTACGCTTGCTTAAACCTTAAACACACCCTCTTTGCCCAGTGGACTGTGGTTATTTTCGGTGCCAGTTTAAAATGCATGAACCTTAGAGGATCTTAGAGGTATACGCAGTTTCAGATCAGGGATACTCCCACGTCGAATTCAGTTTGAACATCCACCATATACCCTCTCTATCCAACAAACTATGAAAGTGACACCGCTGACTGGAATATATACTACTTTCATGTTTGTTGGAGGGAAGCTATACACCCAAACAACCGACACTCCTCTCATCCGAGTTGCTCGCCCTGTGCACAAGCGCTGATCGCCGCGTTGTACAGGATCTCATCTGCACCGTGGAGGAACTGCCGCTGGCGCAACTCCTCGTATGAGGGTGGATATCACTAAGGCGCAAACCTGTCATGTGCTCCCAGGCTTTCAACATTGAGCTGTCTAGAGCTTTTAAGGCTGGTTCCTATATTCAAAAGCAACTCCAATTAGCCTCCATTTCACGAGAAAGAATCCTTGTGGCGGGTCATTACAGCGATTGCCATGCCAAAAGGAACGATGGTTCAGGCTGGGACGAAAAAACCTAGCAACCTGCTACGTCTCCAAGAGACGTCGCAAGGGATGAGCTATCCCAAGGGGTGTCCTTCACTGACCCAGAGACCATGCATCGTCTCAAGAAAGGTGCAAATCTCCGAAACAACTCTTCACATCCAACGGATGGAATGCGCTTAGCCACAGATTGCCACCACTATAATTTTTGGCCTCGCACCCCTTCCATCCACCTGGGTGAACACCCGTCCCTGGCGAACAAAACTGTCCTGGAAGAGGTCCAGAGCGACGGCCCATGCACCTCATCGCTCGCTCGGTCGACGCCGTGGCCGAACGGCTTCGCGGAAGGCAACGACCGAAGGCAGGAGGGGCGGACGGTGGCGCCGGGACAGGCGAAGATCCGTTGTCTGCAGTAGACTGTCGAGCAACACCAAAGACTGATATGCGGCTGCGGTAGATGCCGATAGAACAGTTTCGCCCAATCCAGCTGGCGCCCGAAAACTTCAAATTCGTCTGTCAACAGTAGTCCCATTAACGCTTCGTCAGGTTCCAAAACAGGTGCTGACTGCGACGAAATCAAGGATCTTCACCGAAGGGATACATCCCTGGATGACCTTTAACTTTGGTAGTGCCATTCCAAAGAACTTGAGGGAGATCTACTACGCAGTATCAACTCTGGCCTAACTGGCCATTTTTCCACCCTGCAAAAAGGAGTCAAACGGTACCAGCCGAATCCGGCTTCGGCCTGGTGGGTGGAAGGCATGGAAGACGACCTGTCCCAACAACGACCCGTTGATCTGCTTCAACCTTCGGCTTCGACATCTAACACATACCGATGAGGATCCAAATGTGAAGGGCCCAATAAGATACATAGGAACTTTGGCACGAGTGGACAAGTCGATCAAGGAGTCTAGATACCAACAGTCAACGACAAAAAGGTTTACCAAGGGAGAAGGAAAGCGAAAGAATCGATCGTGACGTGACAACAAGCAAAGAAAATGCGCCGACAAAAAGTATGCGAAACAATGAATGAGACAAATTAGCCCAACCCCCCCACCCACCCCCGCCGCCCAACAATGTTAACGACACGATGTCAAAGATCCAGTGACTAGGGAAGCTGTACAAAGAATACTAAAAAATTGCATTCTTGCCATCGGGTCGTTCACAGCGTTCTAAATCCACGGGCCTGATCAAAGTGATCAAAGTACACCCGAAAATGGAACATGCCCCTGCCCAAAAGCAGGCGTTCAAAACACAACCTCCATTTCCCTACACCTCCAGTCGTACCTCCTCAGAAGGTATCTGGACCCTGGAAACCCACCCCAGTCCCACAGAACCTCAGGTTCGGTATGGGAGGCCGAATGGCTTTCTGAAGGATGCAACACCACACGATCCCGTCCAGGTGATGTAGACTCTTATAAGGACCTAACTATTCATCACCCCTCCCATTTGATGAAGGACGAAAGCTCTTCATCTTTCTGGGTCCCGTCATGCTCAAGAGTCGACACTCCATGCTCGTCCGCCCCTCCTCCTCCTGCTCCGAGCCACTGGCCTTCTCACAGGCACCGATGGTGGCCGTCCAGGCCACCACATCGGCGTCCCGGATCCAGGCCTCCGCGGCGGCACGGAGCGGCCAAGGTGGAGTTTTGGGCTCCGGACTGAGCCCTTTCATGATGGTTAGGACATGTTAGGACTCATAGTCTTTTTTGTATATATATAGTCATTATATAGTACCCATATAAAGTTATAGGTCTAGTCTGGAGCAAGTGTAGTCTCAACGATCTCGATCGACTCGAGATTCATAACTGTGCCACCTGGGTTGAAAGAACTACCAAACAAAATGTACCTTTGACCGTCCTCGAACATGTTCAAGGTCTCAGGTGATAACTGATGATGAGAACAAATACGCTTGCTATCGCTTGCTGATCCACAGCAACAACCAAAAAGGTCAAAGAAGGTATGGTATGTACGCTATTCTGCATTGCATTGGAGACTTCCAGGCAATACCTACATCTTCCTCCTCCTCACTGGTGATCCAGATGATCCAGTTCATGCTTTACAACGTCTTCCAGGCCAAACATCAAAGCGATCCAATCCGCCAGCCCATCCGCAGACTCCGCGGATTCGCTGCGCACCACGGTCCGCCAATCACAAAGGTCCGCTCCTTCAACAAGTGCAGCGCCAGGGTCCATTGATGGCCCTTCCTCGGCGCGTCCCCGGCGCGATGCGCGACCGCCTTCGACCGGGTCGCGGTCGGAGGGTCGGATGGGACTAGATGGGACGTGGGCCAAGGCGACGACCAGCAAGTCGTCATGCCTTCTGCGCGCATGAGTCGTAGACTCATGGGACGGTGTCATGGGACGCGACATATCATACGCATATGCAGCAGGAATCAAGACAAGCTATTGAACAAGAAATGGCTAAACGGCTAAAAGTCTAACTCTCTGCATCTTTTTCCAGGGTAGTCTGTGGTAGTATCAAACCAAACATGAACACTCAGATGCACAGTTGTGAAGAGACTGAATGAAAAGCACCAAGCAAAACCTGCCACTGCATGTGTGAATACGATCAGGATCACGCATTACCAGCATGGCCTTCCCTCCATGCACCCCGAGCTGGTGGGGAAACGCACATCATGCAGTCTTCCCGCTACCAACAGGCGTCCAGTGAGCACCTTAGCCCATCGCCTCACTGTCATCCACTTGGCACAAGTGGGTTGGCCTCAAACGCCTGAGCCTAGTGCATGCTCGGAGTGCAGCCCCACACCCGGCCAGCGGTGTGACAAGTGCTCAAACGACGGCGACGATCGCCGATTTGGCACCAAAGCACTTGTTGGGTAGGGCTCTTGGGTACAAGGGTGGAGGCCACCACTACTAGGTTGGAAGCCATCGCTACTAGGGTGGAGGCCATCGACCATCGCCGGTTACATGGCCTTCCCTCGTTGTTCCGAACGTGTCCTTAGCACTGCTAGTACGGGATACACATGCACATATCATACACCCGAAGAAAGAATATGTCGCAATATGTCGCAATCACATTCAGCATGTTCAAGCAAACATGAACACGGAAATGCACAGTTGTCAAGTCACTGAGTGAACCGCCAAGTACGACCTGGCACTGCATATTGTGAATTAAACAAGATCAAACATTGCCAGTGGCATGGCCTTCCCTCCGTGCAAACCCCCAGTTGGTGTGGCAATGCTGTCAGCTGCCTTGCAAAAGCAACACGACTCGTGAATCGTGAAACTTTCGCTTTACACCAACAAGCGCCCAGTGAGCACATTAGCCCATCGCCTCACTGTCATCCACTTGGCACAAAGTGGGTTGGCCTCAAACGCCTGGACCACCTTGAGCGTGTCCGAACAAAGCAATCTTGGGAGTGCAGCCCCACACCCGGCCAGCGGTGTGACAAGTGCTCATCCATTGACGCATCTGATCGCCGATTTGGCGCCAAAGCACTTGTTGGGTAGGGCTCTTGGGTACAAGGGTGGAGGCCATCCTTAGTAGGTTGGAGGCCCGCGACACGTGGAGAGAGTCGCAAGTCGCGGGCAAGTCGTGTCGGAGTTCGGTCGCAGCTGTTGATGCTCCGGATCCACTGTTACCTTCGAAGGTATATGGGCTCCAACTATATTACCTCAGGTGGTTAAACCCTCCAAACCCACCCTAACCACCTCCTCAGAAGGTATGTGGGCTCTCCAAGCCTACATAAATAGTCTCCAATCACCTTCGAAACGGAGGTAGGCCAGGAGCCCTACATTCCGCCCGTCCAAGAGGCTCGCAGGCTGCTAGGATGCCCGCCACACTGCGCGCGTCGTGCAAGCGCCGCCAATGCAGCTCCTCTGCAGAAAGTGCCGCACACAACAGGTCTTTCACCCCAGTGGTCACCCCGCCAAATGGGCCAGAAGCCATAACAAAGCAGCTTTGCAGCCATGGTCAAATCTTATAGACCCTGGTTGAAGGAAACCATCCTGCTTCAGTGAGGAGGAAACATCCTGTGAATTGGGCGTTCGAGAGTAGGGCAGTTCTCGTCTCTTTAGTCGGATAAGTTTCGCCCCTCCTTGGAATCGTTGCATGTATTTTTGCACTTCAATAAGGGGTAATAATACAGTCCTTTTGATGCTAGGTCGTACTTTTTGTGGTGGTAAAATCTGGTGATACTAGAACAGGAGCACATCTGCGTCAAACGGGGAAGCATTCATCCTCAAGACCAGTGAAGAGATACCCTACTGTTCACAGTGAATGGTGTGCACCATATACCTGCAGGACAATGGTTTAGTTGAAAGGTGCTATTCTGCCCCTTCAACCATTGGCTGGACATTCGATTGGACGTCGAAGACACCAACTGGTGCGTAGGTTCATTCTATGGACGAGGCACCAAGGGCATAAATGGTGTTCTTTTACCCATTGAATATATACATGAACCAGCAGTCACATGTCGGGGTGCCGAACTTGGAGGATAGGGGTGCCCTGGTCACATCCACTCACTGGATGGGACCAAACACCACCCCGTCTTGTGACTCCTGGGATATATACGATATGATATACGGACTGACGTACGTGTATACGTGTATCTCAAGCGGAAGATTGAGTAAAGCTGTATACTGCCGACCTATGTCTCTCAAAACAACGAAGACTTGCACCCCAACCATCCCATCACCATCCACCACAGACTTCCACGTACCCGCCGCAGCCACCGGCCACCCCGCAGCCACCCCCCGCAGCCACCGCTACTACGCCTCAAAGAAGGTCAAGGCTAAGGACCAATGGCTCGCTCGACCGCAGCTGCCGATGAGGTGATTGTAGGTCTGCAGCGTCCCCATGGACACGCCGATGGTCGAACCGCCTTCGCTCGCCGGTCGCGTGAGACGCGAACGCGAAGCCCCGACACGCGTAAAGGCGAGTCTATGGCGGGCGAGTCGATGTGAAGGACGAGCGCATGTCAAGTTCCCCTAGGATTGCGACCATTGGTTTAATGGGCTTTGCCAAACAAACCATTTACTGTTTTACTAAGGTTTTTAGAACTAGAAAACAAGGGCAACCGAACTCTTTTAAGCGTCTTTGGAGGATAGGGCCTACATTGGACACCTGAAGCCACCCCAAATGGTAAACATGCCATGCGTAGAGTGTCCGGAATACTTTTAAACATACCGCTGGGAGTAGAGCACCTACCCCGTCCTCCCCAAAGATTCGTACAGGGTCCCACCAAATCAAAGTAGTTCATTAAAAGCTTTCTTGCATCCCCAAAACTGCAGCACTGCAACTACCAAACAACCACTATATAAGCATATACGACGTCCATGGCATATATGGTTTGATGACACACCATTTTCACCACCCTCTCCGCAGGCCCTCTATCGAGCATGGCCTTCTATCGCAGCATTTCTGGCAACTCTGCTTACGTGAGTCGTGAGCAGTGCTTCTGAACTGGTTGCCGAATCAAGCGCGGCTTTCTGAACAGGTTGAGAGACGTTTGGTCCACGAGGCAGCTTCAGTTGGTGTGGGTGTTGATCATCCCGATACTAAGACCCAAATTCCACCAGCGCAGGAAGCTGGAAAAGGTAAACAAATCTTTTCCAGAAGGGAATTTGCCCATAGGGAAAATAAACAATTACCTGATCCACAATTACCAGGACAATCATTTGGCCCCAATCCTGCTAGATGCGCTCGAGCGATGCATCTTCCGCTGGACGGACAAGCTGGACCGATGCAGACTAAAGGCAAACTGACATTCTCAAAAGGTTTGCTGCTCACATTCTTCCTGCCACCCCCCCAGCCAATCGCCGCTCTCAGCGGTCGATTCGACCGAGTGGCACTTCTCAGCAGGACAGGTGCCATGAGCAAACACCCAAATCTAGCTGTGACAAGACAAGACAGTGCAAAGCACTCCCCAAAGAATATTGCTCAGCAAACTTTCTGGTTGTCGATCAAACACCACCTGTGACAGGCAGTCTCCGGGTACGGGTGGTGAACTTGTCCTGCCTGTTTCTTTGTTGGCACATCAGTTTGTTGTCCTGTTGTGAACTTTCCCCGGCCAAGGACCAGTGTCAAGGACCAGCGTTCTTCTTCCTTCGACCAAGACACTGCTCTTCCTACAGGGACCGGTGGTGGATGGGTTGGCCAGGCGCCAAGGATCCTTTGAGCCAAGGACCGCGGCGAAAGGCAACGACGTCGGACCCCTGGAGGCGTGGTGCACGGATGCAACATTGAAGACCTGGTCATGACATGCTTTGATGCTTTTGAGGGCTATTTGGGATAAGACATGGCTCCTAAGGTATTTGGGGCCTTCAATTTCAGTATGATTGTCGACATGCGCTTTGGTGGAAGTGTTTCGTACACGACTTGACCTCCATTGATGCTGGAATCATCCTTGAATGACATATCGGTTCGATGCATCGATCTCCAGAGCCCTGCGAGACGACTCCTCAGCTCCATCAGCTCCATCAGCTCCCCGAGCTCCCCGAGGTCCCCCGGCAGCTTCGTTCTTCTGGAAGGTGCTCGCATCCAAGGTGCCTGAGGACGAGACGAAGAGGCGAAGAGGCGAAGAGGCACGCGAGGTGAGGGATCCCGCGATCCCGGCCGTGTGGATCCCGGTCGTGGTGGTGTGGATGAAATGGTTTTTGTCCGTAGAGAATGCTTGGGGCCTACTACTACTACTACTACTACTACTACTACTACTTTGTGGATCCATGGAATATAGGGGAACGATGATTCAAGAAGTCATCTGGGTGCATTCAGGAACGCTGCCTACACAGAAAGCTGTCAATGCCAGGCAGGCGGTGCAGGAACACTCTTCTATCGGCAGTCGGCTGCACGGTTTGGTAGTTTGTCCTAGTTCCTGTGCACTAGTCACTTGGTAATCTTTCAGAAAATAAAGTAGCATATAATTAAAGAATATAAGACATATCCCCTGAGGAGGGGACCATAACCCCTGACTTGGTTATGGCTTCAACATGACTAGCCAAGTGCTGTCTGGAACTCCAAGCGTCTGCTCTAACCTGGAAGCCTCTTGGATCACATCCAGGTGTCCGGGCAACTGAGTGGCTGCAGGAAGTGGAGCTCCTTCTGCCCGCCACAGGCACTCTTCACGTCCTGGACGTTGTGCCGTGGCAACCGCCGCCGTGTGGCGCATGACCCGCTTGGCTCCGGCGCGTTCGGTCGGTCGTCCCCTCCGGTGGCGTCCCCCCGTCGGTGGAGTTGAAAGAACCGTTCTTCGATCACAACGAACATGAGAACAGCTCGGATGATCGAAACCCAGCTTGGCCGAAATAAGACCGAACACTTCCAATTCCCTGCTGAGAGAAGGTGGCAAACAAAGAACAGAATCGGAAGGACTTCCATTGAAGTGTGTAGAGCTAGAAGAAACGGAATATACAGTATATATATTCTCCACCATTCCTCCAAGCTCCAACCGACCACCAAAACCCTGCCGGCCGGTCATTTTGTCTGCACACCACTTCGAGAACGTCGACTTTGAAGGTCTCTGATCTTCGGACGCCGAACATGTGCCATTTGGATAGGCCAAAAGATCTTCCAAGGGTAGTGAATGACCTGAAAACCACCGCAAGCAAGTCTGTGGATTCACGGGCCAAGTCGCTATCTCAAACCCTAGAAACACTACAAGCGGTTCTTGGAAAACCAAGTATACAATCTTCAAGCCGGGTGCTTCAACTTGCGTGTCCTTTTCTACCTTAAGTGGTGTTCTTTTTGTGTTTTTGCTTGTAAAATCTGCAACGAACACAGCGGGAGCAAATCACGCGATTTGAAGAACCTGACACAAAACACTATAGATGGTTTTGAGGGAACCACTCAATGGCACTGGTTGCGCCCGAAGATGCAACCCTTAGACATCTCACTGAGGCATTCTTTGTGCCCTACCAGGTGTGCTTTCAAGCAACCTGGTGAAACATTCAGATCCACGGCGATTCATCCTCTTTCGTCGTCGCGACGTATTTCGAGTGACCAAACAACTGGTGAAACATGACTCAGTTGACTATCCACTACACCATTTTGACTGGGTGCAAGTGCAAAGAAAAAACCACATCCCATGGGTCCCATTTGGTCACTTCGCTAGACTACAAATCTTGCCAGGGAAACACACGCAGAACAAGTTGACCTATGTGCTTTGCCGCAGAACACACTCCAATCCACATGGCCAAAGGCTGTGGAATCCAACATGGATCACCGATGCAACAACAAAATCAATCAAAATCCTATGTGATACCGTCTGATCGAGAAATTACATTACACCCGGTCAGTCCTGTCCAGGTCATACATCTGGTCTTATGAGATCCTGCCTCATCCAGCTCTTCCATCCGGTCCCTATCTGATCCCGTCTTTTGTAGCTCGTCCATCCGGTCTTATTCAGCTCTTCAATCCGGTCCCTATCTGATCCCGTCTTTTGTAGCCCGTTCATTCGGGTCTTATCGTCTTTTGTAGCTCGTTCATCCGGTCTTATCCAGCTCTTCCATCCGATCCCTATCTGATGGCGTCTTCTGTAGCCCGTTCATTCGGGTCTTATCCTCTTTTGTAGCTCGTTCATCCGGTCCTATCCAGCTCTTCCATCCGATCCCTATCTGATCGCGTCTTCTGTAGCTCGTTCATCCGGTCTTATCCAGCTCTTCCATCCGGTCCCTATCTGATCCCGTCGTTTGTAGCTCGTTCATC
>CAXAMN010016891.1:693698-754869 GCA_963970005.1 Durusdinium trenchii
ACTGTTGTCTGCATGAAAGTTGTCTCCAATGAAGGAATAGACACCGAGTCCAGTGATGAGGGGCCTGAGAAGTCCATCAACCATGGCTAAAGCTATCAACCCGTTTGGAGTATGTGTGTACAGCTTGACAGGGTTCTTCATGCCGAACGGTCCGCCGTAGAGATCTACAAGTAGTCGATCGGAACTCAGAAGCACTCCAACATTTGCTTTAATGCGCACCAAGGTGTAGACGATGAGTAGAACCGCCCATGGAAATCGTCTCCTTGGAACCACAGCCGTCACAGCCTCCGTCGCCTCCGGTGCGTCCGCTGTGTCGGTGTCCACTGTCTGAGGCTCGGAAATCAGCCTTGGATAGGGGTCATGGACACCGTGAAAACCGGTGGCTCGGCAAAGAAGAACACGGTTTTCCGTCGTTTTTGGGATGGTTTTATCTCATGACCCCAAACCAATGAGGGGTGTGGGAACAAACATGTGTCTTGACTTGAAGAGACCACATGCAACTTCAAAGTCAATGGTTTGTGTGGGAATAATCTCCCAGTCTCTTCCAGTGTGTATTACCTATGAACTGCAAAAACCGTTTCAGTTTCTTCACTTTGTGACCTCATTAGCGTACGTGCAGTTTAAAAGTGTCCGGTCAACGACCAGACCGAAGCAACCCAATGATGCCTGGCAGCAAACCCTCTCGACGCTCAATCTCAACCTCATCTGGCCTGGCCTGCAACCGAACCTCACGCCTAGCAGGAGACACAGACATTGCATTCGCCGCTCTTCAGGTCGTCATCTGGAATTTTCGGAGTGGATGGTTGGATGATGTTTGATGGTATGTATTGTGGCATGCGTGCCGAAAAACCACATCCACCCAACATGTGCAACTTTTTGTAATAAGGTCCTTCTATGTGTGATGCACATGTCGTTCTTTTGGGTCGAAAGCCACCGGAAGCCGGTTGGCCGGCACCTTGAGCCCGACGGCCGAAGCAAGGTGGAGCTGCGAGCTGTGGACGCTGCCTGGAAGTAGGTCTCCATATACGACGCAGCAGTCTAGATTCTTCAATGAAGCATTGGTAATGACGCATTTGAGTGATACTAAACACGCTAAACAGATATCAAGTATAGATTGAAGGTGACTCCTGTAAACATAAGTAGATAAAAGTCCTTCTAGTTTGGCATCAATACGAATGATCATGTAGCGCTTCTTGCGGGTACCCATTTAGTACCTTGAGAGTCCACCAAGAAGCTCCCATGATCCTGCCTCTCCACTGGCAGACCTCCTGTGTGCGCTGCGCGATGTGTGCACTGTGCGCAAAGTGGGAGGAGCGAATCCGTGGGTCTTAAGAGTACGGACCCCTCTTCGGGCCAACTCGTGGCCGGATCACGATCAGGGAACAATGCATTTAACTACAATATAAAACGTATCGCTTTCAGATACCAGTGCCATCAGGTCATCAGGTGTGGCAATTAGATAGAATGTACAGCAGTCACCCATTAGAAGACCAATGCTTTGGGCAAATTCGGACGCTGCTACACAACCCTTGTGCACCTGAATAGTCTTGAATCCTTGTGAACAGTCAAAATGAGACAAGTGTTGTTAAAGTTCTTAATCTGATCATCGGATCATATCGGATCATGCCCAGAATTCAGGACTCCCAAAAGGAGAACGCACCCCACAACCAAACACACTCCCCTGCTGAGGACCACATGGAACCCCAAAATGACTTGGTATTGCTATAGAGGAAAAACCATCTTGCAGGGGACCATTGTGAGGGTCCATGTTGGTTTTCGGGAGTGTCAAGAGTTGCCAGTTCAACCCGTTTGGGATCCGTTTTCGTTACCGTTACCGAACCCCAGGAGATTGGACCCGAACAGACTGGCACCCGACCATAGCCGGCCTGCGGTGTCGAAAGAACACTCCTCACCTGCGGAACGAATAGTTCAAGAGTCCTAAGGGCGGGGGTTCTTCCTCACCCAGACTGCACCAGACTGCACCCAGTGCATGTGACAGATGCAACGCACTGCACCAGCAGCAGAGTGCACCGAATTGATGAGTTCCGGCTTTCCAACTTCCTCGCCCTCGTTTTCGACAGTCTCCACTTTGGCCACCCATACAGTAGGCGTACATCGGCTTCTAAAACGCGTACATCGCCACCACTCCCACACGCTTTGGACACCACCGACGAACGCGCGACACCTTCTTCCGCGCGCGCGGGAAACCGCGACGGTCGTCCTCGATGCCAAAGGTCTTCCAAGCGCTGCGTGTGGCTTTGCCAGGATCGCAGCCCATCTTCCAGGGACCTCCGCCGCCGGCGGGACGGTGCTGCGACGGTGCCAGCGGGACCTCGGAGCCCCCCCGGCATGGGGGAGGTTCTGCATCTAAGAGAGTCACTGAATGCGGAAGCTTCTGGAACCCAGGAGCAACAAAAGCTTCGGCAATGCCGCGGCTTCTTTCTGAAGTGGGAGTTCCTCCATCTAATATATTGCATGACCATCTGTGACCTCAAGGAGCTACCAAGAGAAACTTCCGGTACCTTCCCTGCTTGGGCTTCAGCTTGCTTCAACCCACCAGCTAAACACCTAGGTCCATTTCGGAGCGATTGGGTTTAGCCCGAACGAGCGATTCGGTGCATGTAGAACCTTCCAGACTATCCCAGTAACCTGGTCGTGGTTAAGTGCTAGTTTCATCCCAGTAGGGACCTATTTATAAACCTCTTTTGGATGGTTACTGGTACCTTCCAGATCCATCAAATCAATTTCCCAAGCGTCTAATTCCATCCAGCTTTGACAAAACCACGACGTGAAAAAAAATTGCTCACTCTGCTTTGTACGACGATTGTCGTCAAGAAGGGACAGCGGGAAGGACAGCGGGAAGGACAACGGAAGAGAAGATGGTGGCCCCGCACCCGAGGCAGACCTTCCTCTCCCCGTCCCTCGAGGCGTGCTACGCGTCGACGGCAATCCACCTCAACATCTCCTGCATGCCGTCCATCCGCCGGTCCAGGGTCGCTTGAACCTGTGCGGCTTGAGCTAGTATGAACGAATGCTGGGCTTTCCGACATCTTCCATTTCCATCTTTCACATATATCTCCATCCATTCATGATCCACTCTGACTGTGTCAGGAAGATACACCTTGCCGCGACGGGGTGATTTGCCACATCTTTCGCATCATGCCACTTTCGCAGCTTCCTTCCTCCACCTCTCCAAACCGCAACAGCAAAAAACCACGCCTTTGAAACACCAAACGCATCCAAACGCAACAACCAAACCTCCAAACCGCAGACCTCCAATACCAATGCGGTTTGTTCCAAACCTGCAAACTTCGGAGCCCCCAAACGCCACGGCAGCCTCTGGCGCCGTGCTTGGCACCGGGCCGCCAAGCACCGGGCCGACGGCTCCCCGCGGCCTGCGACGGAGGATGGGGCGGAGGCTAAGTGGCTCGGAACATCCCTAGTAGGACTGGAATGGTATGACTTCATAGTTACTTCATAGTAGTTACTCAGATCTTTCATCCAAGGTATATTATATATAATTCTTCCATAATAATAGTTGGATACAGTTGGAATAATAGTAGTTACCTTCATTAATAGGTATGTAGCGGTTCCGTACTATTGCAGTCCCATGGATGGTCTGGTGTTCTAATGATGTTGACAATTTCTGTTTGGGGATCAAAGAAGATCACACAACGTGTAGATTCTCGACTAGAGTTGGTACCCAAAGCCCTGAGGGTGAAGCACCACAACAATAGTAAACAGGGAGCCGCGCAAGTTCGACTAATTGACGAGCTTCTCTTTGACCACAACCCAACCAAAAGACCCGCCACCCGCACCACCCATCACCCACCCCAACCGCCAACGAGGCCAACGCCGCTTCCACTGGGTCGATTCCCACCCCCCCCGCCTCTCGTCGTGGTCTTCTCGACGGCCAAGACGCCTGGAGAACTGGTACGTTCCGGCTGGCTGGCGGGGCAGGCGGTCATTCAGCTCAGCCGTGCAGGTGAAAGAGAAAAAAACCTAATTGAACATGCTAGAACATGTTGAACCAAGCATGTAACTAACATTTGACAGAAGTTGCAACGGTAGCTAAGCACAAAACCCCGTCTATCTTGCTTGTTTCCCGCTGCTTTGCTAGGACAACAAGAAGTTGATTCGGGAGTGTAAAGCACACAATGATTGAAAGGCATGATGTGTGTTGAAGTGTTGGCTTTCTACCAAAACCTTTCCAAGATAGACTCATTGTGGTAATATCTCTCGTGTCCTCAATTGCTTCCTTCCTTGAAGCTAGAACGAAGTGGAATCCCACAACATGTGCCCGTGGAACATGGCACTCCGTTCATCTCTACTCCACCACGAGCGTGCAGCGTGACTCCGAAGAACTGGGCACCGACCCAATGGGACCCGCAACCCAGCGGGACCCAGCGGGACCCAAACGTGTCAGTGGAAGGTATGAGTGGATCCTGGCACCCACCTCAGTCCCACCTTCAACGAAACGAGGTTCGTACCACTGGAGCCCTATAGGGCTGGGGCTGCCGTTTGACCCAAACCCACCGACCCAGCGCCGGAGTGGGCCTCACATCCTCCTCCAACTGCTCCAAACGCCTGGAGCACTACGGCAGGACGGTCAGTGGACGACGTCGTTTTTGGGCCTGGAACACACAAACCCTATACCAGGGACACAAAGGGCCATGGGGTGGTGGACATAGATATCCCTTAATTCACCTCTTTTCGGAACTAGAATTGGACTTAGGGGGCCCTGGTAGGCGTTAGTTTTTAACTGAATGAGAACAACACACGCACACTTTTGGGATGGATGAGTAAAAGACAACCTACAGGTCCAAGGAAGTCAGAGCATCCACCTGCCCAGTCAACCACCACCTGCCTGTAAGTAAACCCCCCACCCGCTTCGCAGCTGGAATCCGCCACAGAACTCCCTTGGAATCCGCCTCTCCACTCGTGCCATCTGCATCTGAAGCTCTTCTGTCAGTTTCCTGGTGAGAGCTGGATGCTGTACAAGATCGAAGAGGGATGCACGGATGATCGGTGCCCGCGCGAGCGCGTACTCAGGTGCGCGAGTGGGAAAAGGATAGAACTGGTTCCGCAAGTGCAAGCATATACGGCAGAAGCAATCCGCTCCCAAACCCCGATATGGGGTTGCGATCATCTCAGTAGAGTTCTCGGCAGCAGCACGTGTCTACAACAAACATGCTAGATCCAGATGTGCACAAGTGCATCTGATCTCACCAAGCAGCTGTGCTCTAAAGAATCAACGAAGGATCTCCATCAGTGTGAGAACATGCTTTGGCGTCAGTGAAGAACCCCCCCAGACGCCCTTCCTCTGTAGGAGCGCTCAGCGAGTGCAGATGCCCCAAAAATCGGACGTCGGACCGGCCTGTTTGGCCCGGGAGCTATTTGAAGGAACCACCTTTCTTCTCACATCGATTCTCATTGCACAACACCAACGAAATCACAGATTTCGTACATTGAAAAGGCCTTTAAGACATGAGTTCCAGATGGTTCGGAGTTGCAGAATGGATTTTCTACATGTTATTCTCATCTACAGTCTTTGGGTTGGCCATCCCCAAGGTAACACACTTGTGTTCCAGCAAGGTCATGGCATGGCTCTACTATATTTAGTACTTCCAAAAAAACACCTGATATCACTGAAGATCACCGTGATCGAAGGCACTCGGTCTCTTCCAAAGCAAGGTGATGATTAATTAATAGCTAGGATCCAAACATAAATCTGAAAATGACAAATAACAATGACTCGACTTTGAAGAGCATCCAAACAAAATGTCCAGGAAACTCCCTTCCGTCAACCGACACGGTCCATCGGACACTCCCGCAACACCGGACCGGGTGCCGCCTGGTGCTCGGCAGGCTGGGCGCTTCTGGCATGCTCGGCACGCTCCCTGGCGGCGAAGTCCCTACACCGTCGGGGTGAACTCAGTGACGTTCGACGCTCAAGAGGGGTGTGGTGAAGTGAAGCCATGTGTCGTATCTCTTTTTGAACATCTTGGAACGAGGGTGGTGAAGATGGTGTTCAAATTTTAAACCTCCATTGTTAGTTCTCTATATACAAAAAACATGGATGAAGGTTGTTGCAAGATCGTTTTGCCGTTTTGCTCTTAAGTTCGACAAATAACTGCAGCACCTTGCAACCAAAAACTGCCTGAGGATGGGAGTGGATCGCTAGGGTGATGAATGGCGATGAAGAGTTGATTCAGTGGAAGAACAAACGCTCGTACAACGACATGCCATGTCCTTCTGTCCTTCTGCCAATACAACGACCTGCCATATACAACAAGTATTTTTTTACATCAGTCCTGCAAGCGACGACCAGCCTGTGATTGGTGGCTTCTGAAACCAAATGACTTTGTGTTGTCTGAAACGTCTCAGTTGTCCTCCCCTATGCGTTGGCCTCCTTGGCCAGCATTCCAAAAGCTTCGCGGGTTATAAATGCCCCTGGCCATGCCACAAAGAACAACCCGTGGGCGCCGAAGCTGGCAGAGCAAGTCATTCTTGACCTGAATCGAAATGCCATTTAAGCCTGCATTGCACTGCATGCATTGCACTGCCCTCGGCGAATACCTCGGCGCATTGCGGAACCTGATCTCTGTCGAGCACGAAGCCATCGCTCGAAGTTCCTGTGACGCGCCGTTGGCCTGTCTGACCGTGCTTAGAGTGACCGTTCTTCTGCCCTTTCTGCTGCACTTCTCCATCCAGGTCCGTTCTCAGAGCGATCTTCTAAATGCCTTCTATGACTGGAACCTCTGGAGCTTCTGGAGGCACTGAATCAATGCTATGGGATTCAGGGGGGTGAAACCCTCACACGCGTGGAGGATCAAGTATCGTTTCAACGAACAAAATCAAGAGGATTGCCAAAACATGAATGTCCAAACATTAACATGTCCATGTGGATAGTACCTAGGTTTTGGTCTAAAAATTAACCTGTCCATGTCCCTACACCTCCAGTCGTACCTCCTCAGGTTCGGTATGACTGGACTTCCCAAGTACCTCTAGTCTTGGTCCCACTTCCTCAGCGGCTTCATCGACCGCCGCTGCCGCCTTCCTCGCTGATGGCGGCCTCACCTGGGACGAAGACAGCAACAGGGATTGGCAGCTCGGCCGCTGAGGGGCTCACTGCCTGCCGCGCTCTGTAAGTATCTCGCCTTCCAAAATCACTGGCTATCCCACAAACAACAGGAACTGGCATACGCGTAAGCATACTTATTTAATTTTACCGATGTGAGATGAAGATAGTTGAAGTTGGGAGTTGTTTGTTTTGGGGCGGTCAATTTGTTGAGAGACGAGAGCTCCATAAACAACAAGGAAATCACATATGTGGCATCAAAGTATAAACAACCGATGTTGGCATCAGATTTCAGGCAATGATCAAACTGATGCCTAGGCCCATCGGCTTCATGCTGCTTAACTTGCTCATCCCACAATGGCAGCGCAATACATCCTGTATCACATCAAGACAAGAACAACGAGAACAACCACCACCACCACCACAACAACAACAACAACAACAAGCACAAGCACAAGCACAAGTACAAGCACAACGACGAGGACGACCATGATCCCAACTTCCGTGACCCGAGAAGGTGGCCCCCCGTACCAAAACGCCCCAACGGCCGCAACCGTCTCGTCTTCTTCGGTGGCCGACTCTCTTCGGGCGCCAAGGGCATCGGGTCCTCGCCGCCCAGCACCTCGCAGCATCGGAGGAGTCGCGCCGGACGGTGACGGTGAGGAGTGTCGGCGGTGTGCACCGCGGCGGTCGGGGGGCGGTCCATTGTAACATGACCTCTCTCTCTCTCTCTCTGGGACATGACATGAAGAGCGTGTTCTTTTTGGAAGACACACCTGGAGTTGTATTACTGGCAAGAGACACTGTGGGCTCCAATGGTGCGGCATGACATGGGAAAACATGTTGGTGCCTTCGTTGACCCCTTGGGGAACCCCCAATTGATCGGAAATATGAGGGGAATCAGTTGAGAGTTGCAGTAGCTGCTCAGTAGCTATAGATGCCACATGTGTTCCTTCTCCTGGATGAGTGATACGTTCAGCCAGTGAACGAATTTTCTGATAGCAGATGATAGCAGTGTGATGGGTTTTGACTGAACTGAATTCGTTCATCACAGTGGATTCACTTTCCCTGGAGAAAAAGAGGCGTGGCGTTCCACCCTTTTCCTGTTTCAGTTGTCCTTGGAGGTGAACGCCGTGGCGCCACGGCGAACCCACCCGGTCACGGATGGCGCCTCCTTGGAGGGTCGAAGGCGCTGGCCTCGGTGATGTGAGAATGAAAGGAGGGCCCTGCTTCGTGTTCCGTGAGTTGGTGATTGACAGATCTGGAGAATCCTTGTCCTTGTTGATTCGTAACAGGTCGTTTCTATGATATGAATATGACAGTACTTTAGAATATCATCCGGAGTTAAGATGATCTAATAGGTTGGATTGACGGTTGAACAAAGAACACAAGACCTTCAATCACTTGTCTGCATAAAGCGCCATCGTCATCGCAAGCAACTTTCAGGCAGGAGATCATGGACTATGCTTGGTGGTGGCAGCCCACGCGCACCGACTTCGAAGTCATGGTGAGTCAATAGCTGAGTCTTTGCATTGGAACCATGAACAAACACGCCACGAGAACCAGCTAAACTGATGGTGACCATTAGCTGACTTCTGTTGCATTGAGTCTAAAGTTTGGATCTTAAGAACCTGATATGGAGCCACGAGGGCAACACCTATTGAGAATGTTGCCTGCACAGCTGTTGAGGGTATGGGCGGGTACGCCACAAACCTATTGGCACAAGGAACAACAAACCCACAAATTTCTGCAATGCCTGGCCGTGTTTGTTTTGGGTTCGCACACGGCACCTTGACCCGCGCTGCGAATCGACTGACCCGGCACACTTCCAACGGCGCTCGGGTTGACCATGCTACCGATGCCGATGGCCGGAGTGACCAGTTAAGACACAAATTGAGTAACAACCTCTGTGCAATTAATACTTCTTTGGCATACATCCCGGGAGTAACCGGTGTATTTAGCAACACCATGATACAAATGATACTTCTTTGGCTGAAGTGACAACCTGTGTGCAAATACCATCTGATGCCCAGGTTTTGATACAAGGTGTGTATCGAAAAAACACTCTAACCAATCGATGCTCTCTCTCACTTTCCACTATAAACATACATTATGAAACCGTTGATGGATGATGCCAAAGACACCAAACACCAAAAAGAGAAGAACAACAAAGACGTTGGTTGCATGTTCATGTTTTTGTCGCCCAATTTGGCTTGCACCCCCCTCTAATTTTACTCTGCCGATCTGACCGATCCAATTCTCGCCTTCTTCTTTCACACGGTGGAACTGCTGAAGAAGCTTCTCCTGGCCCACTTGGGCGAAGAAAAACACACCAAACACAATAAGGCACAAATAAATTTGGCTTACCCTACTACTCCTGCAATTATAACTAAACTAGCTAACTAACTGACTGACTGACTGACTGACTGCCTAGCTAGCTAACTAACTAACGAACTACAGTAACACAAACACATGATACAAAAAACAAACAAACAACAACCCACACAAAAAAACGTGTTATCATGTGGTATCGAAAACGGCCGCCAAACGGGCATCGTTTCCGCGGCACATCTCCGCCGTCACGGTCCCGCCTCCAAGCGCTGTGCCTTCGTCCGGGCATCGTCCTTCGGTGCCACCGGCACCTCGACTGGGTCGGAACCGCTGTGGCTCCGTTCGCGTGTCGACCGCCAGCTCCGTGAAACGCGCGCGGTTCGACCAGGCGGACAAGGGACGGCCATCTCCTTGCGGAGCTTGGCTTCCAAGATGCTCATCTGCTGACCGATGATCGCTTTCACCTGGCGGCGACCGAGCGGTTTGATCTTGCGCTTTCGACCGGTTTCGACCGGTTTCGACCGACTCCACCGAAGGGCGGGACTCATGGTCCGTCTGGCGCGTCGGTCGCTGCATGGAGGTGATGGAGGTGTTGGTATGGTAGACCTTCATCTAGGGATTCCATTAGGTTTATAGGTGTTAGGGATGAAGGTGTTAGGATTCCATTAGGGATTCCATTATGGATCCTTCATCCCTAACACAAATTGAAGGTGTTAGGGATTCCATTAGGGATATATAGATTTCCAAGGTACACGACCACGCTCCACAAGGAAAGAACCTCAATATAGTGAGTTCACTGAATGAAACTATTTGTAAATTTCTTGGTCAGGAAGAAATGTTGCCTGTTTGAGTAAATTGAGTACTTCTGGTGATGAGTGGTGCTCTTGAGTCTATTTTGCCAGGAAAGGGCAAAGGATGTCAAAGAGATGACGAATTTGTCGGAGTTGCGGCACTTATAATGTGTATCAATTTGAGGTGCAGTGTTTGGCCAAAATGTGGAGATGAAAGACTTCCAGTTGACCGGTTTTCGGTAAGTCTACACTCCAAATATGGCTGGAACGAGCTGAAACTTCTATTCCAAACAGTTGCAAGCTGTCACCACGACAGTTGAATCTGGACGCACCCATAAGCACACCATGCGGTCGACAGACACGGGCTACAATTCTGAAGTGATTCATATGGTCAACAACCTGCTGTGAAACATCCTGATGTGTTCACCAAAAATACTGCTTCTTTTACGCTGTATACCACCTCATCTGTTGATATTCTCCAAAAAGTCTGAGTCAGACTGTTGGCATGCCCTGACTAAAATAATTTGACCTCGAAAAGGCTTAAAGATTGAAATACACTGTCAGCCCACCCAAGCAACTCTCAATGAGTTTGCCATGCCATGGCCCGTGCAATCAACGAAGCAATGAGCTGGGACAGTGCCTTGGGTGTTCCCCATCAGTTGGCAAAATGGTCTTCTTAGTATACGAAACTCACGGGTGTGTTCAGCAAATCCTTGGCTCGGAGTCGAAGTCACTAATAAAAGACTTCCAGCTCCGTTTGTACCTCAAGCCAAACCATGGGAATACAACATGGGAGAGGCCTTGCAGCATGTACAATCCAAGAATTTACCCTGGTGTGCTGCTGAAAACTGAAGTGTTCACCAGTTTCAAGCTGTAAGGGTAACCCGGTCATATTGGCAAAAAACGTCCTCTATGGTGTGTCGTGGTGACCAGTTGAACAGACGCTGAGGACTTGGACGATACTAAGCCATACTATACATGTCACTATTCGGCAATAACTACCATGCTACCACGACCTTGGCCAGTTACTATTAAGCCAATTTGAGCCAACTTGGACTATGCCACCACAACAATGGCCCAAGCTGTGTCAGAATGAATGGCCATCCGCCAGCGTTGCCTTAGCCGGCATGATCGCCCCTCACCCAAGCACCGGCCTTGCTGGAGAGATCGCCTGGTGGCAACAGCGCGGTGGGCCGCGGGGGGCAAGACTTGGGTCAGTAGAGGAGGTGGATTGGCGATGGCCTCCCTAAGAGCGATGGTCCCTGGAAGGTGCCTAGAAGTAGCCAGAAGCTTCCCTGTCGGCCGGGGAGAGAAGGACATCGAAGATGGAGAGACCGACAGCGCGATGCACGAAAAAGAAGAAGCACGAAGAAGGCCGTGCGATAGAGATGGACTGCAGCCAAAAGAAAAAAACATACAGTATGTGGAAGTGTGGATCACATGTGATCTCACTCTATGCTCAAAAAGGGTCACTGATTCATTAAACAAAAAACAACACGGATCTTGATTTGCCCATTGGGAGCCTCAGTGCTTATTGCTTGGAGCTATCCCAGGCACTCCATGGGACTGGCAAATGAATCCATCCATTCCGGTGGTTGAAATGGGGTCAATGAATATGCCGGTCCCATGGAGTGTGTTTGGGCATAAGTCTGATCCCTTTTACGGAACATACAGTATACATCGGGTTTACCCTATGATCTGTAAGAGTGGACGATGATGGTTAGGTTGCAGGCTGACAGTTCAAAAATAGTGATAGTTCTGGTCTACGGCTCCTCTTTACCAGGTCAGTTCGGACAGACCCAAAGTATACACGTCAAAAGGTAGTTCGGACAGACCCCCTGCCATCCCACAGATCTGAAGGTTTGCCGTTTGCCGTCCTGTTTGCCGTACTATACGTACGGTGGGCGGGACCGGTTTGGAACCAAAAGGGGCGGTCTGAAGCACCATCCATGTCATATAGTTCTTGTCGTAAAGCATATGCAGCATATACTTGTTTCAGTCCTTGAGCCATCCGTGTCTATTTGATGGGATCCAGTTCTGGATGATCATGGCGGGTTGATCTCCGCTTGCATCCAAGAAAGTACAGGTGATGCACAGGAAGTACTTACTACCTGGAGTCTACCCCAACAAGAATTGCTTTCCGTTCTTTTTGGGGATCACCAAAACCACGCGACCTGTTTCCCACCCTTCACAGGACCAAGTTTGGTCACATCTGCCCATTCATCGACCATCCGACCCGCCACCTGGAGTCCCAAAGTCGTCAAATGGGTGTACCGTCCGTGCCTGTGTTTTTGGTTCGGGTCATGTCCCATCGACTCGGCCCAGTCCGGCTGGAACCCATCGACCACCCCACGGGCGCCACTCGTTCGAGTGCCTGGCAGCTCGGACAGCGCGTCGTTCGACCGCGGCGGCCGTTCGGCTCGGGCGCGGGGCGTCGGCCTGGGAGACGTGTTGCACGCGGTGTTGGGCGTATGGGGCGTGTGGCGAGTCGCGAAGAAGTGGGGCACATAGGGGGTCAAGAAGGGCATCCCGCATGTATTTTTCTTGAACATGTTTGTTGCTGTGTGTGTATTTGTTTGATTTTGTTTGCTTGGAATGGAGTGGACTCTGAGGGGGTATGATCCACTTGGGAAGGGTGTAGAGCTGTGACAGTCATGCTGCCGGCAAAGGCAAAGGTGAATGAACGCCAAGGTGGAACTTATTTGAGAGCAAGCGAGTGCTGGATGAAGTGTAGACTCAAAGATGCATGAACACATGTTTATGTATATATCTACACTTTGAGTACTTGGATAAAACATGTGCATTCAACACATAGAGGATCATAACATGTCCGTCTACTTTGCATCTCAGTTGTCCGTATAATCCGCCGACCCCTGCCTGGCTGACGCCTAGGCGTGTCGCCGTGGCGCCGCTGCCTCTTTGTGCCTGCATTCTGCCTACCAGCCCGTTTTGGGCAGTCTGCAGAGCAGCACGGCTGCCTGCGGACTGCGGCCTTGGGGGTCAGCCTCTAGAACGTGCCAGGCAACTGTTCTATGGGCTCCCGAAGGCGACGTGCCAGGCAACGCTAGGCAGTTTGGCCCCCCCCGCGTTCCGACCGCCGTTGTGGGTTGAAATAGATGGTGTCGTTTGCCCGCCTGGAAACCCTCCGCTGCGGCTGCCTTCTGCCCATACGCGCACCTCAGCCCGCAACATAGCCCCAAGCCCGCCCAACATCCACTCCCTCAGCCTGCGCCCGCACCCAATCTTCCACCCTCCAGCCCCCTACCTGAACGCCCCTGGCCGGCTGTCGGGCCTTAAATCCGGGCGCCGGCCACGCGCCCGCGCCCTTGCCGGAGACCTTCGGTGGTAACCGAAGGTTATTTAAGGGCTTACGCCCGACAGCCGGCCAGGGGCGTTGAGGTAGGGGGCGGTGGAAGATTGGGCGCGCGCAGGCTGAGGGAGTGGCCGTAGCTGCTGAGGCGCTATGTTGCGCACAGCTTGGGTCTAGCTTGGGCCATCTGGAGCCTTTGTTGCGCGGTCTTGGGGCTATGTTGAGCATAGCTTGCGTTTAGCTTGGGCCATCTTGGGCCCATGTTGGCTCAGCTTGAGCCCATGTTGGCTTAGCTTGGGCCGGCCCATCTTGGCCCCATGTTGGCCCATCTTGGACCCATGTTGGCCCCTTCTTGGGCCTATGTTGGCCCATCTTGGGGCTATGTTGGCCCATCTTGGACCTATGTTGGAGCCATGTTTTCGGCAAAGTTGGCACGCGCTCAAGATGCGACTTTCTCCGCCCCGGACCTCCTCTCCGGACCGGTCCACGGCCCTGCCCCTGGCCGGATTTAAGGGCTTACGCCCAACCCGCCTAGCGGCGTTGAGGTAGGGGGCTGGAGGGTGGAAGATTGGGTGCGGGTGCAGGCTGAGGGAGTGGATGTTGGGCGGGCTTGGGGCTATGTTGCGCAGCTTGGGTCTAGCTTAGGCCATCTGGAGCCTTTGTTGCGCGGTCTTGGGGCTATGTTGAGCATAGCTTGCGTCTAGCTTGGGCCATCTTGGGCCAATGTTGGCTCAGCTTGAGCCCATTTTGGCCTAGCTTGGGCCCATGTTAGCCCAGCATCTGCCCACGATGCAGACAAAGCACCCCAGTGCGGCACGCATTTCCAGCATTATTTGGGCCTATGTTGGACTATGTTGACCCATCGTGAGGAACAAGCGTGGGGAAAAAATGTCAAAAACACTGGGTTTTCTGGGTCCCGCGGCTGGGGGCGGATTTGCTTTCTGCTTCGCAGGAGGAGAATGCCTTACGCAGGACACGGCCCTGACGGGGCTTGTCGCCCCTGGCCGGATATACGCTCGCCGCCTCTCACTGCCGAACCACTGAAGTCCCGTAATTTACGGCCTGCGACGTTCAAAAACATCGTTCTTTACGATGTTTCGGGCCCTTCGGCTGCCAATAATTTTATCTTGGCGACGTTACAAAACGTGGGTTTTTACGTGGTGTTGGGCTCCAGGGGGGGGCCCGGGACGGGAAAATGCATATTTAGAAGATGTTTCAACATAGATGGGTGGCTCAACATAGGGCGAACATAGGCCAACATAGGGTCAACCTGGGGCCAACATAGGGCAAGATAGGGCCAACATGGGCCAACATAGGGCCAAGATAGCGCGAAGAGAAGCAAAGATAGGGCCAACATAGGCCAACATGGGTCAAGATACGCGAAGATATGGCAAAGATGCCAACATAGGGTCCGGATAAGGTAAGATACGGCTACGATAAGGCAAGCGTATGTTAACATAAACCCAACCTATGCAAACAGAGGGTCAAGCTAAGCGAAGATAGCGGAAGATAGACGAAGCTAGCGTCAACAAAAATATAGGGTCAAGCTAAGCGAAGATAGCGTCAGATACGGCTACGATACGCGAAGCTCGGGCGAGTAGAGAGGCCAACGTAGAGCTTGCTATGGGTGCGACGGCTCTCCCGACTTTTAGTTTCCGGTGTAGGAAACTAGGGCAGCAGCCCCCTTCGCGTCGAAGGATGCTGCCACTAACGGTCTTCTTTTTTTCTGGCTGCGACACAACATTTGCAGGACGCACCATCCAAGAGCTGTCGAAGACGGTGCGTCAGTCACCCGTGCGAAGCCGTTGAGCGACGCTCTGCAGCTCTGCCCTTCAGTCCAACCTTTGCAGCACCCTGCCAGAGCGACCGACTGCCACATGAGTCTCCGCCTGCCGTTTGGTCACTCTTTTGGCCCTGCCGCCGTACTGGCGGTCGATGTCGGTAGGATCAAGGTCGAATTTGATGGCTCGGGCGCCACCCTGCGCGATCAAAAGCCTCGACGGCTGACCTTGCTGCCTGGTTGCCTCATTGAAATGCACGCAGATGGCCTCGAGCACGGCTTGGCGATCCACTGCGTTCAGGCCATTTGCAGTCTCTTCAACCCCATCCACCACCAGGCGCACCAAAATGGTGCTGTACAGAGACGCCTTGTCAACGTACTCAAAGGAACGATCTTTGCACATGGCCAGCTGATACCTTGGCTCTGCATCTGTTCCATCGTGCACGGCCCACTCCACATTCTCCGGTCGGGTCAATTCATTCCAGTTGGCTCCTCTTGCAGAGCGCTGTTGAACGACGTTCTGGGCAAAGAGTGCACGGCTTTCAAAGCGGTTGCCAACATTTTCCGGTTTGCAGAGATAGACGGTGGCAGGACTGCCGTCAACCGTTGGAAGAAATCGGCGATCTCACCGGAGGCGCTCAAAGCTGCGTCCAACAAAGTTGGCCGAAGAAAGGCAACCCCGGACCCCGGCCCCCATCTCCAACGCGGAGCCGTTTCCCACCTTGCCCCCACCCAGCTGCACGTGCACCCGACCCAGCCCTACACAGACCCTAGTGTGCCGGCGCCCGGCTGTTAGGCGTAAGCCTTTAAATATATACGGATTCGTACATTTAAAAATTCATAGGGCGATGTTTTTGGACTTTCCAGAGGTCGTTGGGCAGGGTCTCCTTATTGAAAATCACACCTCCATATATATATATAGTTGTTATTAGAGTGTATATCTTGAATTTGAACACACCTCCTTGTGATCCTAAATTGTCGGTTTACTTTTGTAACGTTGCCTATGAAATTCCTCCATGCCGCATGTGCAGGAACGATCAAGTTTGCCTCTCGCTGCCATAGTGCAATCTGTGCGGCACTTTTTCTCTTAACACACTGTTTGAATTGGCGCAACAGTGCAACTCACGACTAGCTACCTGACGACCCTCCCCAAAAAGTACCAAGAAAATGGTAGTACCCTAGGGTGGCTTCAGTGAATAATAATCAGTTGTAGTATGTTCCGTGGAACATCCAATGAATGAAACTGCATCGGACCAGCTTCCTACTTTGGCCTTTACTCCTAGCTTGCACCTGCACTTTCTTCTCCAGTCACGTGTCATACAAGCTGGGCCAAGTATGCAGCTCCCAGGATGACATCTATCTTGTACAATTCTGAAGAGCGTTTCTCTACTGAAACCGGTCACCTGATTGGAATCATGTCCTGGACGCTGGTGCTTCTTCCAGTGCTGCTGCAGGATGCCACAGGTCAACGTCTCTAGAAATACCACAGGTCTGTCCCTAGTGGTTGGACGGCTTTCGGAATGACATGTTGTGGACAGGTGAAGTGGGGAGCGTCAAGAAACTGGAGCGAAACCGAGGGACACCACGAACCATACCGTTTCGAAAGGACCGGCCCCAAAGCGGACCGGAAGAGTTGCAGAAGTGTTACCCCGTATGAACAATACGGGGAAAACGGTTCAGGACCCATCCGGTCTCTTGCCAGCGCCGCAGATCTTTCTGTCCAACCAAAACGGTTCATGTGGAGGACACAGGTCTGTCGAACTGTCTGTCGCGTCGCAACACCACTGGCAGAAGGCTTTTTGGAATGTAGAAATGCGAACTCAGTCTATTCCAGAGGCTTCGGAGGCCACCATCTTCCAAACCGTCTGGCCGAGCCGCATGGCTTCCACCTCTTCCGCCCGCACCTGCACCGCACCGTGGCCAGCAAATGGAACCGCACGGTGGAACCGCTCGTGGCTCTAAACACAAACGATTTCCAGTTTGGGATGACTCTACTTTTTAAGAGGTCGAACCTCCAAGAACCTGAGAAGCTGCAAAACGAAAGCCAGCTCAGCGTGATTTTGTCACGAGCGGCGTATTTTGAAGTATCAGCTTTGGTCAGGGACAGCGATTTTGTCAACTCTGTCGAGTGGCGACTCCTGGCAGTAACACCCTGGGTCCGCGCGCGCGCACGCCTTGTGGGCGCCCACTCGACCGTAGAGAAGGGCGCGCGCGCGCGGACCCAGGGCAGCGGAAAGGGTCCATGCAAATAGGAAAAGCACTGAAACGCCATCCGACATCGACCTTGTTGTAGCGGATATGGGTCTTTTTAGGAGGGGCCTCTTATCCATGTGCAATCATCATGATTCTTTCAGGGAGTCACAATCTCTTGCCCAGCAAAAGGATAGTTTACACAGGATAGTTTACACCAAAAGAAGGGATTGCGATCGAATATCCAATGATCCAGTGATGGGGCCTCTTATCCATATACAGTCATCATGATTCTTTCAGGGAGAGTCACAATCTCTTGCCCAGCAAAAGGGTAGTTTACACCGGATAGTTTACACCAAAAGAAGGGATTGCGATCGAATATCCAATGATCCAGTGATGGTGCGCTTCAAGTTCCCTCTCCAGTCTCATACGTGCTTTGAACTTGTAGAGGTGTGTCGGAAGTATAGCACAATACGGACCCAAGGCAACTCAGTTCAGTAGCATGGTCTAGCACTTGCAGTTCCCTTTCCGTCAACCGCTCGATAACCTTTACACATGCACAGCAAACCACAGCTTTGAAGTCTCATTCGTGCTTTGAACTTATACGGGTGTGTAAGAGGTATACATTTATACGAACCCAGCGTAGCTACACTTCTGTTCCCAGGTATCGCGCGCATGAGACTTCAAAGCTGCGGATTGCTGTGCGTGTGTAAAGGTTATCGAGCGGTTGATGGAAAGGGAACTTGAAGTACTATACCTGGCAACTGAATTGTAGCTACCCTGGCAACTGAATTGTAGCTACCCTGGGTATCTATACCTGGCAAGGTGCCAACTATATACCTGGCAAGGTGCCAAGATGATGCAAATGATGCAAATTGTTGCATTTCTTGCGTCACCACCCGCTCCAAAATCACCTCCAAAAACAACCTCTCCGTGCACCCTCCTCCCCCAGCATGTGCCGAGTTTACGTGTACCTTTCATGGGCCACCCCCCCCAGACCCCCTAAACTACTCACTTCGTTCGCCAAGCACAACTCAGCTGGCGCCTTCTACGAAGGCTGGCTTTCGTAACATGTTTGACCTCAAAAATCAGGGTCTAAACAACGATTCCACCATAATTCACAGCTTTTCAGCTGGAAAGATCCACACCGGCCAATTGAGTTCTGGCACGAAGAAAACACCAATTCACAAATATCAGGGTCTATCCAGGTCTCCCTATTTTAATACCCATATTGGCATGTTCATTTTCATGCCCCAATATTCATCCACCACCCCTCAATGCAAATTCACATTGGGGCGCTGCACAGAAAGGTCCCGACCTCGCGGTCCACCCGGGCGGGTGGAAGACGGAAGACCCGACGATGCACGGCATGCGGTGCACGGTCATCTCTGATTGGTGGGACAACTTCAAGGAACTCACAGAACAGCCGCGAACTGAGCTGAAAGAATCGGATGAACTCATCCGCGACCACCAGCTAGGACGTGTCTGGTGTCCCAAATTTGTAGTTTGTCAGGGACTAGTGACTAGGCTGACTGGAACAATCGGATGATCCAAATCAATTATAACCATAACAGAGGTCATTTTTGGCCTTGATGTTTTGTCCTTAGTTAAACATGAGCAAACATGGCCAGAAGTGGCCGAACTTTCATGGGCGAACAACAGTTAGGTTACGAACATGTACATTCCTATCATTACACCAGTGCAGTTTAAACAACTCACCAGTTGCTTTCTTAGAACCCACAAAAATCACCCAAATTTGCTTTTGTATCGCCTTCGAATCCCACCAGGGTCGACCATTGGAGTCGTCACGGTCGATCGGCCACCCTTCGGTTCCGCGTGCCGCCGCCCGGGAACTCGCCTGTGCGAACTCTGGTCGTCCAGGCCTCCTGGATGGTCAGAGAGTTGGACAAGTGTGTGACGATCAAAGACAAGATTCCCAAGGTAAACAATAGCGTGTTCGGACACGCGGCCTCGACATACAACAGATTGTGACTGGTCTGGACACGCCAAGTATACAATTTTGTGTGTTCACCTCTCTCACTTCTTTTTCAACCTGGTGACCGATTCCCTTTGTGACACTTAAGTCTGAGCGAGTACTTCTGTCGGGCTCCTTTTGCCTAAGCCACGGCGCGCACAACGCTGCTCCCCCTAGTCATCCCCCATGCCGCTCTGTTTCCTAATGTAGCCCCCCTCAGACTTCACATGTTTGCTGCACGCCGCAAACAGGATTCATCGACCCAACTCATCCCTTCGTCGAACAAGTTGCCGGCTCCGCGTTTTCACTATCGCTGAGGTCAAGCAATTGTCTATCTGGGTAAAGAATGGCATTTCAATCTACGATCTTTGTTCAACTGTTTACACGGCATTGAAGAAACCAACATGTCACATACATATGCGTTTGCAGTGTTCTACATCTATCTATATATGTATATACATACGCCCAAGCCTTCAAAGAACACTACAAAAAAAGGTTGACCCATGTTGACCCCGTTCTGTAGTCAAAAACCAGTCAGTAAAACAATAGTCAGTAAAACAATGGTCAGCAAAATATTCATTCTCTGCCTTGCAACGTCAAGTTTCCCTGATAACAGCCACCATGCATCACGCCAGAAACATGAAGAAGGCCGGCCGTCGTCAGTCTCCCGCAAGTACGACAGTTGGTTGCAGCTGGCTGTAGCACATGCCAGGGCGTTTTTTCTGCAAAGGGTTTCTTGGTGGTTTACTTTTGTCCCCGCGCGCAAAATTGGAGCAGATTGCCAAACCATTTCACCATGACAGTGACATGACTAATTTGAGAAACCTCCTTCGTGCAACACATGAGACGGCCTGATCTCCAGGTATGTAGGCGTCCAGCATGAGCCAACAATAGCTTGTGCTATGAGGTGGTCGCCCTTTTTGGGAGGAGCGGAGGGCCCGTGACATGTGCGGCCTGTGTGTAGATCCTGCGAAAGTCCGTCCATCACACAAGCTGTTGATTCTTGCTATAGTGGTCATAGAATGCCGCGCGCTTCGACGCAATGTTTAAAGATTAGTTGGGCCTTGCTAGGCACCGATTCGTCAACCACAACGTGGATGGATGAAGGCAGGCAGTCTGAAGTCATGCAATGCAGCCAAGCCAAGTCACACACGTGTCCAAACCACCCAAGATGTCGGCTGAGGCTTTTTTGCGCTTTCTTGTGGACAGCCAGTGACCTCTTGAGGCTAGGGTGGGCCCCCTTCACTTTCCAAGCTAATCAACCAGGAGATGCCGACCCAAACCACACATTGTGTCCACATGCCTTGAAAAAGGAGATGCCAACCCAAACCGCAAATTTTGGCTGGCACCTGCATGATCAGATGCCTTATCAATCCTTGACCCTCCCTGCTCCTGGAAGGTGCGCGGACTGTGACATCCACCGGTGCCCTGAGCAGGGGCAAAAGCGGAGACACAGGCCATGCCTAGGACCCTGGTCACAGCGGCCACGCAACAGGGCACCCAGCCAGCTCGAACTGGGTATAGAACCAGGAAACTCACCAGGAAGCAAGCGCCCTCTCTCTCTCGCTCTCTCTCTCTCCACTTGGTTCCCTTCTCCATGCCAGCTGCCAAGGCGATGGATTTTACGCAGGCTGAGGGCTTGATGAACAAATGTTCCAAGCATTTCCAGGTGGGCAATGAGGTCTTGATGAGTAGCGTTGGTATATGCACAACAAGTGCGGAAACAAGAGCTTCCAATCAGGGCGCCCTGCTGTTCTCGTTGGTCTCGCTTGCGGAAACAAGTGCGACATGTCGGGTCTGGTGGAAAACGATTGAAGTGTATAGGGTGTTCCCATATAGCTAACAAAGTGCCAGCAGGGTCCATACCAGCACTTCCATGTCTGTTGGAGGCATTTCAAAAAACACTCTCCTGTGAGTGATAACCGCCATGCCATCTCTAGAACCCCCAGGAAGAGTCTCTACAAATGCAATCCCTTGAGTGTTCATCTTGGCGGAAGCTACGTATATGACTAAGAATAACCATGAAACATCAAAATCTCGGACTATGAATCATGGTCATTGATCGGCAAAGCCCATCAGGATAAGGATCTTTGCCACCCGCGATAGGGATAAGCTCTCCATCCCAGCATGAATGTCGATGGAAAGCCACAACACGAGGGTTGGCCCGGCCGACTGTCCATCACGTGCCCTGCAAAAACAGGCTGTGGGGTCTTCTGGGAAATCCAACATGATCTGATTGATCCAATACCGGATCCAGTCGTACCGAACCTCAGAATGTACGACTGGCCCCTCCCAACCTACACAACAGAGTTTTGAATGACCCTGTGGTAGTGGATCCATAGGGATAGACCAACATGCTCGCCTGGTCGAGGAGCGCTAAAGGTCGAGCGTCAAGACGATAGAGTGTGACCCTTGGACAATGCTGAGCATCCAGGAACTCCGCACCATCATGGAAACACCTGAAAGCTAGCTAAGCCAGTGTTGGGTTGGAAGTAGGAGTCAAATGATTTCAGACCAAAAACGATCACCCAGCAGGTTCTGAGCGTGAAGTAAAGGATCAACCCATTGAGGCGAAGAAAAATCCTCAGCACACAAGCAATGACACCAATGCCAGGAGCTGCAAAGAACGTGGATTGGCTGTCCAGGAGCTTGCACCAAAAACACCTCAGCACATACACTTACAGTTCTGTTGGTCAACTTCACCCATCAAACCTCCACAGACCGCTACCCGAAAAAACACGCAGCAGCTGTCCCGCAGCAGCAGCAAGACTCGTTCTTCTCTCGACCCCATGGCCTTGCGGCTGCCATCGACAACTCTTCGACCACCTGGAGGGGCCGCTGGGTCGGAGAGCGGGCGCCGGGCGGGAACCTCGCTTCGATCGATGTCCCAAGGCCGGGCCTTCCGTTCAGGTCGAAAACACGGTGGACCTGGTGGTATATATTGGGTCTATCCTACTACCTGTAACAGTGGATGATGATGATTAGTAGAGGTCTTGTCCAAAAATAGTGATAATTTGGTAATAGGACAGACCCAATGTATATATATACATATATATAATATACCTTAGTAGAACCATGGGTTTTTCACAATTCTCAGGCTAATCAATCACATGGAGCCGACCGGATGCGCCAAACGGGCAGCCAGCTGCGGTCTGCCGAGCTGGCGCTCTCCCGTCTCGATTCGTTCCATGCGCACCATGCACACCACGTTTTCGTCCGGCATCAGGCAGCACAGCGCGAGAGCAAACACCTTAACACCTTCCAAGTCGGTACACCACGCGGTCGCGGCGCCGCGCGGCGCGACGCCAACAGCCCGTGACGCCCGGCGAGCCGGGTGTGCTTCAACAGCCGCGCTGGCACCTTCCAACACTCTTCGGCGGTTTTCAAGGCCAGTTTCAGGGAGTGTGACGATGCAACTGCTGATGCTGCAAGTGGCGAGGTCGAAGTCTTTGAATATTTGATCTTCGGATTGGCACACGACTTCTGTCCCAACAGTACCACAGCCAAGATCATCAACCTACAGGGTCATGTCACCGTGGGTTTTTCCCTGTTCCAGGTGGTCCCACTCTTTCTCTCGAGAAGTGAGGCAACAATTCCCAAAGGAATGTGATTTTGGGGTTTTTATGGCTTCAAGTGCGTTTTGGGGCTGGAGGGTGGCAACCAATATATATTATCATTCTCCTTGAATAAACCAACGAGCAGCAACAACTCCAGTTAGATTAGTTTTAGTTTTAGGGTCGCCTGATTTCTTTAGTCTTTCAGGAGCAAAGAACAACTATTGATTTAAAATGATTTAAATGTCCCCAGATGTTCTTTTCAACCAACCGATTTTGATGCTTTACCCGGCCATGGACCACCAATGAAGTTGGTGCTTGCTCCAACTGCTCTGACTGCCACGAAGGACTTTGCTCTCCGTCCACCCGGGTGGTGGGGCAGCTGAAAACAGCTGGCTGCTTCAAACGATAAGGAGTTTGGACAAGAATCTTCAGCACAAATCCAAATTCAATCACGAAACTCTGCGAGTAAGTGCTGTCAGTGACAGCTTACAACATCAATCAGCTCACTTTGTAGTGTTTGCCACGTATTTGTATTGACACAAATCGCTTGGGTCGGCTCCTGATGGCCAATACAAAGGAGTCCCTTGCCAGAAATCTTGTCCATCACTCAGATGAATTTCTACATGGCCAAGAAGACAAACGCCATCCAACGTCCCTCTTCTGCGCGTTTTTGGCTGAGTGTCCTCTCCCTAATGAGTCTCCAGACAATTCCCAGAAGTGCCTCCAGTGTTTAAACCTTCTTCATCCGACCACTCAGTGATAGTCACATACCTCAGTCACATACCTCTGTCTCCACCGCATTGCGGGCATGTGAATGAACAAGCCCTAATAGGGATCCACTGCCACCGTACCTCAGGTTCGGTACGGCTGGAGCCTTCCACCGTCTCATGTCTCAGTACCTGAGGGGGTGGCAGTGGACCCCTTTTTGGGGAATACAAGTCACATGAAAACACAAACCACTTCCATCTACCACTCGACTGCTTGGAACAAACCAATGCAAGCATAGCTTGGCCGGCCAAGCCCCTAACGACACCCAGACATGCGAACGGCAACAAACGACACCCAGGCCTTGTGCGACTTGATGAATTGGACTACTCTTAGCCCAAAGTTTTGCGCAAAGAGATTCCAATCCAAAGAATCCCCAGCCAGCACAACAGGCTATCCGGTTTCGACCAGGAACACTGTCGGAACACTTGCGGACAAGATGGACAAGTCTTTCCACCAACTCATAACACAAAACTCGAGATCCTGCGCATAAGGGAAGTTAGAGCAGTTAATGTAAGGCCCGAATTACTTTTTTGCACACTGCACAAACTGCAGGGGCACCACATGCGGCGACGTGGCCATGTTTCTTGGGTTGAGCACACACAAAACTGGTGCTGCCTCGAACAATCATCGTTCATAAACCATCTTTCAACCATTCATCCTTTGATGCCACTTACCTCTTTCACACATTGGGGGCCTCTTCAGAGTCCAATATTGGACATCCAATATCTTGGACGGTCAAACCTATGACAGAAGCTCTGTGGAAAACTGTGCATTAGAATCCTGAGCAAATGCCAAGTGATGTATATAAATACAATAGCCCCCACACTGAGCAAGAGTTATGAGCTTTCTGGCTGCAAGAGACACTTGCACCTCAAGTGTAGGGGGGGTTCAATCCATGAGAGCTGTTCTTGTTTCTAACCCTTCTGGAGAGCTGTTCCGTCACAGTTTGGTCACACTTGTCAGTTCGGTCGTCAAGGAACACAGAGTTTCCAGGATCAGTTTCGGGTGGGGGAGACGGGCGGAGGTACATGGAGGGTACATGATAGTGACGGTGGCATTTCTCTAGGCCTCAAGACATGGGATCATCCTTGTTTACCAACTGGACACAGGCAGAATATGGATATTTTGCAGACTTTTGAAAGCTCCCAGGCGCTCCAAACAGCCCTTGGTCCCTCAACACCTAGGGATTGGTCCCTGAATATTGGTATTATACAGACTGTTGAAAGTGAATCAGATCCTCACCTGTCTCTAATCAGATCCCATCACGAGTCCCCGTCACTCGTTTGCCCGGATGACGAAAAGCGTGCTGTCGCCGCTACCGGTTGGGCCGCCGGTGGTCCAAAACCGCGTGCTACGGTCGGAGGACCAAAGCTGGTCCAAAGCTGCGGAAGGGGGGTCAAAGATGTTTCTCTGCGCAGCTCACTTGTCTTGTGGACGTGTGCGTCAGGGAGGATGGACGTGTCTCGATTGAATTGGATGGACGTTTTTGAAGACCACAGCGTGGCATCTGTTTAAAAGCTGAGCTCTCCAAACCGGCTCACCCTTCACGAAGCCTTCACGTGGCCAAACCAATGCCTTCGTCTGCACCCCAAGCAGGCAAGGCGAGGGCGATGAAGCGCCGAGATGATAGAGAAGCTGCTTTTGGAGAAGATGCCTCACATTGAGCTTCTACGTACCTGTCCCAATGGCCCAGCTTAAATGGATCTCTTCCATCAACCCACAGAGTCACGGTCTAGTCCGAACTGTGAATGGCCCTCTTCTCCATCAGTTCCCTCTGTGCGCTGGCCACTCGCACCCCGGCACCGAGCTTGTGCGCTGGCCACTCACGCGCCGCCGCAGCGACGAACGCAGTGCGTTAGTCCAACTCCTCCAGATGGAGGACCTTCGCTGGCGCGGGAGCACTCGCCGCACCTGGCGTCGCACGATTTTCCACGTCGATCAGACTTAGTAAGTCTTGGTCATGGTGAAGCATATATGTGCAGGGGACCTGGTGGGTTTATTTCATATATACGTGGATGATGGGAATACCCACACTCCACTCGGTATGAAGATCCGCCAGATCCTCCACCTATGCGCCGGTTCGGCCGAACCTTCCGTGATCGGCTCCGTCCCCAAAGGGGATGGGGTTTGACCGCTGTACCAACGCGGAGTTGGACCAGGACCAGTGGGTAGGACCTCTGAGAGGTCTCCGTACCAGGACCTGTGGGTCCCCTGTCTTCGGGACCCCAAGCTCAAGCTGCTCGAACTTCGAGCGAAGATGAACAGACGAAGAAGGTCGAGCGTTTCTAGGGTGAGTGGCCTCCGGGTGCCACCGGGTGCCATGACCGCCACAGCCAGTCACCTGCCCCCTGTCCCGCCGATCAGCCAGTTTGACTGCCGGTTTGAAGCATGCTTTCCTTCCATGCGGCAGTCCGGCAATCCTCAAACACACAAACACCAACCAACCCAACCCAAACCACCCAAGCCACAATCGGCGCCCACACGGCCCATCACGCCAGTTTTTTCCTCTTTGCTGCGATGGGGGATGTGAATCTCTTCCTCGACTTGGATCAAACCAAAAGAGGCCTCGCAAGAACTAAAACGATGGAGGCAGTGAAACACTGATTCGAATCATCTGAACTCACCTGGGTCAGCTGGGCTCATTGTTTCTTGTCCTCTTCTTTGACGTAATCCAGCAAAGGTAGTGGAACTCGAAGCTCTGGGGTGGGTGGAGCCTGTTTGCATCGCAGGAAGAGGACATAGGCATTGTCATCAAGAAGCTTCTCAGGTGGATTCCCGGCCAACAAGGACCTTGTTGCGGGCACTTCGCCGCAATCGGTCTCTGAAATGGAAAGCAGGTGGCCATTCACTGTTGAATCCATGTTGGGTTTGGAGAAACCATGCCACAATAAAGTATGAAACCAAAAAGTCCGAGTTCTTTCAGAGGCCCATCATATCCCATCATCCTATCATATCCCATCATATCAGTTGAAATGCTTATGAAACTATCCTATCACAACAATGATATCATTGTTGTTGTGAACTCATATCATCCTCCACTGAAATCATATAGTATGCTTAGTTGACTCAAACCCACGACCGTCAAACCCCACGAGGTCCCATCCTCACGACGGTCATCACCCAGCAGCTACTCTTTCAGCCCGAAATCTGTGGATCAGGTCCAGATCAAAGCCGTTTCAATGGTCAGATCAGTAATTAACCAGAATACTTGGACCCTGAAAACCGCTGGTGCAGCGACCAAGGAAAACCGTCTGGAAGGGTGCCATTCGCACCTGGGTCCATGTTAGTTTTCGGGAGTGAAGACATGAATCATGAAAACCCCATTCTCACTCCATAGAGTAAAAGACATCAACCCGTTCGGCCTCCAGTGGTACCGAACCTGAGGTTCGGTGGGACGACCGGGGCCCGGGTGCCAAGTCACGTCGGGTCGGGTCGTCATACCGAAACCGTTTCGGTTCGGTACGAAAACGGACGGCCGAACGGGCAACAGACCTAGGGACACTTCGGCCGGCTTGATTTGCGAATCATCCATGGTGTAGAATCCCGTGTCTCCACTGTTCGTGGGTTCCGACCGCTTGCCCATGGCGTAGTAATGCCCACTGGAGGCATCCTTTCCGGTGTGAATGATCGTGTGGTAGAGCTCATACTCATAGCCACCAATAAATAAACTCTCATCAATCTTTACTGGAGTTTTCTCTTTGGTGAAGTCCATCTTCTCCATGTTGAAGGTAAAGCGGTTCAGGCACAAGCAAAGATGTGCTGGGGGTGAGGTAATTTCGCTCCATTTCGTGGCCCGGGTGTTTTTCTGGCAAACTTCGCAAAACACGAGATTGTCATCATCATCCATGTCTTCATACTTCAGCCGCTCATCCAAAAGCTTCTGTGCGGTGGGCACACTGCCACTGGCTTTCGCCTCCTTTTCCGTTGGCACGGGCACGACCAGGTCCGTAAAGGTCTCTTCCCGGACCTTCACATTCCCGCACACTTTGCATTGGATCTTCTCCTCCGCCGCGTCCGCTCGCGCCGAGTCGGTGATCGCTCGCCCGGCTGCCGAGTTGGCCGAGTCGAACATCCCCGACCAGGACCGAGTGGAGCGGAATGATTGGCCGTCGGTCCAAGGTGTGTTACTTTTGTTTCTTTGCGGGACCGTATGGAAGCATCTCAAAGTCGCCTTCATATACAAACCATATTTTTCCTAATGATTATATATTATGATTGCTATGTTTGGGGCTAGTGGACTAGCTTCCTGGACTTCTTTCGTGCGAAACCAGAAACCAGCTCCGTCTTCTCATCGGATTAAAGAATGTTTGGACCTCCGGTGCTACCTATCTGATTCAGATAAGCACTGGACTCCTGGATCAGATAAGTAGCAACCTCTAGAGGCTTAGCACCCTCTGTCTAACCAACGGTTTTCCTTTTGGAGAAACGAACAGACCGGACTCCTGGACCCTCCAAGGAGGCCGGTCACGGCACCCGTTCTTCGGATTTCACCAGCGTTCTTCACACATCTGACACAAGGATATACAAGAATCCTGGTGATGATACACATTACAAATATATTTAGTATTACATGCATCGCTTGACCTTGATTACACATCTTTTTATACACATTGTGGTGAAAAACTGTATCCTCACCTTTCCACCCAGATGGATCAACCATTTCTTAATTACGCAGCTGTTTCTTCTTAAGCTGAGCTGCTTGCAGCTGTCCAGCGAAGACCTCCTTCAACAGGAGTTGGTCACTGCCACCCAGCTTGTCGAAGACGAAACGGATGGTCTCGGTGACATCCTGCTGCTCTCCCGATCGGTAATCTGCAGGGAAAGCCTGTAGAATGTCCTGCGAACGTGAAGAAAACAGAAAAGGCCCCGGCGTGAGGCGAGAGATCGGTGCGCGGAGACACCCCTTTTTTGGGGACGATGAGGAACTATTGATGGAGTCAACCTTTCGTACCTCAGAAAATGGGTACAAGCACCTGTTTTTATTTAAGGGTCTTGTCCCATTTTCTACAAGACTTGAAGTCAAGGATGCAGGTATGTGGAACTATCCTTTCGTGAGTTGACAGAAGCCACAGCTATCCGCTTTGGTCGACTCAAGTGCAAGGAAACCACTGGACTACAGTAGCTGCCTAGCTTGAAAAAAGACATGCGTGCGTCGTGTGAATTTTAAATAGGGAGATGATCCCCAACCAATGAACCCATGGGTTTTGGTCTATTTTCATTCTTCCAGGTGGTCGTTGGGAGGGAGGTCTCCCTATATACTGTATATTAATTGAAATTTTTAATACACACCCAAATGGCCTGCCAAGTCTAAGTATCTCACCCCTTATGAACGTTGAGTTTGTTCCTCCAAACTAATCTCTTAACCACCTGCTAGAGAAGGGTAATGATCCAGATCTTTCTGATACACCTCACCCAACACCCCAACACCAATCTCCAACACATACCGATATGCGACAGCTCAGGGTCCCAAATGTCAGTATGCTTGTGCTTGGTCAGTGCCATCTTGGCGAACTGCCTTTGCAGGAGCTCGACCACTTTCTTGCCAAACTCGTAATCCTCTTTGTCCATCTTCGATGCATTCTCCTGATTCAACACCAACCCTTGAAACAAAAAAGAGAGAGAGAGAGAGGTGTTTCCAAATTCGACTGATCCGTTTGGTGTTTCTTCGAACGTCCGAACATCGCCCTGTCCTTGAGTTTCAAGGAGAAGTTATAGATGCGCCATATAAAGGCATCAGTCATGAAGAGTGCTTGGACGAAACTGTTCATGTAGCAAGTATTGTTTGTGTTTTGCAGTCCAACACCTTGGTTGCAGTCCGACACTTGAGATAAACAAGTTCACCCTTGGCTGGATGAACCAGGAGAGAAATGCGCAGTGGGATGGTCCTTGTCGACCAAGAGTCAAGAGTACGTAAACGAACGGTCTTGTAACAGTAGCAACATCAACATCCAACGGGTTGGGTGTATCTGACTCTCTCAATTCCCCTGGAAAAGAATGATTCACCATGATTCACCTGTCCAAAAAAACAACAACATAATCCCAAAAGAATCAGCTTCTGTTCACGCCCAGGACGCTGGGTGGTTTGTTCGTCACCGCTTTGGATCTGTCTGGTGGCAGTGTCATGAACTGTGTCCCTGTGGCTAACGGCTGCATGGAGCCCTGCATCTGCATAGAGCCCTGCATCGGCATGGCCTGGTTCTGGGGCCATGCTTGAGCTTGACCTCCGTAGCCCATCTGGGATTGATAGTACTGATGGTTGGGCACTGGTGCCGTGTTGAATGCGCCCATCTGCGCCATCTGCGCCATTGGTGGCGGCATCTGTGGCGCAGAGGCATAAAAGCCACCACTCGCCAAGGCTTGCAAGCGCCCACTCAGTTCGGCGGCCTGGGGAGAGTATTCAGATAAGTAGCCCAAGAGAGGCACCAAGGGCATCCAAACTTCAGATGGAAGAACTGGACCTTCACGATAGAGCATCAAAAGCAAAGCCTCAGCTGAACCGACATGGAGAGACCGGAGAAAACGGCTTCTCATTCAACAGCTTCATCAATAGCTTCAGCAATGACCAGGCGGATGGTTCTTCTCCAACCTCCGGTGCTTTTCAGAACATCCCCAGTCCAGGTTGAGAGACCTGAACGTTCGGACCCTGGTCTGTGGTACATATGGGATGAGCTATATATCAGGCTGTTCAACCTCTCTTGGTTCCATCTGGGATCCCAGGACTGGTTCCGCGGTCGCTTTCGGACCGGACCTTCGGGGCGACCGACGTGATGGTTACCCGGCAGGGCGGCTGGGGTCACCCAAAAGAGGACCGGTCGCAGGAGGCCAAAGCCGGAGCCTGGGTAGGTTGCTGGTAGGTTGATCTTGCTAACCGTGCTCAACAGGCTTCACTCATCCAAGATGCTGGTACTTGGCTTGCTATCTTCGAATTGCTGGTGCCCAAGGCCGCCAACGACACCAGTGCTGAGCGACACAGGCGCTTGCTGTCCGGGAGTTGTGCAAAGGCCACGAGCATGGCACGGAGCAGCGCATACCTGAGCCCCAAACGGGAGGCAACTTGAAACAGGTGTGAAATCATGCGAATCGTCTGAGCCGATTCACGGGAGCGTCCTGGCCGGGAGAGCCTGAACCGTGTTCGAAAAGTGAATCTTTGTGATTCGGCGCAACGTTGGTTCTTTGTCAAGTTGCTGAGAATTCTTTTGTGCAGTTGGTCAGTGACATCGGAAATGATTGGAAGAGTCACCGACAAGTCCTGAAACCTTCCGGAAACAACTTTCTTGGTGCAGAAACTATTTTTACTACATAAACTATTGTACTACATTCCTGATTTCTTTAAAGTTTAAAGTACAGAAACTATTGTACTGTAATTGAAGTTTCTTAGTTGTTTGCTGGGCTCATCCATGAGCCATCTTCAATTAACTAACACTACAACCGTTCTGGAGTGGACAGAATATGAATCCATCGAAAACACGACCATGATGTGTCCACTCATGTGTTCACTAATTTCTTGGCAATTTCCCACATTATTTTTGCTCCAGGATGACAATAAATCCAGCCATACACCAAAGAAGTGTGTGAAAAAGGCTGTCCAACAAGCGCCAGATGCAATGGAGGTCCAGGATGGTTCCAAGCTGGTGCTGCCATTGAAGGTCCCTGAGGCGACCAGTGACACAAGCCTCAGTTGAGATGATGAGGCGACCAGTGACCAGCGCCTGCCAAAGACACTCTGACGAACACATCATATGGATACGTGGATGGAAGACAATTTCCTTTCCCTTCCTCTAGATGTCCATGGGATACGCTGCCATTGGTTTAAGCTTCAGAGGATACCTTCTGCGAACGGGAGAGGTCCTTAGCCTCCGCCACTCATTTGGGAGGGAAAGCGATCGAACTGAGCCATCTTCCCCAGAAGCCACCACTGGTTTGTAATAGACCCTATTATATAGTACAGTGATGTACAGTACAGGACAGGACAGGAGAGTATAGTAGTTACCTATTCTCCAGAGGCCCAAAACATCTTATTCAGTGCCAGTGGCAACAAATATGGACCAAGTTCTTTGATTGGCCATTGGAGGGCTGGGTCCAACCAGATCCGGCGAAGAACATTGTTCATCAACTGCATCAACAAGTTCTCTGGTCAGACCAACCTCCTTTCCAAAGAATATCTCTTGCGAGACCCCTCAATAGTACGTCAAAGACTGGCATATGGACCATTATGGACCCTACACAGCCTGCAATTCCGGTCGCCCACCATGGTTTGAATATGTTTGAATGGTCAAACCCCTAGGGCTCCTGGCCTACCTCCGTTTCGAAGGTGGTTCAGGCCACCTGCTGAGAATATGGTTGAAGCCACAATTAGGGAGCACATGGGAACACACAACAATAGTTAAAAATCTATTTTACCAAGGCTTCTATAGGCAAAACCAGGTCAACCGAACTCTCTTCATGCTCTTCTCGGGTAACCGGCGAACCTCCAGCCTCCAGGTCCATGGTGTGATCATCTGATCTTCTGGTGTTCAGACACCTTTCAGTTTCACCCTACCCATCTGGAGCGGCTGACTTCAGGCTCAGAAGCATGCCCAAAGGCTCATCAAATAGCCTCCATCCTCAGAAAGCCCTTTCAGCAACGCGCGCAGCGTCGATGGGCTGGGAGGACCCGGTAAGAACCACCTGGGTCGTGGCGAGGCCCGGCGGCGTGGAGGAGGACGGGATCCTGAGGACACCCAGGGGCCTCATCAAAAACCTGCTTTGGCCTAACCAAGTCGACATGGTTTCTGTATGTGGAACAACAAGGATTAACCTGGACACCGAGTCCCAAGCAGAAATAGTGCATGGTTGGTAAGCCAATCTATAGATTGCTGGAGATCCATTTACAGAGGTGGTTGGGACTGGGTTTCCAGGAACATTCTTTTTTCGGAGGCTGAGACATTAGAGCATTGTAGGGGGTCGCATTTTTTTGTTGAAGGAAAACACTCGTTGGTTGGAGTTCAAGTGCGGTTTCACCTAGAACTGCCTGTTTTGCCAAGCTTCTGCCCTGCCTCTTAGACTCTTTCACCTAGACCTAGTAGACCTATATGACCCGCAGAGCTTGCGTCTGACCGAGCCCACGGATTCGTCCAAGTCCGAGACTTCCGGTCTGACCGTCAGACAACCTTCCGTGCGATCCGCGGCACAAGAGTTGCTGAAGGTCCGGTGAGTGTTGCATGGGTTCGCGACACACCTCCTGGAAGATCAAGGAGATCAGAAAAATCTCCTGAGCTGCGCGCGCCAAGCGGCCGAACCGGCCGACGGCTGGAGGTGGTGGGCCCGGACCAGGTGGGCGGACTTGGCCAATAAACGCCGGAGATACATAGAATGTCTGTAGTCAAGTGAGATATATACCTTTTGGAACATAACCAAGTTCTGATATTATCCGACCTTCTAGTGGCTGAAAACGGTTTCCGTCAGGTACAGTCAGGGACAAACACCATGCACCAAATGTTACAACATGTTACCCTCCCTGGAATTAACATGGAAGTGGAAACCCCTTGGTTGTAAAGGAAAATGGTCTTCAAAGGGGCACTTCCATGTCTCCAGGGAGTGTAAAACACATGAACAAATACCTTAAAGAGACTTCCACCACAAATCAATCGAAAAACATCTTCACCATGCAATGTCAGGCGTCCATTTCAGAGCTTCCTCCTTTCTGCAGAACTTCCCGAAGGATCTCCAAACACGGAGCTTTTCCTTCCAAGCTCTCATAGGGGTCGGCCACCCAGCGCACATTGCAGCTGATCAACACGTCGCGGTTCGGCCGGGTGGATGGCACATCCTTCCAAATCTGCGCCAGCCAAGCTCGTGCAGAACAACTGGGCACCTGGGAGATGTTTGGTGTCTGGACACTCAAACTCCGGTCAAATCAAGTGAGTCACAAGTGAGTCCCCTGGTCACTCAAACCCTGATAATAAACCTCATGAAAGTGATGAACATGTGGAGTTGGGTAATTTGCACTAGGAAAGTCAATCTTATTATACAATGGAAGCAACATGAAACAATGCATAATGAAGAAACACACACAAAAAACAAAAAAGACACTTCTTCAGCCATTGCAGGGCACTTTGCATAAGTCCTGACTCCAGGGTCGTTTTCCACAAAAAAAAACGAAGAAACATAGAAGTGACTGTTATTTTGAGAGTTCATTTGTACCCAAGCATGAACTTTCTATGTTTCTCCCACACCGATGTTCAACCCTGGTCCTTTTGTTGTGTTCGCTTCATTAGAAGCCTTGCTAATTTGGAGGCCTCACTGGCCGTACTCTGGCCCGATGCTTCTTTCGCCCAGAGCAGATTCCGAAGGAAAGCTGCTGCGGCATCCACATCTCCATTCTCAGGAAAGAGCCATGACCTTGGGTAGTAAGCAGTTCGGAAAGAGATTTTGGCATGGAAATGAACAGTCCGGATACTAGAGTTTGGATTTCGTGGATACCCACAAACATGTTTTCAGATTTTCTGAATGGAATAGAGATTCACTAGCGTATCTCTCTCTCTCTCTCTCTTCATGACAACTAAGTATATCCATATATCCCTAACATCAAAACGCGCAGAGTGGAGAGAACACATTCCAAAAAAATCGAACAACATCATCTGAAAGAATCTGAGTGACACATTTGCTTGAGTGAACTTGGACGTCACGACCGCAGGGTGCAGTCGCAGAAGCTCTCCAAGCATTTGTATGGTGAGCACTTGCATCCAGCGCAAGGGCACCTAGGTTTCGATTCTCTCGGCGAATCCATCTCCGTTTCGCCCCAACGAGCGCTTGGATTCCGGGGGGCCGGAGGGAGGGCGACTTTTGGGCACAACTCCCAGCATCAACCCAGCCCAACTGAATCTCATGAAGAATCCCGAAAAGGATTCCAGTCATACCGAAGGTTCGGTACGACTGGACCCGACGTGACTTGCCACCGATATAGCAGTAGCAGTGGATCCCTAAGACCCGAAGACCCCGAAGGAGGTCACCTCCTCCAGTCCTCCGGTCCGGTCGAGTCGTGACGGTGACCGACCCAGGTCCAGCGATGCGAAACAAGCTGACCTGGGTAGGTATAGGAACCCTAGGGATCCAGACGTACCTTCACCTCAGGTTCGGTACGACTGTGGCACCGTCTCATGTCTCAGTGTCGAACACATCACCTGCTGAGAAGGTACGACAGGATCCCCAAAGGAAGCTGGTTGGTGGACGCACCATGATCCCGACTGGCGCCCACTTTTTGGGGACGGTGCCATGACCCACAGCCATATAGATATGGCCCTTTCAGTCCCCTCTTTGGGGTCGACCGTAAAGACTTCGACCCGACTTCGTTCGTACCGCCAATGGGACGTCTCTGAGCCCCCGACACAAAAACAGCTAGGACTGGGGCCACAGATCGACTCCGAGGTACGAGTTCCGGGTCGACTCGGGTCGACTCCACTCCGATCCGTCCAAGAAACTGGTTGATCCAAGATGGCTTTGACACAAGGACCAACTTGCCTCACGGAGCCACTGACCGCCGCCGGCATAAACGTGTGACGCGGCATAAATGTGTGTTTCGGTCATCAGAAGTGGAAGTGGGGCAGTCATGAAGAAGAAACACCAAACGACGTCCACCAGGACCTGTTGAGATCCTAGAATGAGGTCACGAATCTAGTCCCTGTTTAGAGGTCACAAACAGAGACTCCAGTCAGAGGTCACGAACGGCTCAGGTCCAGTTGATTTTCATTTCGGATTCCAAACAGTTGGTGGCAGGGATGACTCTAGGCCGGGCTGTTGCAGCCGATCCCCCAGGTCAGTAGGTCAGGACCGGGTCCCAGTGTGGGTGCGACACTGGAGGCACCGGGCTTGGAGCACCGAACAGCACCCGGTCTGGCGCTGTGAGATGAGGGGTCGGTGTTCGGCATTTCCGTACGTACGAAACCAGAGAATGGTCGTTGCCTGGGGGGTCTTTCAGGACATGTAGTGGTCCTAACGGATGGTCCCTGGACCGGGTCGACGACTCTTGAGGACATATTACATCCCCCCAAATCAACATCCTCTTTGTCATTACGCGGGGGGGGTTTATGGTCCGAAAAGAGTCTACATTACCCAACATGACGATAGAAATGGGACGGGAATTTCTTTGCCCATACATTCACCCTTTGAAATCAACCATGGAATGTCTCGGATATGAGTTCATATAATATATATATATATGATGTCCTCAGGGTGATGGACTCGGTTTCTGCCGGTTTTGCGAAGCGTTGCTCAGCTTCGCGGGGCGAGTGGCTCCATGGGCATCTGCTGCACCAACTGCTGCGCTTCCCACTGCTTCTCCTCCAGCGGCTTCAGCTCCAGCAGCAAGCGTCGCAGGCGATAGCTCAGATCTTGTGGTGGAGACCTTAAAGCGAGGAAAACCAAAGAACAGGTTTTACCCTAACCATCATTGGACCCTCCGAACTGGAGGGATTTGACCCTGCATAGCCGGGGTTTGGACCCTCAATACCTTCACCTTTGAGGGTCCTTGATTCTTATTTAAAATCGCCTGAAAAACCTAATTAAATGTCTTTCTCTCTCAATTGAGATGTGGTGACCCAAAAACCATGGCATCTACCATGAATTGTCTGAACATGAAAACACTTGAAAACAGCAACAAGTTTCTACAATCACGATGTTGGGCGGTGACCGTCCGCCGACCAAGCAGTCGTGAGCCCAATGGGGGGGGGACCACAAGAGTTGAGATGCCATGGGACTCGAATATTTACCGATCAGGCCAGGGGTGGTGTCAGAGGGGTCAATTGTAGTTCCCCCCCCCCGCAAACTAACATGGAATTGGAGAATTCACCCGTAAACAAACGACCATTTTTCTCTAGGGCGCCCAGTGGTTGTTGGGGTTCGTCTGTAAATCGGGAGTAAATGACGTCCAGTCCCATGGACCAAACGGTGCACCGTCATTGGACGATGCACGTGGACTGCACGAGCGTCATGCACAAGGTCCGCAACCCTCCGACCAACCACGTATCGTCACATGGTCCGATGAGATCTGGGTCCTCCCTGCTCGTCGCCGTCCCCCCTTCGTTGGAAAACTGCCATACCCGAGCTCTAACAGGTGGGACGGACTGGGCGCATGTTCAGTGACTGGCGGATGCAAATACCTTTTCAGCTGATAGCGGATCCATATAGCTGGTATTTCGATGGGAAGATAGCCCCCAGGCGATGAGGCTTTCGACGGATTTTGTCGGTTTCTCGCACATCCAAGTACACCATGGCCACCCTCAGCTGTGCGATGGAGTTAAAGTCCTGACACGTGGGTTTTTAGATGCTTTATAGTGGATTTTGTATGATTTTACCATATTTTATCTCTTTCTAGCAGGTCGTTGGGGGGGTTCTCCCTATTCGTATCCACACCATCCACACCCATCCGTGTCTTCGTTCTTGACCCCAAGATACCCCGGCATCGGCATCTGCATCCCCTGGCCGAAGGCATTGAAAGCTTGCATATGATGCATCTGACAACCTCAGGGAGCAGCTGACCAATTTGAGAGCCGGAAAAAGCCAACATCTTTTGGAACAACAGTCTTTGTGGATTCCTTCATTGAATCTATCCACAAATCCCCAAACAACATCAAGGATGTTACAAGATCTTCAGAGTCTTGAATATATGCAATATGGATGATATTCCATATCCTTCTCCAATGCAGCAATACTTAATTAATCTGAATATGGATGATATTCTATGGCCTTGTACAAAAGCTTCAAACCTCCATACGTCTGTCATAAGAATCACCAAAATAAGCAATAGCCGAGGCACCACAGCCCTGTCCATGGCCATAGTATGCGCAAGGCGCCACTGCTGCCATCGTCGGCGCAAAAGACCCCCCCCCGATTGGCACGCGCGCAAGGACGCGAGCCAACAGAGGGAAGACTGAGAATTCCAGGGTTTTGTCGGCAATTAATTATCCAAGAGTTGCCTCTTTTCCTCATCATATGACTCGTCTATAGATGAATCTCAGATTTCAGTGCATGATGCCATGAGGGAATCATCTTTGATCACATGCAAATCACTTGGAAAGGTGCTTGGATTCCTCCTGTGCGGCTACGTCCTCGCCGAAGCAGCTTCACGGCTACGTACTCGCTTGGGCTGAAACGGCTTCGCCAGGAATGAATTGAAACAAAACCACGTGTCCCTGTGGTCAACATCAAGAAACGACTAGCGCTTCTCATCCAACTGTACAAACTATACATCTATGACCATCTGGCTCCTGTCCCATATCGTCAGAAGGTGGTTAGACCCTCCTGGCACCCACCCCAACCATCTTCGAAACGGAGCTGGTTGGAGCCCTAGGGATATACCAATCAGTTGGGGTGGTTGATTTCAAGGGTCAATTCGCATGGATGGTCTTGGAACTGTACATGTCCTGGCCTACGACGGACTGTATAGCGTGACAGTGAGTGAAAGTCCAGACCATGGCTCTGGGCTTGGTCGAAAAGCACTCCAGCTTCGTGCTTGTCGAACCATAAGAAGCTCCAAAACCACCCTGTTCCAACCGGATTTGAGAACCATCTTGGCCAAACGGAACTCCGAACTCCCGCTTCGTCATAAGAATCCACAGCCGAACAATCGTTCAGAAACGAACATCGTCCTCGTCGTTTTCCGCCAGCGCAGAAAAAGTGCTCCTTCAATCATATCTCTGGTATTTATCTCAGAGGTGGTGCCAAAGGCCAGAGACAGCAACATGTGTCTTTATTCTGTCTTCCTGCTCTTCCCAACACCTGTCATCTCACAAAGTAATATGGGTCACCCACCTCGTTCCCAGCAGCGAGGAGGAACTTCGGTCACTTCTGCCTTGCAGGCCTGGACACGTGTGTCCAAAGCTGAGGACATGTCGAAGAGTCAGAACTGCCCCGCAAGGCCAGTTGATTGCTGACAAGAAGCTGTTATAGTACCTGAGGCACCAACAGATGTAACAAAAAAAACGTAATCTGTAGATATCTGTGCCACTGGATGGCCTATCCAGTCATCACCAGTCATCGGCCTACCTGTCCAGCCAGTGGCCTGGAGTAGCATGGAGTGGCATGGCCTACCAACTTCTTCAGTTCGTGACTTCTTTGGAGTGCCCAGGTGACCGAACCAACTGGGAGTGCCCAAGTTCGGTCACGAGTCCTGAAGAACCAGGTATATATATAGTTGTCCTTGGATCTTGACATGATTTAAATCAGAGAAAAAAGCTCGGCAAACATCACAGAAAGAACCTCGCAAATTTTGCAGGAGTTCTCGGTGATTTCTCTCTTGCCCTCACCAAAAGAAGCTTGGATCCACAGACTCCGAGCTCCACTGGGATTTCGATGCAGGTCCATGTCAGGGAGCCCCTTCAGGTCCATGTGGTGAATATGTTTCTTTCATTGGGACAAGCTGGGCAGCGACCGATGGGCCTGGGGGCCCAGTGTTCAGTTGGGTGCTCGGATTCCCCAAGCCACGCGGCCCGCGTTCGCCGGTCAGTCTACCGTGCCTTGGCCACGGCGAAGGCGATGCAGTCGCGCGCCAAACGCTGGCATTGAGCGTCCGGCGCGCTTCGCGCTGGACCGACGGAAGCAGCTGCCTCGGCGGTGTTCCGCGAGTGGGCGGAAGCTGCGTGGTTCAGGTTGCTCAACCAGCAGTCACAAAGGAGTGCGATCCATGGAGGTACTCGGGGTGCCCTGGTCACATCCACTCACGTAAGGGGAGGTGCCACACCACCCCGACCTGTGACTCCTGGAACATCTGGAACCAAGAGATTCAGAGGATCTGGTCATCATGGGTCTGTTTTCTCTCCATTCAACGGATATTGGAGGATATTGGTCGGAGGTCATTGAAGAAGATTGATGTTTCGTTTGGAAGAGAGTGGACTTCCCCCCCCAAAGAACCTTGCTGTTCAGGTTTGTCTCCTGGCGATGATAAACAAATACCAAACATCCACTAGTGTGTGTTCCTGCCCCCGGTCACCCCCGGTCACCCTGACTGCCTAGATTCATCCCGGGAAGATGTGGAATATCCAAAACACCGTCGCGAATCACCGGATCTTCTTGCGACTGAACCTCTCCAGTTGTCGCCCGAGTGCCTAAAGCAAGGACTTTTCAGGCGCACTTGGATGTGTATGTTGATAATTAGTGGACCACGCAACCAAAGGGATTTTGATCTATATATGTCCCTTCTTCCAGGAGGTCTTTTGGAGGTCTCCCTATTGTAACACACACCCACTTGTTTAGCATCTAAATTTAAATCCTGTTGTTGAAAAGGAAAGGTGCCCATCTGAAGATACTCAAATGAACGATGAACATCAAGTATAGATAAGGTCAGTCTGAGGCTGAATTGTCCAAGGTCCCAAATGCTTGTGGGAAGATTCCGTTCCTTTTGCAGGGCGGCTCTGTGCTTTTCTAATGTTGATTCTCCCTTGCAAACTTCGCAAACTCTGCAAAAAACAACAAGAATGCAGACCAAGTCGGATCAAAAGTTAATCAAAAGTAAACCAGTCAGCATGGACTTTCCCCTTTGATCCCCTCCTATACTCAAGCTCTTCCATCGCCCGACTGCCCCCCGACTGCCCACTCACCAAGCGCCAAACTCCCCGAACTCCCCGCGGCCCCGCGGCCGGCGCGGCCGGCGCGGTCGGGGTCTTCTTCCGGCGGAAGGACAGGGTCTCACAGTTCAAATGGCCTGGAGAAGTGGGACAACTGCGGTCTTCAGCCTTCACCGGAGTCTTTGGAGATCTGAAAAGGGGAAAGGAAGGGAATGGGATGTGTTTGGGGGGATTTCTGGTTCTACGCCAGTCAGTCAAGGTCACATGAAGGCACGCTCAACACCAGTCAGTCAACGTACATACGACATTCAACGACAGTCAACACAATGTCAACACCAATCCAAGTTATTGGAGCGATACTGCCGATGGAAGAGTTCTCCTGAAGCTACAAAACTCTGGATCTCCTTTCCAATGAACTCGTCCGATTCTTCCTTCAAGATTCAATGACTTAAGCAAACCTTGACAACAAACAAGCTGCTTTAGACCCAACAGTCCACCTTTTCTGAACAAAGGTCTGAACTGTGTTCCACCTTTCTCCCCTTTTCCGAACTTCCCTAGGCCTTCTTTGTTCATCTTCTGCTTCCTTTCCACCTCCTTCGCAGCGCCTGTCCAGGCGAAGATAGGTTTCTCGTGTGGACGTGGAACTTTCAGTCTGGTGGATGGATTTGCGAGGACGGTGGCATACTCTTATTGGAGCTCTTGATGGGATCCAACTTCTTGAAGGATACAAGGTACACCAGCATTTGCAGACTGACTGATGATTTGAGGTATCTTGGCTGGTGTAGGATTGGTTGAACTTGAGAGTAGTTGGTGCTTTAATCGCACAAAAACCTCTGTCCCCCTAGCAAGTTGTGTACCCTAGGGCTCCAAGTACCTCCTTCGAAGGTGTGTTCGGATTGGTTTGGAGGGTCAAAGTACCTGCTGCGAAGCCTTTGGACATGTTCAACCAACAAAATTCCATTGTTTCAACAAAGGGATTTTGTATCCCTGACAGCCGAAGAGTCATTCTCACTGTGTGAAAGGTGTACAGGGTACCTTCGTGTCTTCGGGCCGCTCCGAGGACCAACTCCTCCGGGCTGAGACCGAACAGACGACCCGACGAAGGCATCACGAAGGCACTCACGGTGGATGGAATGGACGGAATGGATGAGGATGTTCCTTTACGGAGCATTTGATAGATCTGAGTTGGAGTGCACCCATGTCACGTGGTCGACCCACGGTTTTTTTTTGGGGTTCCCAGTCTTGCGGCGACACTCCATGTACGACTATGAGACATGAACTGATACACCCTATAGGGCCTCCTCAGGTTCGGTATGACTGGACCCTCCTAGCACCCGGACCCCCAGTCCCACCTTCTCAGAAGGTAGGACTGGAGGCCTAGGGTCTACAAGGTCTATACAAACTTGGAGAGCTAAAGCCAAGCATCCCAAAAGCGGTGGGCTGGCGGCTAGGGACAGACTTCTTTCGACATCGCCAATGGCCACCCCGCCGCGCCGACGCATCCGAGGATCGCGCTCGTCTTGTGTGGACGAACAACAAGAAGATACGAAGTACGTTCCGTGTTTGCAAGCTCAACCTTCAGGTGCAAAGCTGCACGTATAACTATAGAGGATTGTTCCTGGACCTCCCAAACTACCCAAGAAACGGGTGCGAACCACCAGAAAAAAAACTTTGATGCTTTGGCTCCATGTTCCTAAAGTACTTGGCGGTTCTAATGTTTCATGAAGACTCCGACGTTGTGGTGTTGATCTCCATCTTCCCCCGACATCTTTAATTGAATATCAAGAAGCCACACCGTTTTCTGGGTGACTCACATTGGTGAAACGATCCGGTTGTCGGACCGTCTGAGTCTGGTTGGCGCACGACGAGCAGGGCTGCGCACAGTGTGTCGCCATGGGGTGGCTCAGCATCTCTGTCTGTCCGGTTCCCCTGGACGGCTGAAGTCAGAAAGAACGAGAAGGTGATGCTTCAACCATCTTCGCTGGGCACCCGCCCTTCATGGTGATCATTCAAACTGGCCATCTGGAGAGGTGTTAGGTAGTGTCTTGCAGAATCAACATCACCACGAGCATCAAGCAACCTTTGCAACACATCCAAGTGGCCCCGCATGGCAGCTACAACCGAAGCTGTGGTGCCGTCTGTGTTCTGAGCATCCACTTCAGCGCCAGCTTCCAGCAAAGCTTGCACCACTTCCGAGTGACCATTCTGAGCTGCCACAAACAATGGTGTTGCACCATTGACCGCCGCAGTATGAACCTGACTACCAGCCTCAAGCAACATTTGAACCATGGGCAAGTGGCCATTTGAGGCTGCCAAGAGCAATGATGTGTCACCTCGGTGACTACGCGCATTCAAGTCAGCACCAGCTTCCAGCAAGGCTCGCACCACTTCTAAGTGGCGGTTCTGAGCTGCGGCCAGAATCGCCGTGCTGCCATAAGCAACAGCGTCCACTTCACTGCCGGCCTCAAGCAACATCCGCACCACGTCCAAGTGACCCTTCTCAGATGCTCTTTGCAACTCCGTTACTCCCAAGGCATCTTTCACGCAAGGATCTTGAGGGGTATGAAGCATGCGTTCCACTTCAGTCGATTGGTTCTCTGCGCATGCCGAAATAAACTCTTCGTTGGCGGCCTCTGAAGACTGTAAGTCCAACACCACCACCTGCACACTCTGACTCAGGAGTTGTGGAGTGAAGAGATCATCGAGGAGGGGATCTCCCATGTCATCTACCAGTCTCAGATGAAATCTTGACACCTTAAGCAGATCTGCCAGGAACACCTTGAGCGCCTTCACAGCTTTCTCGCTCTGCAAGATGGGTTTGAGCTCCTGAGCCATCTTGCATGGGGCTAGACGGCGCAGGCTGACAAAAAGTTGATGCTAAGTACAAGATGGATAGTACAAGTCTTGATGAGGATTCTCCATGCAAACTTGCTGTTGGAACCTGCGAAACTGCCCTGAATTGATCTCCTCATCCCCAAGTTCAGCCACAAGCGCACCAGAAATGCGGGACACGCGCAGCATGGCAGCCCGGCAGCCAAGAGAGGTTGCCACTGCTCGAGCCACTGCTCGCGGCCAGCGATGGGTAGTTGTGAGGAGCGGATGAAAAATCAACATAAATCCGCTGTTGATGTTAAATGATGTTAATATAATACTTGTGGTTCTATACAATCAATCGTTAAGCAGCTGGGTCAGCTGGGTTCTGTACACATCAAAGGATTTATAGTGGTTTCAGAGGTTCGATGGCAACACGAAGATGTGATTGTCCAGTGGGGGTCCATAAAAACCACCAAACTGAGGGGATTGTATAAATCATAAATCGGCTGTTCATATTGATCGATATTTGTGCCATGCCAGTGTAAGACGAGGTCGTTGACATGTGAATTACACTGGGACATATTTGCACATAGGACCAGGCCAATTCATCTTAATGTCCAAGTGCCATACAAGCTTGATGTGTAATTCTTTTTTCGAGGCTTTGTGATGCCGAGCCAGGATTCCTGCTTGCCAAAGCTTTTAATCATGATTTTGGCTGAACAAAAGGCACATGGCCGGGGCAAGGGATTTCTCGTGAAGCAAGCCAAGTTGAGGAAATGGCAGCGTCATGATCAGCTCTTGGATTTGCATAATAAGGAACCTGGAAAAAAAGAAAACCATATTCCCCAGAAGTGGATTTACATGCATTTACCCACAGGGAACATCGAAAATCCCCTGATCCGCAAACCCAGGAAATTCTTGGTCCCTGGATGGAGCCACCAGAAACCTAGCGGTCTATAGTTGCCACTTGGACTAGTGGTCCTCCAAAACCATGAAGAATAGCGATTTTCCCCACGTGTTCATCTTCCTCTCTGAGTGAACCCGATGAACATTGAAGGTTTTCATTTTAGGGAACTACACTTTTCACAAAAAAACACATGTTTTGGTCTACGGGAAAAGGCCGGTGTTTGATGGGACCCGTGCGTCCTTCCCCTGGTACCCTCTCTCTCTCTCTCTCCAATCCATGGTGGCGTGGACTGTCGCCTCGACTCGACTCTTCTCCTCTGGAAGCAAGAAGTCTACGTCGTCCAGCTCCATGAATTCTTGCAGCGACTCTCTTTGTGGTTCCGACAAACAACATAGACTGAATGCAACCCTGGTTAGTGGTAACTGGGATCCACTGCGTTCTCGACCCGTGTTCATGGTGGCCAGGCGCCAGTGTTCGCATGTCGGTCGAAATGGTCAGTCGCGCAAGGTTTCGCCCCATAGAAGCGAACATCACTGGATCCCCAAACAACCCTCCAAACAACCCCAAACAACTTCTGAGGTTCGGCACGACTGGATCCCTAGGGATCTATACCCCGGTTGTATTTATGCCGATCAATTGACCCCTGACATCAACCACCCCAATGTATGGACTCAATATACCAGTCCCAGACAGGTTGACGGTCGTGTCTGCGGTTCATCCATGAATGCCATCCACCATCCGCTGACTTGTTCATTTCAGTGATGTGCACACACCAGTCATTCACTGCTGCGGTTTCCCTCCGCCGCCGCGTGCCCCAGGTGCCTTTCAATTGGCCCACGAACTTGGAGATCGTCTCGAAGACCTCGAGGTCGTGCGAACCGGCCGCGCGAACCTGGGACTTCCCTTTTCGTAGCACTTCCGCCGTGTCTACGGGACGGAAGAACAGCATGACCTGTGTCGATCTAGGCAACAGTTCAATCAAACAGAATCAAAGAATCACTCGACCGGCGAGCTGTAGCAGCACGATGAAAGATCTACCTGGAACCCTTTGCTTTGACCGCTGCTTTGATAGGAAGTTGGACCAGATTTTTGAGTGATTCGTCCGTCCAAAATGGAGGGTTTTTTCAAGGTTACCCTCCATTTCATCCACCAACCCATCGTCCCGGATACACCCTCCTGGCCACCCCCGTACCTCCGTTGTTCGCCTCGCTTTTGATGCGGTTGGAGTAGGTGGGTGTGGTGCTGTTGGAGGGTCTGTCCCTACCGGAACCTGAAAACAGATGCTCCACCTCACCCAGAGCACCAGTCCCGGCGTTCCACGCGTTCGCTCGGTCTCGGGAGGCCGCGCCGAACGGACTTTCGTCCCCAGCTCCGCGGGGTCGGAGGGCCTGGCGCGGCGCGGGCCGTGGGCAGAGGGCCGGTGCTCGGTCGTCGGATGGATTAGCATATCTCATAGCCTATAGGGATCCAGTCGTATCTTCTCAAAAGGCACTTGGACCCTCCTGGCACCCGGGCCCCTGGTCGTCCCACCTTCGTTCGGCACGACTGGATCCCTAGGGATATCTCTTTTACATATGCCAAGAGATGTAGCTCCGTAGAGAGAGGAAAGAACAAATGCAAGTCTGAGACCACAACATGTGCTTAAACGTTGGATGATGATGGAATGGATGGTTCATGATGGTTCATATAGACTTTTTGATGGGTGTTTGGTGGTCAAACAGAGAGACACTATCTATTTGGAGGGTCCCTGGTTCTAGGTCGCTCTGGTTCTGGCAGGTTCTGGCCTCTGGCCACCAGCAATCAGGGAACCCTGGAAAAGGCGATTGCGCCACGAAGCAATCCAACAGATCCAACGGATCGCCCCATAAGATGATCGATCGGATCCACCACACACAGCTCCCCAAGCTCCTCGAAGAAACAGGAAGAAAAAGACACGCTGGGTATAAAGGCAATATACGGCCATATACAAAGCCTTCACTGCTAGGCCGTGTGGGATATTATTGTGATACCTTCTGGTACGACTGGACCCTCCAGACTCACGTCGACTCTCGTTCTGACTTTCGGAGATTCTTCGAGGGCAGTGGATGCCAGAAACCACCAAAACCACCCATGGACGCTACAAACGGAGCATTTCGGGCATCGCGACTCGAACGGAGCGTTTCGGGCATCGCTACCTATATAGGCGCTCCTGGCCGTACTGCCGTACTACTAGGAGCGAGGACCTTAACTACTAGGAACAAGAAGCTAGTAGAAACCACCGAAACACAGTTCCCGGTGCTTTCTCGCGGAACTTCGCCCAAGTGGCACATCCTTTTGCAAGAAGAGAAGGAGCCTGAGCCGGGCCAGTACGGGTGATTTCGCATTCTCCCAAGACAAGGCATGGCAGGTCCAGATCATGTTCAGGATCAATCCATATGGTCCGTCCTTGTTAGTTGGGAGTTGCAATTCACCTAGACCTACAAAAACATCCAAACAACCACCTCGATGCTTTTTACCTCTTCCTTGAGCTGAACTTCAACACCAAGTTCCTCAAACCAAGTGGCTGCTTCCCTTCTTCCAAGGTCTCCTTCCAAGTCTTCTCCAACAAGTTCGCCGAGCGCTCAGCCTCACCGGGAAGGCCAGTGGCGCCTTTGGCCCTGACACCCGTGGCCCTTCGTCTTCACAAACGTACCAGTCGGCAGCAAGCATGTCGTTGAACATTCATTTTCCAGGCTGATTACAAGCACTACAAGACTTTGTAAGCCAATGCCTGAGATGGTATTGGACCAACATGGACCAACCATGACGAAGTGAATGGCCCTCATCTAATGTTTTGCAACGCAAAAGAACACCAAACGCATCATGCACGGCTGGTTCTCTCAGCTAGGGCCCTGTTTCAAGCACTTCTCCTCTTCCTCCACGCTCCACAGCAGGTCGTTGTGAACTGGTAAGGGGCTTGATGGTGCTCAAAAGGGAGCAATCAGTCACCTCATGTCACCTCAATCTAAAGGAAACCAGTTACCTCGCATTCTAAAGGGAACCAGTCTTTTGTTCGTGTCCGATGAGTTAGGATTTATTTTTGATAATTCGTTGGCTGGCTTCTTCGAAAGAACTGACAACACGGCACAACACACAACGGCAAAACATACCTCTGCACTACTTAGTCTCTGCAGGAAAACCAACCTCCTGAGCCACAGAATTCATTCCTTGCCTCCTCAGCCAGGGCTGACATCCGTGAAAAGGTTGTGACCTCAGCTCAGCTTCGAACTGACCGAGACTTGTTGTGATTCTTAAAAAAATTGAACTAACCTCAACACAACACACATTTAGGGGTTGATGGACAGTGGATGGACACTAGACTCATGTTCCACTTCCATGATTGTTTCAGGGAGTGTAACAGTATAACACTCCAAACCTCCCAAAGGATGACTTTTTCGAGTCGTGAACAACCTCCTTCATGAGCTCTTGTTGTTGAAACACTTCTAGTACACCAACAGCAAATCCTGAACCCCGACTTCCTCACCCCTTTTCACCACTCCATATAGATTAACTGGCCAAACTGGTTGGACCATATAGCATCCATAACCATAACCAAAGGATGGAAGCAAGTATCTTTCCATGCGATAAAACATATACCAGGACCCTGCAACAGGCTGTTTGGAGACCTTAACAGGTGGTTTCTGGGCACCTGTTGTCACCAGGAAGCACCTGGTGGAGGGTGCTGGTATATATATATATATATATTGTATACCAGCTTCTTCAGTTCGTGACCGAACTTCAGAATCCCTATTTCGTGTATTTTCCAGGACTATTTAGAAAAATATGACTTCGGACCAAGCAGGGCATCGGTCGTTCGATTGCAAAGTCGGAAGAACCAGGTCCTTGGTGTTTTCATGCATCCAGGATCATAGTCACGCTGCAAAGGTATACTCATACCTCAAACTCTCCATGGGTTGAAAAAGAGGTGAACCTATAGTTTTTTCTTTCGCATAGGCCTAAGACGTCTGTCTGTGGCTGGCGTGCATCTAATTAAGCCCGATCGGTCCCAGGTACTGTGGGGAGCGAGACGGGAGGTGCATGGGTGGACGGGGCTGGGGAGGGAAGATGGAGGGGAGCGAGACGGGAGGTGCATGGGTGGGGAGGCTGGGGAGGGAAGATGGCGAGACGGGAATAGTGTCAGTAGAATGAGCTTGATGTGCCTTAAACTTGTGGTTTGAGGACTTCATTGCTGTTGAACGAGCATCGGAAGTGGCCTGGCCTGATGAACAGATGACCAGGTTGATTGCTGCTCAGCCTCAGTTACCCTTTTCGTTATGCCACCCAATCAGATCCAATCTGGGATTTGTGATGGGTGCGATGTGTTTTTGTCCTTTGGCCTTTGTGTCGGTACCTTGGGACTTTGCGGCCCGCAGCTTGCCGGAAGTGGTATGGCTGCTTTTGGCCTGACTTTTAGTTTTGCCACAAGGAACGCGCAACTTTCATATTCAGGGTTGTGCCTGGCCTTGTTGAACCTCATCTTGCCCAGTTCCATCTTCCCCCCCCAGCCCCGTCCCCACCCATGCGCCTCCCGTCTCGCTCCCCTCCATCTTTTCCAGCCCCGTCCCCACCCATGCGCCTCCTGTCTCGCTCCCTCCTTCCCCAGCCCCGTCCCCACCCACGCACCTCCCGTCTCGCTCCCCTCCATCTTCCCGCGCCTTCCGTCTCGCTCCCCTCCCTTCCTTCCCCTCCCTCTTCCCTTCCCAACCCCGTCCACCTTCACATCCATCTTCCGTCCCCGACAACGCGCGCTTTGTCTCGCTCTTCCGCGGCACTAGCGACTAAACGAGAACCCAAGCATCGGAGATGCTTTTGGGAAAAAAGAACAGAGGCAGCTGCTCCATTGTGTTGCATCTGTGCTCATAAAGGGGAAGGAGGCGGACGCAATGAAAGTTGTTTTCGGAGCTTCTACGCCAGGCTTCCTCAGTGTTTGTCGGAGGGATTCCTACTGCCTGTGGCCATGGTGCCAAGGTTCTTGCCGAGCACAAACTTTGTTTACAGTGGAACGGCCTTTTGCATGGTGTTGACCCTTCAAACTGCACAGTCGAGGCTGCGTAGTTTTGCTGGAAAGCAGAGGGAGCCTTTTCTTTTTATTTGGCTATTGTGCATGCGGAGTGGCAGTTTGGTTACTTCGCGCGGAAAGCTGGCTTTGACTAGTTTTCGGGCTTTGAAAGCATGAAGATGGCTTCCACGAGGCCCTGGAAGAAGACTTCTGCTTGGCAGGCGCATGGGTGGGGACGGGGCTGGGGAGGGAAGATGGAGGGGAGCGAGGCGGGAGGCGCATTGTGCATGGCATGGGTGTGGACGCTTGCGCGGCTGATATGCTAGTTGCGAGGACATGGTTGCACCACAATCATTGCAGGCTGCTCCGGGTCAGTGCACAAGTAGAACGAAGCATGTGTGGGGGTAGTGCTGCTCCATGCTTCCGAAGCACGTTGGGAGGTGAGTGGAGCTGTGTTACGGGGCTTATACGATGGTCTTGGTGTCCAAAATGTGCACAATGCATGCGGCAGACAGTGAAGTCGTGGCCGAAACGGCAGGATTGTTGCGTCGAGCACATGGTTGCACCACAAGCATCATTGCAGGCTCCTCCGGGTCAGTGCACAAGTAGAACGAAGCATGGGTGGGGGTAGTGCTGCTCCATGCTTCGCGGAAGCCCGTTGGGAGGTGAGTGGAGCTGTGTTGCGGGCTGATACGATGGTGTTGGGTGTCGAAAATGTGCACAATGCATGCGCCAGACATGGCCGACCTGGCAGGATTGTTGCGCGCCAAAAGCGCAATGCGTGAAATTGGATGGTTGGAACGAAGCATGGAGGGGGGCTGCTCCATGCTTCCTGGAGCGGTTGTCAGAAGCCATGTTGCAATGGGGTTGGAGACTTGCTGCAGAGATTGAAAACAGCCACTTGATATATATATATATAATACATCCAACCTCCGACTAAAAAGGGTCTTGTTTTCTTCTTACTGCAACGATATTTCTATCTAGGGTCTATGCCGGTGTAAAGACAAATCCTCTCCTCCTGGAATATCTCCGCCATATCGACGCCCCGATCATGCCAACGATGCACGCCACCGGAAATCTATGCCAAAACATTAAACAAAAATATCATGGTTGTCACGAAGCCTGGAGGGGGCTGATGCTTCGTTTTGGCCTGCTAATGTGTGTTTGTCTATTTTTCCTGGGTTGCGCGCCTCTTTTTGCTTTGGGTCCGCGGGCTCACCTTGTTTTGTGGTAAGCCTCCCAGCATGAAACGTGACATGTATAGGAAGCACCGTGGCGTGATCCTGTGACCACTGGGGCACCGAGATAATCCAGCTACAGGGCATGGCAAGCTCGAGCCCTGAACGAGCTGTCTATCACGCACTTTGCCAACAAAGCGGCATTAGAGGCCCCTTCAAGCAAGGCATGGAGCACTATGCCGCCATACAAGAATCCAAATTGATATGCCTTTTTTTGTCCGGCCTGCCCTGCCCAATATATGTTTCTCCTGTGCTTCGTCAATGGCTGACGTCGCCAGGATGCACTGGGCGTCCGTCATGTCAGATACATCCTCACGCTCAGCACAGAGTGTCGCGACCACAAGGCCGGGGAACGTGCTGGAACGGGCCAACGGGCCCACACAGACGTGAAGCAGACGAGCCATGACTATCTTCCTGTACTCAGCAGCTCCAGGCACATGGACAGCACAAGACACCCGCAGCCTGTAGCAAACCAGTACGAGCTCTGCAGCTGCCTGGACCATCTCGGCCGTTGGGTACATGTGGAAGGGTGCGTCCTGAACTTTGTTGAGCGCATGCTGAAGCTTGGTGGTCGGTGCCCCTGTCAGCTTGTCCTCTCTGCATCCCATATAGTAGGCTACGGCGCCTGGGTTGTTGGCGAGCTCTAGTGCGAGTTCCCGACTCGTGTACCTGCATGACTCGTGCTCATTGCTCTTGTTGATTGACACCACGCACACTGAGTTGCCCTTGCAAGCGTGTGGTACTGCTGAGCTGTACTGAAGCTTCGGCCTTGGATCGAAACAGGGGGGGGTGGCAGTGCTCAGGATGACAGGAATAGCTGCGCCTGTAGGCCGGAACGGAGTACGTACGCCTTCCTGCCCAAGCCAGAGCCCCATGTTAGCCCACAGGTCGTGGTACTTGTCTGAGTCATAATCGGCTTCATCGAGTGCCACACACACCAGCCCGGCATTAGGCGGTGTCCTGCAGAAATAGCGCGCACGTATGTACGGCACTGCGGTCAGGACGAGGCGCGTGTTGTCTCCGACACGAGTGCAGACATCTGTAATAACCCGAACCTATAGCCAAAAAATATCCAGTCCCATTGCTCGTGCTTGGGTACTGACGAGCTAGACTTCCCCCCACCGCACTTCGTCCACCTTGGCGCCCCCAACGTCGCTCCCCACGGCGGAACCGCCGCGCGGTCCGCGCGTCGACATGGGCGCGTCGAGCGCGGGCACCGGCGCGGGCGGAGCCGGCGGAGCCGGCGCCGCCGCAGGGCCTGGCGCGTGTGGCGAAGCCGTGATGGGCCACATGAATCCTGTGAGTTCACAATGACTTTTTGGGGTTCACGGGATTTACTTTAAACATCTCTGCCATGAGCTATAGATTGTTTGTTGAGAAATTTTTATTTGATTGAAACAGGCACTCCTGGCAGTGCCAGCTCTCCCGCTCTCTCTCTCTCTCTCTTATATAGAATATGCATGGTGGGATGATGTTTCGCGTCCGTTCGGGCCACCTTCCACTTCCATGTTTGTTGGATGGAAGGTACGCACTGCGTCGACCGTGGCGACTGTGACGACTGTGGCATCGCTCTTCGTCCCACTGCCGCTTCGAATACTGCTGCCGCTTCGATGGACCTGTCCTACTGCTTCGATTCCGGTCTGCGTTCGTCTCCAAGGAATATCATTGACTAGAAGGGTCTACAGCAAATCTGACTGGAAGGTACGTACTTAATAACCTGTTGTCAAGTAGTCTACCCAATAGTCTTTCATCTCTGGATCATACTTCAATTGAAAGCAGCAATTCCAATCACCATCTCTAGCCGTAGAGCACCATGCTCTGCCTCCAGTGGTAAGTCCTGCTTGCTCCTGTGCCAACTATGATTGTGCAATCAGCATCTCACACGCCTTCTGTGGAGAGATACGATCAAGGAGTTGTGGCACAATTGGCACACAGGCGATGAACGAACGAAAACAAACAGCCAGCAGTTCCAAAAGGCTTCCTATTGGAGGACAAGGGTGCCAATTCGTCCACTCACTTGGGGACCCAAAGCCATTCCCTTGGAACTGCTGGAGGTCACGAAGCTGTAACGATTCTCCAGAGAAACTTGAGTGTCACCGGTCCTTCACAAGGCCTAGGCCTTCCAGTTCCACAAGGAGATGCGACCAATCCGAATCTTGCCGTGTGGAGAATGCAGGAAACATGAACCGCAAAAGGCAAGGGTGATCTGCTTTTAACGAGAAACCCCACCATATGCGCCGCAGCACATTGGAATGTCAAGCACAATGGCATCTGCACACATCTCCCAAACACGTCACGGAGATATCTGGGATTGTTCCCTTGTTCCCTTGTCTACTCAAGTGGACTCTATAAGACACCGAGCAGTGCCCTGAAATCTCCAGCAAGCTGCACAACTCGACGTGGATCCTAGAGTGAGCATTGAAAAGCTGGCCTTTGACGCAAGAACATCATAAGAACACTGCTCGCATTCCACCAGCATGCTGCCTAAACCTCACCGATAATTAATGAAGGGAACGGACATAAAATGAAATAAAGTTGGCCAAGTTCCTGCCCTGATTAATAAACCCATTCTGACTCTAAATGAAGTTAGCACATGTTCATCCCCCCCATGACCCAAATCCAAAAACAGGTATACACTGCAAACCACAATAGCTTTGTTTACATCTTCCACCGAGTCGAGTCTTCCGAGCTGCGCCCCGAACCCCGCCCCGAACCGAACCGAAAGCGACCTGATGCCGCCGACACCGTGGACGCGCTGTCGGACACCGTGGACTCGGAGTCGCTGTCGGAGTTCGACTGGCCACGGCGGCGGAAGTTGCTGTGGAACGAAGGTTCGACTGATCAGGCGGGTGGAATCTGGCCTGGAGGGTCGTGGTTTATTGTTGATTGGACACGAATGAACCATGGTGAAGAACCATACGCTCCGTTGAAAACCCTTAGAGGTGCCTCAAAACCACCTGAACCCTCCGTCGTAGCAGAAAAAAAGGGACAGAAAAAAAACTGCACATCATCAAAAAAAGTGTTCATGCCTTGAAAAAGCGTACCACAGGAAAGTCAGATGTAGCTTCATTCCACCTTATGTGGTCTTCAAGTCCATTCCCCTGCCACATGCTGGCACCCATCCCATGCACACACAACACACGCTCACACACTACGAAGCGGCAGCCAGCAACCCCTTTCTTTGATCATCAGTATCAACATAAAATATTTACAGTAAGTAAAATAACAATCCGCCACTTTTTAAAATTGCGCCCGGGTTGCGGGAATTTGCGCCCAAGTTGCGGGCACCCTTTTTGGAAAAATTGTTGTAAAGCACGCCCAGAAGGTTGGAACCAAACCTTTGTGGTTTCATTTGCACATACTACTAGTAGGAGGTCATATAGGATTTCCACCCGGTCCATAGGGCCCCCAAAGGCCCACAAGGGTTGATAAGGACACTGGTCAGGAACCAGTAGGCTTTAGAATTTACATCACCAAAAAGCGCTCATATGTCCTGAAAAGTGTACATACCCTCAATTAACGCTCAAACTTCCAATAAGTGCTCCAAACCATGGTTCGCCAGAAATAAGTGCTACAAAGGATGCTTCAGGCAGGGATTTGAGGGTCCGCCACCAAACCATGATTTAACGGTCGAACGGACTTCCAGGGTGTAGCTGGACTGTCGCATTTGGTAGGAAGTTGGAGCAGCATGGACTACCCGGACCCAGTCGGTGATGCTGTGTTCCACACTTTAATCGTATGTTCGAGAAACTAAGGTGGCAAAGATCTCTATAGGGGATACTCCTCAAAATAGGTATACAGTCCAGAGCTGTTTTTGGTTCGGATGTCGTTTTCTATAGAATACAAACAAAGTCGGGTCTATAGGTACAAGTTTGAAGACCAAAAGTGAACTGCGATGGGACAAGGTTAGGTCACTTCGTCCCGCAGATATACCGCGATCGGGCCACTGTTGGAAGGGGGGGGCCTGGGCGGCCCACCCTTTTTCACCTAAAGTGATGTGGTCACACCAGTTCTTACAAGATTCTTACTACCCAGACGCTCCAAACAGCCCTTGCTCCCTCAAAACCTAGGGATTTGAGACCCCAGACCCCTCCATATGAGGGTCCGACCCCTCCATATGAGGGTCCATGAGCGTCTTACTAGTTTAAGGCTGGGTGATTCACCCTCCTTGTTCCACTGAAGACTCTTTGGGATCACCGGGTCTCGAAGGGTCTCACGGTCTCACTTGCGCCGGAGACGGCGGACGTCGGTTTTGAAGGTGTCCGGTGTCTCAATCAGAGGTGTTTGGTTCGGCCTCATGCTGCTGTGAAGTGCTCAATCCGATCTTCGGGCAGTTCCGGTCCGGTGTGTTTAGTTCGGGCTTGCCGTTTGAACTGAACTCTTGTGCCAAGTCTTGGGGGATGGCTTCACATTCGTGTTCATCCATGTTCATCCTTTTTTAGGTCCAGGATCCTATAGGTCTCTAGGTCCTACCCTGCCTATAGGTCCATCAGAATAGCATCTATGTCTATGTTGGTTTCACCAAACTTTCACGAACATTCCAGAACCTTCCCAGTACATTCTGACTTCAACAAATGATCCATAAATCCCCCCCACTTCGACCATTCTCAGGTTTCGCACGTACGAACACCTCCGTTCGACCATCCGAAGTACGGAGGTACCTGGAGCCCTATGGGGTATTATTAATGGTACGTATATTCAATAAAGACCTCCACCCCAAATGGATCCTACTGTTAGTTGGCTCCAAGTAGGCTCCCAAAAAAACGCCAGATGGAAGCTGTCAGAACTGAATGACCTTCCTCCGACCCCATGGTGCGTCACTCGGTCGGACCGGTGCTCGGTTGGCCTGGGAGGTGGCATCCTCTTCGCGCGTGACGATGCCTGGGTGCCCCGAAACATCTTCATACCTCAAAGTCTTCTGAATTCTATGGACCCAGAGGCGACCCTGGACCCGAACCAACTGCTACATGAGGTCCAAAACCTTGGTTGTGAGAATCAAAACCCTAGCGAACTGAGGGTCCAATGAGCCTTTGGGGAAGGAACATCCATGCAAAAAGCACCTTGAAAAAAAGGCATATCAGTGACTGTGGGTTCGTTCTTGGGAGTTTTGTTCGGTCCTACCCAGACACTCCATGGGACTGCCATATATGCCTACATTGACCCCCCCAAACCACCCCAGGGCCCCAATTGCTCGGCATATATGGCAGTCCCATGGAGTGTCTGGGATCAGAAAACCAAATGATCCCTCGTGCCGTCCTCTCGCCTGAGAGTCATCTTGTCCGACAGACTCCGAGCCCGAAGCAAAGGGAATGGAAGGATGGACCCCAGCACTGGCGAAGCATATGGCTCTGGGTCTTGGCAGTGAAAAACCGACCAACACATATCAAAACAACCTATGTTTTTTCGTTTTCATGGACACATGATGAACAGCTGACTAAGGAGGTCCACCTACCAGGTCGCTTTGGCGACCGGCCCAAAGACACCCGCCCGGCGATCGCCCGACATGCGCCCAGCATCGCTGGGCAACTCCGGAGGAGGAGTTGGGTGTCCATGTCTACCACCCCGACGTGTGGGGGGTCCAGGTCTGGATCCCCCGGACGTAGGTGAAGTGCAAATATAGGCTGTTGTCCAACTCCAAAGCGCCACAGGTCGCATGTTGACATCTCCAAATTCTTTCCACTTGATCAAGTTGCCTGAATCAAAGTCCCAAACGATTGGAGTACGTATACCTGCAAGCTTCCGTTTGCTTCATCCACCCTCAACCGGCTCCGACGGGCCGAGCTTGGCTCGGCTCCAACGTCCTCCGAGTCACGCGGAGCGTTGCTCATGCCCGGCCGCGGCGTGATGATTTCACCTACAGCGGATAGGTGACCGTGGACGGCGCCCAGCCAAAGGCCGGGAGGTTGGGTTCTTTGCTGGTGTGAGTCATGCGTTCCCAAGTTGCTGTTGTGGATCATCCACCATGCTGACTGAGCTGAATATATGACTGGATGATACCCCCTTTATCCTTACGTACAGACACTTCCTGAAGGTTTGGGGCCTGGCATCCTATGAATCAACCGAAAAGCAACATTCACAAACATCATCAAATATCCAGTTCAGCCCCACACAGTGTTCAGGGCTGAACAAAAATTGCAAACCACCACCCCTTTGGGTTAGGAATTCCGGTTTACTCCCCATCTTCGAGTTTCTGAGATTGCGTGGTGCCGGATGTTCAGGATTTTTCAGTTGCACCTGACCTCCGCCATGCGACTTCAACTTTCCACCTCATCCCCTGCTCCATCGCTCCATATCGTTTCACCTTCCAGAACCCCTCCGGTGTCCATACCCAAAGAGGTCGGGAACAAGGGTTGTCTGGAGAAGGACATACCTATAACTAGGATTCCAACCAGCATTGGTTAAACGGTTCTTACCAAACAACCATAGCTAGTTTGATCCTAGGATTTTGAGTCTACCAAACCAGGTCAACCGTTCTTAGAATCCTTACAAACATGGCTAAACATGGTCAAAACGCATGGGTTTCTGGCTTTCAATGGTCGTCACCGAGTCTTCGCCACAAACCACACCAAAGGGTCGCCAGGTCACGTTGGATCGTGGTCCACATGGTGTCTTTCTTCAACTGAGCGATTCGCGCAGCGTCGCGTGCTTTTGCGGGTGTGGCGGGGCCCACGAGGTCGTACGAGGGCGGTCGTGGGGAGAGTTGGAACCGAAGATGAAATACAACCAGAAAGAAGTGGATGGAACTCGACAGTCCCAACCACTCGTTATGTAAAGGGTCTCAGGCAAGCCATGTTGGAACAGCTCATTTGTTTTCGGCTGCTTGGGCTTCCAGGCCTGACATATGGTTTTGCGTGCCGCGGCGCTGCAATATATTAGGACATATTCGGACGATGTTTCCAAGTATTTACTGTAAACATGTTCCTGAATGGTTCACCTCATGTTTCACCAGTGCTTACCAGTCTTCGCCAAAAGCTTGCTTTCAGAGACGAAAACATGGAATACTCCAAACACCTCATGCGCAGCCTCCGGCAGTGCGAAAGCCACACCGAACTTATCCGGACGTCGTGGGGTGAACATACCACCGGGACGTATAGTTGTGGCCAGGTGGGACAACCTAGTGGAACCAAGTGGAACTGAACTAAGTGGAACTAATTGGAACCAAGTGGAACTAAGTGGAACCAAGTGGAACTAAGTGGAACTAAGTGGAACCAAGTGGAACTAAGTGGAACCAAGTGGAACTAAGTGGAAACCATATTTATGTAGCCCACATAGCAGTGGAAACCACAACTAACTGAAAGCAATGCACATTGTTTCCACTGCTATGTGGGCTACATAGATAAGGTTTCCACTTAGTTCCACTTAGCCGCTTGGTTCCACGGAGTTCCACTTGGGTTCCACGTAGTTCCAGTTGATTCCACTTGGTTCCACTTAGTTCACTTAGTTTCATTTGATTTGATTTGACTTGCTTACACTTTACACCGCACTACATCACTTGTCACTGACGAGTGTCCTGAGATGTTCTGTGCATGTATGCATGTTTGTTTTAATTGCCTTGCTGTTTGCTGTTTGTCCCACATCTTGGGGCGAACTTCCAACTCCAGCACGTCACTTAAACAATATGCGCAGCCTCCGGACCTCGAAATCCACCCCAACACCCACCATATCCCTCTTCTTGATCTAATGTTACTTTTTTCAATGTGGTTGGAACGGGGACGCCCCCTTTCCTCACGAAATTTGATAATATGTTATTCATCAACTTCATGTCGCGTTCATCCCTAAGTTTTGCGTCGGACATGCACATCGTATAAAAATTTTACTATGTATATTACAAAAAAGACCGTGTGAATACACGGTCTACCCCAAGCCTCCCGATTCTGTATAAGAACAAGGCTTGACAGCCCAGTTGATTCACTATAGGATTGATTTCCGAGCAACATGTATACGCTGAGTTCACTACAAAACAGGTGAACACCCTAGCTTGGAAAAAATGACTCTTGCTTTCATTGAAATGGAAGCATCAGGGGAAGAAAAATCAACTGCACGACAGGTACCCTGTTCACTACACCGGAAAGGTATTTTTATAGTGAACCCCGTGACCTTCCATAAGCCTCTATAGAATTAGAACTGCGCATTCTGCTCTTACAGAATCAGGAAACCAGGCTTTCATTTTTCTCACCAAAAAAACATGAATTTCTATAGACATATCAATTGGCATCATCTCTCCCAGTCCAATCACTGCAAAATAACGGTGCCAAATTCTGAAGAAGCAAAAAACTTCAATTCTCTATACAATCTTGGGGTGCCTGGGCTCTGAATTCTGTAGGGGGAAATGGCACCGGGATACAAAATATTCATCCCTTTTCGATCCCGAGGAAATATTTCTCGATCCTACACATTGAAGTTTAGAGGGGACGCGCAATCCAGGAGGAATTGGAACGGGACACTCGGGGAGACTCAAAGCCACCAAGAGGCGGCAGCCACTCAAGGACACTTGGGGGTACTCTCTGGCACACTCAAAATTCACCTGGAGCGTCCCAGACTCTCTGGTTCAAGTTGTGAGTTGGCCAAGTTTGGCTGAGCGTCTGCACTTTCTCTTGGCAAGTCGAATCTGGCGGTCAAGTCTGTACAGCGCGAAGACATTGCTTGCTTGCCCTAGAGATCAGCTGGGGTTAAAAACACCCTCTAAATTATTTTGTTTCCTGAGGTTAATTCTAACCTTACTGAGGTTATTATGAGGAAGAACCTTTGAGGTTATTCTTAAAGTTTCTGTTGTTGTCCTAGAAAATAACATCAGAATGGTTTACCACATGGGCTGTCAAGACACTTGTTTTTTCACATTGACACCTTGAGGTGGAATTGTGAAAGTATTTGTAGAACATATGTGGCGCATGAGTTTGTGCTAAATGTATGGGCTAAATGCATTTGTAAATGTATTTGAATACTTTGGTCAGAACATGAAAATTGTGGCCCAGATGTATCTTCGTTGCCACACGTTGGCACACATTCTTTGGGAGATGTTGTGGCACACATGAATCAGAACTACTTGGGGAAGTGAAAACATGCATTATTCTTTGCAAGGGGTAGTGAAGAATGTGTTATTCTTTAGAAATTTCAATCCCACATATTTGTTTCTCTTCTCTGTGGCATCGGGGTCTGTCTCTGGGTCTGAAACCTGTGGTTCCTCCTCTTCTCCTTCTTTGTTGGTGCCTTTCTCTGGCACACCTTCTCCCCATTGCTGCACAGCTCAAGAATCTTGTTTTTGGCTCCACTGCTCCCACTAGTTGCTGGCTTTTTGAAAGGTGCTCCATTGCTGCTTGGTTTCTTCAACATTTTGTTCAAGACTTTTGGCTTTGACTTTGGAGCAGCTTTGGCCTTTGGAACAACTTTCCCTTTCCCTTGGCAGCAGCTTTTGGAGATGCTTTGGGCTTGGCAAAAGACTCAGGCGCATCCCCCTTAGCTCTGGGGCGACAGCAGTGGCAGGCCTTTTCAAAGGACTCTCTGCACCACCAGCACCCAGCAGGTCGACATGTTCATTGCATGGAGGCATTGCTGATGCAACACCAGGAGAACTTCAAGCACTGTGTTTGAGGCAAAAAGCCTACAAGCCTTACAAAGCTACAAGTAGAAAACACACCAGCTGGTGACTCAGCCTGTTCCACATGAACGCATGAAGAAGCGGAAAACATAGCCTTTTTTAAAACAATCTTGGTCAGGTCAGTGGAGTCACCACTCCTCTCTATCTCGAGCAACGCTGGGATCCACCAACATCTCCAGCACCACCTTTGAAGCTTCCAGCACTTCAATGATTTTGTCCTACTGGTGGAAATGAGCAGGGCAAATCTTGACCATTGTGTCCAGCTTGTGGTAGATGAGGGCCCGCAGAAGGGATGCGGTCAGCAAACCAAGCTCGACCCACATGATAATGGAAGCAAAGGCTCTTTATATCATCTCCAGGCCACACAAGTATTTGCAAATGCATTTGCAAAGTATTTGCCAAATGCGCGCGCCAGTTATTTGCAAACATTTACAATTATTTGTGCACAGATATTTCATTCACCACACTGCCACTCTGATACAGTATGGTTCTCAAAAAACTCTCACATCACAGCTTGACTTGCAGTTGGTTGCAAAACTTAATCATGTCTCGGAGGGTTTGGTCCAGATTTGGGCCGCAGGCTTACATAAAATTCATGCAAAATGAATACTTTTTTATACAAATTCATAATGAAAATTGAAGGATACAGTATGTACTTTGTATGTAGTGTGTGTGTACTTTCTATGTAGTTTGTATGTCGTTTTCAAAACTACATACAAAGTACATATCGCCATATGTAGTTTGTATGTAGTTTTGAAAACTACATATGAACTACATACAAAGTACATACAAACTACAAAGTACACCTGAGAAGCTGCAAAACGAAAGCCAGCGCTTCCCTTTCTCGAGAACTGCGCGTCGAAGCATAGGATAGAAAGGTAGGTCTGCACCCTAGATCCACCATCCCACTCCATTTTCTTTCATTTCTCTACGGCAGCTCCGCTTGGCATTTGCCAGGTGGAGGCGGCCGTGAGACCTCTTACACACCTACACAAGTTCAAAGCACGAATGAGACTTCAAAGCTGTGGATTGCTGTGCGTGTGTAGAGGCTATCGAGCGGTTGACGGAAAGGGAACTTGAAGTACTATACCTGGTAGCTGCAAGCAAGGTGCCAACTACACCTTTCTTTTCAAGGTGGCCTGAACAGAGTGTTTCAGGGCAGTAAACCGTGGTCTCAGGCCACCTTGAATTTAGCTTGAAAACCACAGCTACATAGCTACCCTGCGTCTCTATACCTGGCAAGGTGCCAACTACACCTTTATTTTCAAGGTGGCCTGCA
>CAXAMN010016891.1:755324-778887 GCA_963970005.1 Durusdinium trenchii
AGCTGTGGTTTTCAAGCTAAATTCAAGGTGGCCTGAGACCACGGTTTGCTGCCCTAAAGCACTCTGCAGGCCACCTTGAAAATACAGGTCTTGTAGCTACAATTCTGTTCCCAGGTATGGCGCGCATGAGGCTTCAAAGCTGTGGTTTTGAAGCTAAATTCAAGGTGGCCTGAGACCACGGTTTGCTGCCCTAAAACACTCTGCAGGCCACCTTGAAAATAAAGGTGTAGTTGGCACCTTGCCAGGTATAGAGACCCAGGGTAGCTATGTAGCTGTGGTTTTCAAGCTAAATTCAAGGTGGCCTGAGACCACGGTTTACTGCCCTGAAACACTCTGTTCAGGCCACCTTGAAAAGAAAGGTGTAGTTGGCACCTTGCTTGCAGCTACCAGGTATAGTACTTCAAGTTCCCTTTCCGTCAACCGCTCGATAGCCTCTACACACGCACAGCAATCCACAGCTTTGAAGTCTCATTCGTGCTTTGAACTTGTGTAGGTGTGTAAGAGGTCTCACGGCCGCCTCCACCTGGCAAATGCCAAGCGGAGCTGCCGTAGAGAAATGAAAGAAAATGGAGTGGGATGGTGGATCTAGGGTGCAGACCTACCTTTCTATCCTATGCTTCGACGCGCAGTTCTCGAGAAAGGGAAGCGCTGGCTTTCGTTTTGCAGCTTCTCAGGTAGTATGTTGCTATACCTCTTACACACCTATACAAGTTCAAAGCACGAATGAGACTTCAAGGCTGTGGCTTGCTGTGCGTGTGTAGAGGTTCTCAAGCGGTTGACGGAAAGGGAACTTGAAGTACTATACCTGGTAGCTGCACTATAGCTACCCTAGGTCTCTCTACCTTGCAAGGTGCCGACTACACCTTTCCATTCAGATGATGCAAATGATGCATTTGGCATTTCTTGCATCACCACCCCTCAAAAATCACCTCCAACACAACCTCAAAAAACCTTCCCTCGGAGCACCCTCCTCCCCCAGCATGTGCTGAGTTGACGTGTCCCTTTCTCGGGCCACCCCCCCAGACCCCCTAACTACTCACTTCGTTCGCCAGACACAACTCCGCTAGCGCCTTCTACGAAGGCTGGCTTTCGTAATATCAATTTTTTGTTTTCAGGTGAAATTTTCATACTTTTGCAAATTTTGGCAATGTTTTGCACTAATTTGAATTAAACCTGGACAAAATCATCTTAGTGTGGGCAAAATCTAATGAGAAAAACCGTGGACAAAAATTGTGGGTGAGGAGAGTTGAGGGAACAAATCTAATGACTAAAGCTGTGGCCAAAACTTTTTGGTGTGAGTGAAAGTGAGGAAACAAAAACTAATGCATAAAACTGTGGCAGAGATTTTTGGTGAGGAGAGTTCACGAAGCAAAATTAATCTAATGACTAAAACTGTGGACAAAATTTTTGGTGAGGAGAGTTGAGGAAACAAAATCTACTGACTAAAGCTGTGGACAATCTTTTTGGGGTGAATGAAAATAAGAAAGCACAATCTGATGAATGAAACTGTGGGCAACAGTTTTTGGTGAGGAGATTTCAGGAAGCAAAATCTAATGACTAAAACTGTGGCCACAACATTTTGGGGTGAATGAAAGTAAGGCAACAAAAACTAATGAATAAAGCTGTGGGTAAAGATTTTTGGTGAGGAGAGCTCAGGAAACAAAATCGAATTACTAAGACTGTGGACAAAATTTTATTGTCCACAGCTTTAGTCGTTAGATTTTGTTTCCTTTCTCTCACCCAAAAAATTTTGTCCACAGTTTTAGTCATTAGATTTTGCTTCCTGAACTCTGCTCACCAAAAATATGTGCAACAATTTTATTCATTAGATTTTGTTTCCTTAGTTTCATTCACCCCAAAAAGTTTTGGCCACAGTTTTAGACATTCGATTTTGTTACCTCAACTCTCCTCACCAAAAAAATGTCCACAGTTTTAGTCATTCCTCAAATCTCCTCACCAACAACTTTTGCCCACAATTTTAGTCTTTAGGTTTTGTTTCCGTACTTTCCTTCTCCTCCCCCCCCCCCAAAAAATCATTTCCTTTTCCTCTCTCTCTTCCTTTTCTTGTTCCTTTTCCTCTTGCTTTTTTCCTTTTCCTGTTTTTCTAAAATCATCTTCCTCTTCCTTTTCCTTTTCCTTTATTTTTTTCCTTGTCCTTTTCCTCTTCATGTTCCTTTTCCTGATCCTTTTCCTTTTCGTCTTCCATTTTTTCCCCTTTTCCTTTTTGTTTCCACACATAGAAGACAAGAAAGTTGCAAACATTTTGTGGTTGTTATACATGGAACCCAGGCTTGTCATTTGCAGTTATGTGCAAGCATTTGTATTCTTTGCTGAAATATTGAAGTTATTTGTGAGCATTTAGAACTTTTTGTTGAAATATTGATAGCTGATTGGATATATTTGTTAGCCATTTGACAACCTATTTGATGTCAATCATTTGGAAACCTGCTCGTTTTCGAGATAGATTTCCAATGGTTTTGAGGTTATTCTTAGAAATACCAAGGTTATTTTAAAGAATAACATCCAAATAAAACCTCAACAGCTTGAGGTTATTCAATGGTTGAGGATTTTTTTGCGAATAACCTCAGAGGTTATTTTTAACCTCAGCTGATCTATACGGTGTCAGCCCCTGCAAGACCTCCCGATCGGAACCCGGTCGCCCACGGTCGCCGGTTTCACCGCCTCGATATATAGCTGTCGGGGCAGCCACAAATATTGCAGGAGTTTCTGCGCTTCACACAAGAGAAACTGCAAGTTTGTGTCTGGCGCGCGACACGATTCATCTGCCGCATCCTGGCATGGAGCGCCCTGCAAACGGGCCCTGGCTTCCTTGAACATGATGTGACATGCTTTTCAAGGGCGCGACATGTGTGTCAAACTCATCGAAATGCCGGTAGTCTGCGAAGGACTCACCCGAATCAGCTTTCGCCCATGCTCCCCGTAGAAGATTCGAGCCCCTGACAGCGCCAGGACCCAAAGGGCAGCCCATGGCAGTTCAGCACGGCCAAATATACCCAGCCGCTTCTGCCCGGCAACGTGCGTCCACACGACCCAGGATCCTCAAAGCCCGCTTCGTGCCAGTATCATAGGGCTCGTCCGGGCTCGTCATTGATGTTACAGTGACATAAAAGGTCTGCAGGTTTTACCCGTCATAAAAGGCTTCTTGCTCTGCTCACGTCATAGGGTCGTTCAATGAACATGCCCGATGGGCAATGAGCAATTCTGCCAGGCCAGGCCATTGGGATTAAGGATGGCACATCCTTGGAATCTGGTCTCTCGATCCATCCATGCTACGGTGGGTCGATGAATCATACGCCCCGAACCCTCGTCGCTGCGAGCAGTGTCTTTCAAATTGCAGCACTGAACCCGGTCTTTCTGGAACCGGGTCTTCACGCTTAGGTCGAAGAAAAAAAACGGCCCCAGAAGGAACACCTGCTAAACAAACCGCAAGGACTGAGGGTCTTACAGGGCCATGTTCAAACATTGAAGCATGATTTCAAGTGCACCCATCTCCCGCGGGTGCAAAACCGCAAGGACATGGGCTCACCGAGTTTGATCTGCCGGGGCCAGAGGGGCCCCAAAAACAAAAAGTGAACAACGAGGCAAACAACAATAACGCAGCTAGAAGAGCCATCGGACATCCTTGAGTGTTCTTGAGTGTCCTTGAGTGCCTGATTCCAATGGCGCACGTCTGGCGACCCCAATGGAAGTTTATTGTACATTAGCCGCTCCATTGTTTGACTCCCTTGAAGATGTAGAGTTTGAAACGGGTCGAACAATAGATTCAACTTCAACATGATCAAACAATGCTTGCAAGTTTCAAGTAAGACATAGCTAAACAATGTATCAAAGGATCCAAAATTAGAGCGATTATAGACACTTCTTTTACCCTCTCTCTGAAAGCCACTGGTGCGGGCGGTTGTTGTCGCGAAGCGACCAATATCTTCAAAGCTCCCCTGCCCCTGCGGTGCCATGACCCACAGCCATAGGATTTGCAAATGAGCGAAATTCAAAACTCCCAACATGGTGACCAAATGTATCCAAATGTCTTTTTCCAAAGGCTTCCCTTAGCGATTGCACCCCGTCCGCGCACCCCACACCGCGCGGTCGGCCGAAAGAGCTCTGGCTCCGGTGAACCCCAACGGCGACGACCGCGGAGCCGCACCTTGGGCTCCTTGTAGGGCGAGGAATACCTCAGCGGGGGGCTTGTCTAACAAGCAGGTTCAACACACAGCGCGGAGCTGGCATCTTGTTTTTCAAGTACACAGTACGAGTGTCGCAGAACCAAAGAATCCAACAGAGGTTGAAGAACCCTATAGGTGTCCCATAGAGTACCCTGGTAGGGTCCTATTTACGGTCACTTAACCTCTGTAGGATGGTACATGAAAGCAAGCTATGAGGCTATGATCGAAGACCATACTCATCAGATTCTTGCAGAGGACTCTTCCTTTAGTGGAGGAACAGCTGACTCCTCCAGCACAAAGGTCCGGGAACCCCCCCCCCAAGGGATTGGTGCGATCACGTCCGGTCCGTGCAGGCGCCTAGAACAGCAAGATTCCCACGAACAGGTCTGAAAACACATCGGCAGTCATCGTGAAATGGAATGTGTTGACTTACGTGAAGGGGTGGGGAATGGAAGGTGAATGGCGACTAGCAAGCAGTTGACTCCATAGAGTGAGGATGGGTGTTCATGTGTTGACTTACACTCCCGAAAACTGTGTTGACTCTGACTGTCTGGCCCCCCATGGAAGAGTGTTTTCCTCTATCAACCAGCGGTTTTGAGGGTCCATGTTAGTCTTCCAGGGTGTAGTGGTGGCAAAAAAAAAACATATAAAAACCAGTGGTGGGACAATTGGGAGACCAGGCTACCAAAAGCCAGTCTGACTATGTATGAACCAGGACTTCAACCAAAGGTAGAATCACTATGTCAACACACCCCACACAGCATATCTCAGACACTCCATGAGACTGCCATATTTGCTGACATTGGGGTGGTGCCAGGGGGGTTGAATGTATAGCATCTATACCTGAACCCTCCAAAGTACCTTAGAAAATGGGACATGACCTTCATAAAAAAGAACAGGTACGAGCGGGGGCCCATTAAAACCAAGGTGCGAGGTACTTTCACGGGTCGACTCCAGGTCTTCCAGTCCCCTTTGAGCATACGACTGCTTCTCGTCGAACCCGCCCCCCACGCCGCCGAAGTGTCCGCACACCTATGGCTCGGCGCTGGCTCTGCAGAAGAGTGGCTCTGTGCTGGTGCTGGACGCCGCCGAAGCCTTGCTGCGTGCGCTTTCCTTCGCTGGCAGATTGAGGCCTCGGCGCCGGGGGCCAGGAGCCCCAGGAGCTGAGGGACTGTGCTTGGTTGGATGGTTTGAAGTGAACTGGTGGCCACCTGCCGTGGCCACCTGCCGTGGGTTCGGTGCAACTCTCCGAGATTTCGGAGGTCTCGGATCAAGAACCTGAACCTTCGGATTTCGGATCATGTAGGCTTGCGTTCGTCTCCGGCCAATGGGCACAACTTGGATTTCCTTGCACAATGGCACTGGGGAAACAGCGATAGATATATATATATATATAGATCTATAAATCATCTCGATGCTTCACATGAATATCACGTCTTCCCCAGCTGCCCCGATAGGCGCCAAACCCTCAGGCCAGTCTTGTCCAGTCAGGTCTCGAACGACCCCCACGACCGACCCACGACCGCCCCGTCGCCTCCCCGTCCCACGACGGTGTGGAGGTGAACGGGAGATGGTGCGAGCTTTGGCGAGCGAGCTTGCTGGCGAGCGACACCCACCGTGGTGAACGTGGGGTTCACCATCATACTTGCTTATTTCTATACCCAGTGGATCCCAGTTGCCACTATATAAGGAACCAGGGATTCTAAGTGTATGGTTTTAGTCTTTGGAACCACTGGTTACCAGCTATAGTGGTAACTGGATCCCCTGGGATAGGGTCATGCCCCCATTTTCGAAGGTACTTGGGAGGGTTTATACCAGCTTCTTCAGTTCGTGACCGAACTTGAAGGTGACCCTACTCGTGACCCTAGTTTGTGAGCGAACCAAGCAGGTGATCAAGTTAGGCCACGAACTGAAGAACCAGGTGTAGCACTCTCTAGAAGGAGAAAGACATATGATCTGACTCATGATGATGAATCTATTGTATTCAGTCCTGAGATGTGGAGATGCGAAGACATCCGGAGGTCTTAATTCCCTAGGGATCCAGTCGTACCGAACCTCAGAAGGTACGACTGGACCCCCCAAAACCTACATAAGAGTGTCTCCAATCACCTTCTGAGAAGGTACTTGGATCCCTAGGGATTATGGTCCAATATAGGCCAATGTGACGAGTGTCTAAAAATGGACTCCAGTATGGACCATATCCAATCTAGACATGGACATCTTAAGATCCAACGGGAGAGTGTCTGCTCCAATTCTTTGAGGGTCCCATCTCGTCTCGATGTTCCAAAATCCTGTTTGTTGCTCGCTTTGGCTCGTTACATGAAACCCCACCACACAGTCCTATTCCGCCAAGCTTCTTCTACCAATTGGTTATCAACATGCCTTCCCTGACGCACCCTGGACAAATACAATTGCCTCTTGGTAAGGCTTTCCACAATTCACAATCGACACGCTTGGTAGAGCTTTTCCCCAATTGTGGAATTTCTACCCTTGGAAAACATGCGGGACAAATACAATTGCATCTTTTATTCATTGAGGGAAGACTCATCATAGTAATGAATGCTGAACATATACAAATTCACTCAATGCCAAAAATGCTCTGTTCTTACCAAGATTTGGCACATGAAAGGTCCAGAATGATATATTTTACAGTACAGTACACGTAGTTGACACATGCTCAAACAGCAACCTGAAATAAACGCCAGCATGCTTTTCTATCCTCAACACATGCTGAACACACATGCTCGCAGCCCAAACATGTCTATCCCACAACATCCAAGCTCAGTCAGCTCAAACAAACGGATTCCGTCGACGCACCCGTCGAAACTCGCCGTCTCGGCGACGGCTTTTTCCATCGGTCCAAGAAGCGTGGCACCATCAGGCGACCTCGACCGGCGCGGTCGTACTTCGTCGCCACGGACGTCGCGAGAGGTGCGTTCTGTTCGTCGCAGGATGAACCAATGAACCCCCCAGAGTCGCCAGAGTAACACACATGGACCAGCTTGCGGGATTGGTTCACAGCTGCTGTTCACTATACTTCTTAAGGTCCTGGTGATCAGGTCGAACCAAACACCAGGTGCTTCCACGCCCCAAAAACGCCGCCTCCGCTGCTGCTCACCGTGTCCACGGAGCTCTGCGACGTGCGACGCTCCAGGCGAGGAGGGCTCTGGAACTCCTCCTGGCCGAGAGACGCGCCACCGGCGTTGCCGTCCGGTCGCTGGAGCTCCCCTTGGAGGGTGGAGCCGGAGCGATTGGAGCGATTGGACCATGTATCCCCTAGGGCTCCTGGCCCACCTCCTGAGGTTCGGTGGTTGGGGTGGGTTTTGGGAGTCTAACCACCTTCTAAGGATATGGTTGGAGCTGTAGGGATCATTCAACATCTACCAGAACCCGACTCGACAGGTCTCCGATGGCTGGAGGGGGCCTGAGGGTGACCTGATGGAGGTCTCAAGGGTGGTGACCTGTTGGAAGGTCCTGGGATGTCAAACGGGCCGTTTTCTTCTCTGAGTTGTTGATGGAGGATTGGATGAGGCCATTGGTCTATGTATCTCCATGTCTGGTCACAGTGGTCCTGGGAAAGAGTCATCCCACCGGAAAGTCGAGCAAAGTCGAGCACCGGACCAGTCCAGACTCTCTCTACACCCCACAGGAAAGGTAGCCGTGCCATGCCATCTCCAAGAATTCATGAATGATCATGGAAGTACATCATGGCCCGCTGAGAAGGATTCTTCCTTTGCCAAATGCAAAGGAAACCTTTCCGAACCATCCCGAACCAACTCTATGCAGGTGCAAGTGTTCAAAGCACTCGAAGTGAATAGCATGCAGGTCTACTCTGCGTATTACTGAGAGCCACCATGCTGCCAAGCATTGCCAAGTCATGACTCTGCCAGTGCGTAGGCAGTTCGCCGAAAACATAACACACTTCTAAATGTTCAGGAATATCAACTGTCCGTATCCTTCTCAGATTTCACTGGTCTTTTCATCCTTTGACATGGACTTGTCACTGAGAACTCACTCTTGATGACGTATGTTTGTTTGCCAACCTTCTGAAGGCACGCTTTAATTCAGTGCTGCTAGCCTGCCGATCGCGAGCCTGCCTTGTCCCAAGACGTATACTGCGCGGCCCAAAAAACCATCCTTAAGAACCACCAAAGCTGGTTCAGCCCATTCAGCATTTGGCCATCGTCCCTGTTCCTAAGTCTCCACCACACGGCTAAAACCCTGTGAAGCTTGCTTCCAATGACCTACATGGGCCACAACCGTGCACGGAAAGCATGCCAACCGTGGTTGGAGATGATCTTCCTGTACATGTAGACCGACCACAACGCCATGGTCATCCAACCCTCTTCAGGCACTTGTGACTTATAAGGATTCTTAGAGTGTCCTTGTAGACTGGTGTTTGTGTGTGTGTCGAAAAGGGCACCCTGGCCTCATGGTATAGTATATATTGCAATCTCTCTCTTGTTGTATATGATTTTGTATATTAGAATTAGTTATATATAGCCCCTTATATAGCCCGTATTTGGTCCATGAAAAGATCGCACCTCTTGCAACAACAGATCATTGACCTGAACCACTACGTGTCCTCGGGCAGTCGCTGTAGCACCGTGATCCATCCTCGGCGTCACAAGTCAAGAGACATGTTTCGCAATAGAAATAGCAGCAGCCTTTGCTGCTGCAGGTCACTCTCCCTCTCTCTCTCTCTCGGAAAAGGGCAGTAATTCACAGACATGGAATAGACAAAGTGTCTATTCCATGTTTGTGAATTACTGCCTTTCAAAGTGTCCGTAAGATCCCTTGCACCCCAGCTTTGCTTGCTTTTTGCTTAGGTGTTGTTTTTATTCAACAAACGTTGGCACTTGAATCGGACTTAACCTACCAAAAAGAACCATAGCGGTTCAGGTTCGTTGAAAAAAACTCTTCACTTTTGTTTACTTTCCAAGCATCCTGAACTTCTGAAACAATATCAAACCCATCTCCAAAAGCATCTCTGAATCCATCTCCAAAACCATCAGCAACAAACAAACAAATCACGAGATCCATCCATATACCAGCCGGAATCTTCTCTCGGTCTCTCCGGCGGAAGCTCCGTCTCAAAAAGAGATCGGACCTTCAAAGTGACCTCAGCCACTGGGATCTCAAGTTCGGTCAGATCTGCCAGGTCCTGGCTGTGACCGTTTTCTGAGGACTCCTGACCCGTTCTTCACTGGTCCAAGGTGCGTTGCATCTCCTCCTCACTGCTGGCACGCAGCGCCAGTTGCTTCAGCTGTACCCGACCTCTGCTGCTAGGTGGCAGTGCGTTGAACGGTCTGGTCGGAGTCGGTGATGGTCGGTTCAAAGTTCCATGGCAGGAAGGGGTCAGCAGTGGAAGGTGCGGAGCAAAACTAGGTGCTTCATTGAGTTCGTTGGATCTCAACGGCGTTTTGGACCCCGCAGCCGGGGTGGAAGTGACCTTCGGAAGTGGTTGACCCCGGGGTCTTCCGCTTCGCCGGTCGCCCGGGTCATCGCGCTGAACCCACCCGCCCACCTGAAGCGCAGCGTTTGATGTGCCCCACCGAGAAGATGCGGCGCCGGGCGTCGATCGTGAAGACCTGCAAGACGCCGCCCCAAAGTCAAGAGACCGAGGAGTCACGAACTGAAGAACCAGATAGAACCAGGTGCCTGGACTTCAAGTGCCTTAGTATATATGACATAAACCCTAAAGTTTACGCTTCTTACTCTGTTCCAACATGACATTTGCGGTCTACAGCGGATCGGATTAACATGTCCATTTTGCGTGGCAGGTACAGCACGGTCAGATTTCCACACCCGTTTAAATTTATAATACTTATAAGGCTTTCAGGTGTGGAAATCTGACCGCAACTTAGGTGTCGACATGTTGCACGTAGGATTCTAAGGGGAAAGGGTTTGTCTGTTTTAGAAGTCAAGAAGCGCAACTTTTGGCACCCCAGTGTATATCAAGAAACAGCTTACACTGTACCCATGTCCCAGGTACAAACTGAGGGTCAAGGTATCGGTCTGTCTAATGGTCCACGCCTTCGAGCTCGCCGGACAGCGCTGTCCGCGATGTCCCGCCTCATGGCCTTGCAGCTCCACGCCACCGGCCAACTGTCCTTGAAGGAGGTCCTGCGCAGCGGTGCAGCCCGGAAAACATCGGAATGAGCTCAGCCAGCATGGCATGCCCAGGCCTTTCTTGCATCATGCAGGTGTTTTAGAAGGCAAACATGAAAGAAGAGTATCGGCAGGATTGGCGTTCCAAGAGACCATCGACTCGTGAGAGCAGGCAATTCACCATGAGAAAAATACTATATAAAGGCTTTGGTGGATCTGGATTTCGGGTGGATCAGAGAGCATCTGTCTTTCTAAGATTCGATCTTGACCTACCACCCAGCAGTCATGGAGGTAGTCGGGGTGCGATCCATGGGGAGGTAGTCGGGGGGGCCCATGATCCACTCACGTAAGGGGACCAAACACCACCCCGACCTGTGACTCCTATTCTTGAATCATGATCAAGTCCAGGCGTTGCCTGGACACGACATCATTCACCTTTGAGGGCCCAGAACATCTAACGCTCAAACCTCGACGAGGTAGAAACTCCCAGTATGTCAACAAAACCAAGCCACCCTAGGGATCCAGTCGTACTTTCTCAGAAGGTACCTGGACCCTCCAAACCTACATAGCAGTGTCTCCTTCCTCACCTTCTGACCAGATATTTAGATCCCTAGGGTCAACCTGGAGAATGGGGATGGGTTGTTGTGCCCCACCAGCCCAGTCCAACCTCTCCTCGGGCTTCTTGAACCAGACCAACCAACGACTGCCAGGCTGAAGCTGAAAGGAACCCAATGACAAGTCCTCAGTCGACGACAATTCCTGTAGACTCTTGAGGACCAAGCAGCTCCCCATATGAAGAGGATGTTCCAATTCAATTGGAGGGGTTTATGAATCAATAGTTAACGACTTACAGAAGTCCCGGAATTCATGGGAAGGGGAACCTGTTTTTTTTGATTGCATGTTTGACTGTCTGACCAACGGATATGCAGGATACAACATGCAAGGTGAACAGAATGGCATACTTGGAGGGGGGTCAGGGCCGGCAGGGCAGCTGCTTCTTGAAAAAGTTAGAAGGATCTACCAAGAATGATCCTAAAATTAATGGCTGGAAACAAATAAATAAACAAACAAACCAACAAACAAAGAAACACACAAACAAACAAACAAACAAACAAACATGGACCTTCCCAAAGGATGCTAAACAAGATCTTGCCGCACTAGTAGGCGTGGCTACTTTAAGTGCCTTATTTGTCCTTAAGCCATGTGTCCTTCTGAGTGTCCTTGGCCAAGAACATTGTAGACACTTGTGAACCATCTCTTGGTTGAGGTTTTTTTTGCATGTCCAGTTCGGAGACATAGTCAAAAGAGTCAAAGACAACACCAAATCAGAGACCCTATGACACGTCACTTACTAACTTATATAAGTTAAATACACTACATCAAGGGCTAACCAACTCAAGAAACTAAGCTCTTTGCATTCCCAGGCTCCGAGACCCGTGCTCTCGGCACCGTCAGCAAGGTGACCCAATTCCAGCGGAAGAAACCCAAAGCGTTCTGCACCTGGTGGGAAGCAAGTGAACACCTGTTTGCTCCTAGTAGCGTTCTTGTTCCAAACCAAGATCTGGTGGAATCCAATGTCCTCCCCTCAAAAACCGGAGCTCCAACGTCCTCCATCCTCTCCAACGCAGCGAAACCACCTGGCCGACCCTCCGTTGTTGGGGACTGGGACTGCCGGTGGATGGATGGGGGTTCGGTCTTGTGACCACCGGGGCGCTGTAGGTCGGAGATCAACGGGGCGGATCAACCTGCGCTGCGGTCGGTGGTTCTGCGGTTCTCAACGGAGCAACCTGTGTGGCGCTGGCGGGTCCTGGCGGAAAGCAATTCGGGTCATTCGTTCTGGGTCACGCTCACAAACGACCCTGCACATCCCTGTTTGGACCTCTTTGCGACCGACAGGCCCAGGACGGATGATCCTGGTGACCTGGTGGATGTGATTTTTGCACTTTGTCCAGTCCATCTTACTTGTTCATCGAATGCTTTCAAAGCAGCTGGGTAGATCGACTACCTTCACTTCAAGACATCCAAAGGGGTAAACCAAAGCATACAGTACACACTAAGAAACACATATTGTAATGTGATTGTCTTGAAACCACCACTTGAGAGTGAAGAAACACTTTTAAGTCTCTATAGACCACTCGAAACCACCACTTGAGAGTGAAGAAACACTTTTAAGTCTCTATAGACCACTCTCCATCATCTTTGAATCATCTATCCTTCCCCAGCTTATTTTTCATTTCAGTTACGCCGAGAGCGAGTCGCTTGTGGCTCAGTCGTGCAAGAATTGGCATCTCTGCGGCTGCCCTAGCTTCGATGCAAAAACCAGCTTGGTGATCGCGTCCGGAAACCACTCAGGGAGATTCTCTCTCTGATCAGCAAGTGGCTGTGACACATCGAAAACAGCAGCTAAGGCTCGACATAAAGCTCCAGGATATTCCTTGAGCTTACTGGTCTTCCAACAACCTGACTCATCTTTGCCTATACTGGTTGTCATCGGAACACGTGTAATTCTTCCAGAGCACAGCGTCTGTTCAGCTGCATCTGCATGCGCAATCAACAAATCTGTTGGTTTGCATGAGGGTGCCCCATATTGTCCTTGTTGAATTCGAAGGCGCTGACATCCTTCAAACCTCATCAACATTTGGACAACAGGCAGCCTCCAGATCGAAGGGAAGTCTTGTTCATCATCCGGTTCTGCTGGATGTTCAATCACAGCCGTAGATCCGGACAACAACGCAATAAGGAAAAGCCTTAGCGTGACCCCCAGAAGGAGATTGCCAGTAGATACCTGCACGGATTCCTTCTTGTTCAAAAAGGGAAGACCAGCAGACTGCTGTCGACTTCTGAGGGGCCTGACTCCATTCATTTCTGACGCAACAGCTCTTGCCCTTGACCACGTTTCGCATGGTGGTCCTGTGAGGAACCCTCTTAGGGCACCTTCACGTAGCGCTCTGGCAAATAAAGCAAATGTCTCTTCGCGGAGCATGTTGCCCCAGTGAAGATTGTAGATGATGTCTACAGACACAGCTTTTGCATTCATCTCCTCGATGAAGGATTCAAAGTCAGCCTCCCGCCTTGCTCCGGAAAAGAGATGGGCGAAAATTCGTGGAGCATACGAAACTCTTCGTGGCAATTTTGTTTTGATTCGATGCAAGAGAGGAGCTTCTCGCTGAAAGAAGGTCTCAACTGATTCTTTTGAGACAGCCCCTCCATTGGGCGGTCCTAGGAACCATTCTCCAGACGCAAGCTCTTGAAAAAGCATCAAGAGTCAGAGTCTCGGATTCCACAAGCTGATCAGTCCATTGTCGGAATGCCTGGAGAATCTCCTCATGATAGAGAAAATGTGAAGGCCGGGCAAGCCTTAATCCTTCAAGCAGACTGTCATCTCCAGTATGCTGTTCCACACACGACATCCAGGCATCGTAGTGAGCTTGGTCAGCTTCTGATGTGCCTTCAGCAGATGAAAGCGTAACTATGCACTTCGGCCCTTCAGCTTGCATAAAAGGATCTTTCAAAACTTGCCTCTGCAAATTTGCCTTTTTGCTATTCACTCCAGGTTCAAGATTCACTCGAACCCCTCGTTCTCGATAGAAGCTCCAGCACAATCGGGAATATTCTACATGGTTCAACAGGTCAGTCGTGCGCGCATAGTGTTTTAAACAGTATTCACACTGCAGACCCGACATAGTGTCGTACTTCTCGAACCCGTCCGTGTACTTTGAAAGCATGTACGGCCAGATCCGCTTTTAATTTTCTGTTGAATGTTTTTTCGCAGCATAAGCAGTAGTGCTCCTTCTGCACCTCCGCTGGAGAGCTGATTCCAATCTCATGTAGTCTCATTTCCTGGTAGATCTTTTCATGCCATCCATGCCATTCAGCAAGAATTCGTACATGCGCTAAGCATCTGTTCTGGGCTCTTCTGATCCAACTTTTCCATCGTGACCCACTGGATCTGACAACTTGTAAAAAGTCCATCCAGGAAGTATGGTACTGTTGGAGCAGTTGCAATTCCGGACAATATTGACCAAACCATGTAAGGTCAGCTTCGAACTGTTTCTTCCATTGCTGCGAATTTTGCAACAGAGCCCAAAGATGAGGCTGAATGGATCGGAAAAGCTGCCCCACATATCTCAATCTGCTCAAAACAAGCAATGGGCCTGGTTGTAAGAAACCAGTAATCTCATACAACTGTATTGCACTCCGTTTGAGCGCCTTCTGCCCAAAGTGCATTGCAGCACATCTTCGATATAGCCTAAAGAGTGCATTATGCAGTTGCGTCTCTTGCCGCTGGTTTCGAGGTTTCCAAACAGCTGCGTTAAACACCATCGTACTCAGGACCAAGCTTCCAAAAAATTGTTGCTTGCGCTCAAAACTGAGCCCTCTGTTGCAGAAGATTTGCGAACGGTACCGGCTCAAAACATCATGCGCAATTGCAAATTTGGTTTGAATATCTTTGGAAATTCCCCCCCCGTCTGAATCCAAGTGCCCAGATGTTTGTAAGCTCCAACCAGCTTGACTTCAAAGACACCAAAGGCAGAGGGGACCGAAAGAAAAATGCCAACCTGTAGCAGCTGTCTCCTGAGCCGTACTGATCCTGGGCCCCGTAGATCAATGAGGACCTCACTTTTGCCCGCTTGCAAATTTGGCATGAGACCCCCAGCAATCAGGCGCTCAAACACAACAGCCGTCACCTTGCGCACTTTCTGGATAAGGTCAATGGGAGATTTGTCCTGCAAAGCAATAGCAATATCATCCGCCCAGATCGGAACAAGCGGGGGTAGCCACTGGCTTTGCGAGGCAACTGGAACAAGGTTTTCAGTGCCATCCCACCAAATACCAATATCCGGAACATCTGATCTGATCATGTCGAAAGCTTGTCGAAGCAGCTTGGTCAGCGCAAAGCTGAACACCAAGCCTGCAAAAGCATCTCCTGGTTGGCTGCCTTTTCGGGTCTGCACCACAGCTGTATCGCCTCTCACAACGAACCAGGTGGATGCGAAAAACTCTTCAAACATGGCTTTCAGATGTGCAGGTGCGTGTGCTTTTTCCAGCGCATCAGTCTGTTGCAAGAGCGATGCAAATTCAGCGAAGCTTTCAGGCGGCAGTTTGAGGCTTCGAAAAAGCTCCTGCGGTCCTCTTGCATCTCCTTTTACACTCATGACATGCTGCCTCACTGTACGATAAAAGGCACTAGTGATGTCAATGAATAGGATCGCAACTGACTCCCTTTTCCAAATTGCATTCTGCTGGAAAAGATGGAGAGAGTGGACAGGCTGCGTAATGCCTTGACCAGGCAATCCCCCGACTTGCAGTCTGAGCCTTGTTTCATTGAAAAGGCGACCAAGATCAGCTCTGTATATCGAATGTAAGCCTTTAGCAATGACGCTACTGACGAACAACGATCGATAATTTTTGGCTTGACTTGGATCTCCCTTTTTTGAAAGCAGGACTAAGAACCCCCCTTTATGAAGCAGCGGCTCATGTGCATGGATTGCTTGCTTGCAGAACAGCGAAAATTAAATTTCCGCCATTTTTGCAGGTGCTTTCTTCAGCAGATCGCCAGGAACCCCATCCGCAAAAAAAGGATCTTCCTACCAAAGCCACTGTTTAGGAATGACATACGAGTCTCGCCCCCAGAGTCCATCAATCGGCAGCTGATCCAGTCCGTAGATGCAGGATACTCAGCTGCCTTCCATACCATCTCATACAGCCAAAGGAAGTCACCGGTCCATCGGGTTCCGCAAAGAAAATCAAAGCGCTTCCAATGAACAATTACGGAAATGGGATTTCTAACCAAGAACCCAAATTCATAGTCTAACTCAATAACGACCGCAATGAGGGAAAAAGTCCCTATAATCCCTCCAACCAGACCAAAAGGCATCAAGAAACAGATCAGGCCCATCATTCTTCCCAAGCATCAATTCAAACAGGATGCCAATCAAATGAAAGCCCATGCCCAAGCTGCCAGGATCATTCAGGACATGTCTCCCAGACCCCTCTTCTTCTTGGCCAAATGCTCTGGCATTTTGACAGCCGTCTTCTTCACTTCCATCATTGATCGCTCTCTTGACTTCCCTTTCCTGAGCCGATGAGCGCCAAAAGGACATAGAGCCCCGCTCTTCAATTCCTGCCCCTCCATACACACTGGAAGAGTTCCTCCACCAGGAGGAGGCTCCTTCGAGGCACTGTACGCTTGATATACCTCGTGAATGAGGTTGACAAGCTGACTTTTGGTGCGGTAGGACTGCGGCTGATCGTTCTTCAAGTTCAAGACCTTCACTTGACATTCTTCCGGAATCTCCAGTAATCTGCTCTTGAACTCCGCATCGTCCATCACCTCTTCGTCGGCCAAGTCCATCACTTTGATTTCTCCAACAGGTGATCTGGACCTGTCTCTTGCATTCTCGTCCTTCACCTGGCCCTTGTCGATCACACCACCGATCGTGTTGCCTGGCTCTTGCATTCTCGTCCTTCACCTTGCCCTTGTCGATCAAACCACCGATCGTGTTGCCTGGTCCATGCACTCTCTGTTCTGGGGACCAGTTTCCCAACGTACCCATAGGTGGCGAGGCTTGTAGACAACTCATGATCGAGCCAAGCTGCTGTGTCATCTGTTCCGCAAGCCTGACATTCTGTGTCTCGAGGTGGGACGTGTAGGCCATCATATTCCTCATGTCCATCCTCAAATCGGCAAGCTCTTGTTTCATTCCATCTTGCTCTGCCTTGGCTTCTTCAGCATCGCTCTCGACATCGATGGGTTCCACTCCATCTCTCTGTCTCTCGAGCTTCTTGATCTGCTCCTGGAGCTCTGCCATAGTCTGTTGATGCCTCTTCTCTTCTTTGATAACCCCATCTGGGACATTCTGTTTCCACTCTCCGAAGCTTTTCTCCTTGGTCTCCAAGACCTCCTTGGTCTTTTCCAGCTTGTTCAGCTGTTTTCTCTCGTTGTTAAGCTCCTTTTGGCGGATCTTCAGAGATTCTCGTGGGTCCACTTTGATGAGTTCTTTCACTCCTGCTGGTAGTTCCTGCTTTGCTTCTTCTGTGGGTGCCATCTTGTCGATGATGAACCTCATTGCTTCTTTCAATTTGGTATTCTCGTCCTTGAGCATGGAATCCGCATTGCCAGAAGATCGCATAGCCGCATAGACGATGAACCCGATGAATCCTCCAATTCTAAAGGCCGACCATCGTACCCGAGCAGAATGCTTGGCTTGGAAGTCTTGCTTTTGCTCTTCTCGGCTTTTTGCTTCTTCTCTGACTTCGGTTCCCATGCAGCCCATTGCCACTGATCCACTTGTCTCTTCCATGACATCGTGCAGTTCTCGAGAGACAGCACCTTGTAGCTGGGCCTCGTGTGATGAGCGTGTAGCAATCGCAGGCAATCCAGTAGTCGTGATTGTACACCAGCTCGTAGCCGCAGCTTGTCCTGGTGTTTCTTGATAAACAGCCGTGCCTTGTGTCGGCGTCTCCTTGCTCTTCGGTGCCAAGAAGGAGGCCACGTAGTGACGTGCCACACACGGTTGGGGTCCGAGGGATTCCTAGAAATAATCCTGGCGACCTCGAGCCCTGACCGCTGCTTGCAGCATCCCCAGTCGAGATACGATTCCTGGGCACACGAGTTTTCAGCCAAGAAATGGGGAAACCTAGGGCCAACATCAAAATGCAGCTGGATGAAAACCTGGGGCAGACCCCACGGATCAGCAACTGCAAATTTCAAAATCTCCGGCAACTATCTTTCGGGAACGCTGGTTAAAAACCTTAAGGCCAAGTCCTCGTGACAAAATATGCACGTCTGTCTATTTTCGATCTTTGTCAGCCGGGTCGAGGGAACGTTTTTCGAGGATCCTCAGATTTGTCCAAATATGCACATTTTTAGGTTACATACATATATAGCTCTTATCTGTCCTCCATGTTCTTTGTTTGTGTTCATGTCTGCCGGGACACACAAGCGCCATTCCAAAAAGCACGGCATCTATGGGAACCTTCGGCTAGCTTCTGTGAGGACTGCAAATGCCATTGTAAGAAACTTTGCGCCCTGGCCGGTCCGGCAAAACTGAAAAAGATTTCGTTTGTTTGGTGCTGTCAAGTGTCGTTCATTTTGTAGACTACAAAAGTTTTTTTTCACAACACCTCTCAGACGAGGCCGCGCTGTGCCGGGCAGTGCATGGTGTCCGGAACTTCTATTGGGTCATCGAGCAGCCACTGTCCAGCACAATGTTCACAATGCCAGAGGTCGCATTTGTGACAGGACTCTGGGGATTTTGGCTTGTTTCCACATGGCTTGGCCTTTTTGGCCACGAACTGCAGAAGCCGACCAAATTGCTCACGAATATGCCTGGTGCACAGAAGCACCTGATTCAGATATGCAGGCTTTTGATGTCCTCCAATTTACAAACATGTTGTTTTTTGTTCTTCACACTTTCATACTTACAAACATGTTGTTTTTTGTTCTTCACACTTTCATTCTTAATTTGAGGCAATATGCATGCAATACTGCCCAGGATCAAGCGGACCATGACGAAGGAACGCAGAGCTGCGCACAAGAAACGACAAGCTAAGATGCAACAAGAACGACGTCAACGTGGACAGCGTGAGAAAGAATTCTACAGGTTGGCGTCCAACTTTTGTTTTACTTGGTTCACAGTGATGATGGCCCATTGCCTGTTGTTGGATTCGTAAGGGCTGTAAAGATATAAATTTTGGTTGAAAACCATTGACCTGAGATGCAGGAGGTCCATTAGGATAAAAACCTGAATCCTGGGCTTCGGTTGCTGTTGCACTGCCCGCGCAATAGGAGAATTAGGGGGAAATCCCGTTTTTTGGCTGGAATCGTGAGACGCATGGAGCTTTTGAAAACAGCAGAAGTTGAGAAAACAGGATTTCATTAAGGTTGTAAGGATTTTACAAAGAGTATTTTGGTCAACCTTTTGCTGTTTGCTTGTAAGCATTTGCAGCTTTTACAGTCTCTGCTCGACATGGCGATAGAAACGCATGCTGTATATACAACATAGGATTGCATAGAGCCACGTGTGCTATCACAGTTTATATCCAATCTAATATTTCTGTGAGAGAGAGAGAGGAGCGAGAGTGAGCGACAGAGCGCGCGAGCGTGAGAGAGGCAAAGGCAGAAGGTCCATTAGGATAAAAACCTGAATCCTGGATATCCTGGGCTTCGTGTGCTGTTACACTGCCCCGTGCAATGAGAGAATTAGGGGTGGAATCCCTTTGTTTGGCTGGAATCGTGAAAAGGTAATGTTTTTGGTGTTTTTGAGCAGGTGCAAATTTTATATAGATTGCTTATTAAAACACATTGATTTGAATACTTTTTCTTCAAATCCTAGGCATCTATCTACCCTGTAGAGGCCCAAAAAGCTAGGTTTTGGAGGTTCCACATACAGGTTTGACAGTGGAATGAAAACCATTGGCCTGAGAGGCAGCAGGTCCATTAGGATAAAAGCCTGAATCCTGGATATCCTAAGCTTCGTGTGCTGTTGCACTGCCCCGTGCAATAAGAGAATTCGGAGGGAATCCCGGTGTTTGGCTGCAATCGTAAAAAAATATTGTTGTTCGTATTTTTGTGCAGGTGCAAATTTTATATAAATTGCTTATTAAAAAACATTGATTTGGATACTTTTTCTTCAAATCCTAGGCATCTACCCTGCAGAGGCCCAAAATGCTAGGTTTTGGAGCTTCCACATACAGGTTTGACAGTGGAATGAAAACCATTGGCCTGAGAGGCAGCAGGTCCATTAGGATAAAAACCCGAATCCTGGATATCCTAAGCTTCGTATGCTGTTGCATTGCCCTGTGCAATAAGAGAATTCGGAGGGAATCCCGGTGTTTGGCTGCAATCGTAAAAAGTTATATCCAAAAAGTTGTGTCCAAATAAGGCTGACTTCATGGTTACAAAGCTCACCTGTCATCATTCCTCTGAGTATTCTGAGCCATGAAATAAATGAGTCACGAAGAAAATATCACCCAAAAAAACGCTTGGATGAAAACCTAGAACCCCAGAAGTTGAGTAATATGTTGACTTTTTGGTCACAGTGAATGAAAAGCTATGTCCTGACTCTTCAGAAAAATTATCCACCTGCATGCTGGATATGTCTGGCTGGATGAAAACCTTTGGGTCTGACATCCTTGACATCACCAAGCTGAAGTGGATAAAAACAAGATGGAGCCCATGAACCCGAATGCAAACACGTTCAAAAAGCTACATATGTCCAAATGACACACTTGTAGGACACTCTTGTGGGACACTCTTGTGAGTCACTCTTGTAGGAAACTCTTGTGGGACACTCTTACGGGACACTCTTGTGGGACACTCTTGTGGGACACTCTTGTAGGAAACTCTTGTGGGACACTCTTGTGGGACACTCTTGTGGGACTCTCTTGTAGGAAACTCGTGGGATACTCTTGTAGGACACTCTTGTGGGAAACTCTTGTAGGGCACTCTTGTGGGACACTCTTGTGGGACACTCTTGTAGGAAACTCTTGTGGGACACTCTTGTGGGACACTCCTGTAGGGCACTCTTGTGGGATCACTCTTGTGGGACACTCTTAAGGGACACTCTTGTGAGACACTCTTGCGGGACACTGTTGCGGGGCACTCTTGTGGGACACTGTCGTAGGAAACTCTTGTGGGACACTCTTGTAGGACACTCTTGTGGGACACTCTTGTAGGAAACCCTTGTGGGACACTCTTGTAGGACACTCTTGTGGGACACTCTTGTAGGGCACTCTTGTGGGACACCCTTGTGGGACACTCTTGTAGGAATCTCTTGTGGGACACTCTTGTGGGACACTTCTGTAGGACACTTTTGGGATCACTCTTGTGGGACACTCTTAAGGGACACTCTTGTGAGACACTCTTGCGGGACACTGTCGCGGGGCACTCTTGTGGGTCACTGTTGTAGGAAGCTCTTGTGGGACACTCTTGTAGGACACTCTTGTGGGACACTTGTGGGACACTCTTGTCGGACACTCTTGTGGGACACTCTTGTGGGACACTCCTGTAGGACACTCTTGTGGGATTGTGGGACACTTTTGTGGGACACACTCTTGTGGGACACTGTTGCGGGACACTCTTGCGGGACACTCTTAAGGGTCACTCTTGTGAGACACTCTTGCGGGACACTGTTGCGGGACACTCTTGTGGGACACTCCTGTGGGACACTCATTTGGGACACTCTTGCGGGACACTCTAGTGGGACACTCTTGTGGGACACTCTTAAGGGACACTCTTGTGAGACACTCTTGCGGGACACTGTTGCGGGACACTCTTGTGGGACACTCCTGTGGGACACTCATTTGGGACACTCTTGCAGGACACTCTTGTGGGACACTCTGGTGGGACACTCTTGTGGGACACTCTTGTGGGACACTCTTATAGGACACTCTTGCAGGAAACCCTTGTGGGAGACTCTTGTAGGACACTCTTGTGGGACACTCTTGTAGGACACTCTTGTGGGACACTCTTGTAGGGCACTCTTGTGGGACACTCTTGTGGGACACTCTTGTAGGAAACTCTTGTGGGACACTCTTAACTCTTGTGAGACACTCTTGTGGGACATGGTTGCGGGACGACACTCTTGTGGGACACTCTTGTGAGACACTCTTACGGGACACTGTTGTTGCACACCCTTGTAGGACACTCTTGTGGGTCACTCTTATGGGACATTCTTGTCGGACACTCTTGTGGGACACACTTGTGGGACACTCTTGTGGGACACTCTTGTGGGGCACTCGTACGGGACACTCTTGTGGGACACTCTTGTAGGACACTCTTGTGGGACATGCGGGACACTCTTGTGGGACACTCATAGGGACACTCTTGTGGGACACTTCCTCCAAAAGTCACGCTGCGAGGCTGCAAGACGAGCGTTTCGTACGAGACTTCCTCCAAAAGTCACGCGTCAAGTCTCAAAAACGAGCGTTTCGTACGAGACTTCCTCCAAAAGTCACACGTCAAGTCTCCAAAACGAGCGTTTCGTACGAGACTTCCTCCAAAAGTCACATGTCAAGTCCCCAAAACGAGCGTTTCGTACGAGACTTCCTCAAAAACTCACATGTCAAAGTCTGCAAAACGAACGTTTCGCACGAGACTTCCTCCAAAAGTCCAGCGGAAACACCCATCGGAGCACACACATCACGCAGCCCTGCCAAGCAGTTTCGCGATTCCAGCCCCTCCAAACGACACCCACTCACACGCCAATCCCAATGTGACAGCGACATTCACCTCTACCACAACTCACAACCTCCCCATTCCCTGCACGAATCTTTCCGCGTCCACATGTCTAACGCGCACAAAGTACTGCGCCTGCCACAAATGTCACCTCCGTCACACATCGCAACCTCACGATTTCCTGCGCCTGCGACGAAAATCCCACTTCCACACCTCAAAACCCGCACAAAGTCCTGCGCCTGCCACGAAAAGTAACAATGTCATCTCATGTGAGCTTCAACCCAATTTGCACCACACCACACGTTTGGAATGATTTCGACCCGTTCTGAGCACACTCCCATCCACCAAAATCGGCATTTCAGCTGAGACTTGTCACGAAAACAGAGCTTCGATGCCACACCCTGAAACGCAAATCCCAATGGCACGGCCACATCCAACACCCCAAAAACACGACTCTCCAAACGCTAATCCCACTGGAACTGCGCAGCAATCTGCAGATCTCACCAAACGCTGCGCCTGTGCAGCGAAATGCATCACGCTTCTTGCGCGACATGTCCTTTTCATGCAAATCACAATGGAATAGCGGCGCAAACTCACACGTTACACATCCATGGATAGTCACTTGCAAAAGCTTCCCCCAATGGCAGCGCCTTAGCGCTCTACCGCGGACGGTTGCGAACGGTTGCGGACGGTTGCGAACGGTTGCGAACATAGAAACAACGGGTCGCGAACAAGGCTCCACCCCCAGACCCCCAAGAGTTAAACGAGAACCCTTCGCTACGCATTCGGGAAAAATTTCCTGGCTAAAAATGATGACTCCAGCCCTGGGCTTTCAGCCAAGCGGTACAACCGGGTATCTTGCAGCTGTCGTAGTTGTCCCACGTGTCACTGAGCCCAGATCGGCTTGACCACAGCAGCGACGAACCCTGGGACAGGTCCGCGTTGAGGTGGAACTCTCCGAAGCTCCAGCTCTCGGTCTCGGAGATACAAAAGAAGCTGTATGGAGTGCAATCTGCGCATCAAAGTTCGAGTGGTAGGCCGGCAGGCAAGATCGAGCAGCGCGGCCCCAACTTCTGAGGACGCCCTT
>CAXAMN010016891.1:787824-933222 GCA_963970005.1 Durusdinium trenchii
AATAGAAATGCTGCATGGCCAGTGGAAAAGGGCGGACACCAGCAGTGACAGAAAGGGCGGACACATCTTAAGAAAGAATTGAGAACCCCTTTTCCGTAAACTGTTTGGGGGAAACATCATTAAAAACACATCATCCCTGGACCCTCCTGTCGGGGTGTCCTGGCTGGACTACCCCACACTACCGGCCTATAGGCTTCCAAACAGGGCACCCCCACGGTGTTGGGTCCTGGTCTATTTCGCTTTCCGTGTGGGTCTGGATCTCAAAGACCGGGTGTATTATCTTCACGCTTCCTTCGTCCGGCGCCGACCCCGATGACTCCGCTCCCGCCCAGTCGCCATACGTCCGTGGCGTGATGTGCCTCAACCGGATCGAGGCGGCCGGATCGAGGCGACCGGATCAAGTGTGTGGGTGCGCGCGCGCGCGCGTTCTCAGTTTTCAGTGTTGTTGTTTGTGTGTGCTCTTGTGTGTGAGTGCGTGTAGGGTGCCACCTCTGCTGTACAGGAATCATCTAGGTCTGGATCTGATCCAAATCCGCCAGATCCGCGCACCCGTCGCGGCAGTTCCCGTTCCGCCCCAGTTTGGGTGGAAGAAACACACGGAACATCAGGTGCAGTACGATAACGCTGTCTGAACACATCGAAAACCACCGGCTTGTTGGCTGGTCACCAGATGGTGTCAATGGCCATACAAATGAAATGGAATAGGTTCTGGGCGCGTGAAGAGCAGAGCTCTTCGTGCTCAAGCCGCTCCTGGAACAACCACCCAAAAGCACGGCAAAGACTGGAACTCCGAAAGAAACTCCCAGTGTGTCCATAAAATTTGATAACTAGGAGCCAAACCCCTGCTTGGTCCATTTATTGAAGAACGCACCCATTGCTTCAGAAATCAACACGAACAAGGATGCCTGGGCCCACAATGTCCATGAAAAGAACCTTGCCCAATATGTTTTGCTGGTTGAAAAGGTGTCAATTTACCTAAAGCATGTGTATAGAACCCAGCTGACCCAGGTGCTTTTGGACTGCTTGCTCCTCCAAGATATGCCTACACCCAAACACTCCACTGCCACGTATCGCATCTTTACCACTCTAGAAGTCCAAATAAAGACTATATAATGGTTTGCGCGACTCACTTGGTGACCCCTATAGTTCAAAAAAAAGACATTTCTATACCAGGAGTCACAAGACGGGGTGGTTGTTAGTCCCATCCAGGGGCCGTGGATGTGACAGGGGCACCCCGACTACCTCAACCTCCCTTCGTTCGGCGCCCGGACTTCCCTTGTGACTCCTTAGTACATCCTCTTAGAACGTCCCACGGCCCCCTCTCCGCTCCGTCTTCCGCTCCGCTCCGCTCCGCTCCGCTTGGTCCGTCTCGGCCGAGCGGCTCGTCGTCGCTGACCTCCGTGACTTCGCTCAGCACCGAGGGACGGCGCGGCGCGTCGGGCGCGGGTCCCGGCGGCGGGTCCTCGGTCGCAGGCTCCTGAAGGCAGGTGGGCAGGTGGGGAAGGCCCAGCTACCCAAACACGACGATCCATGAGACTGCCATATAGGACTGCCGCCCCAGAAAGACCCCCCTGGCACCACCCCCAATGGGGCGGCAGTCCTATCGCATGGCAGTGTGGGTAGGGTCGTGTCTGGGGTAGGGTACCGAAATAGATTGCTCGGGGGGAAGTCAAGGTCCCACCTTTGAAGGGTCCCCTTTTTGAATGAGAGGCAGATTTGGGGTCCACTTCGTGAACATTTGCGTCGGAGTTCCAGCCACTGGGAGGGTGGTCTCCCAAGTTGGAGTGAGTGATGTTGCTGGGACACCTTGGAACTCTCCTGGAATGGCCCCTGAGATCCAATTCCAGGAAAAAAAGGGATGTTGGCTGGGCCAACACATTGAAACATCTTGGCTACAATGACTATATAGTAGGGAGATACACGAGACGTATCAAGGCGTATCGTATCGAACACAACATGGGATTTGACAAAGAGGGTTCACGCCCTTTAGATGCAAGTTCCTCTATGGAGAGGAATTGCAAAACACCTGTAGAGACGTAGGTGGATCATGGATCGAATCACTCTCTACACATGGTGGGATTTTGACCTAGAATCCTGGACTTGCGACCAACGAAAAACACCTCCGTGAACGTCTCCTGAAAGCCGTAGACTTTGGCGTTGGCCATCTGCTCCTCCCTTAAGCTCTGCAAATCCAGGCGGAGTTGCTTCACATAGGCCTCCAGCCAAGCAGATGCTGTACATCGATGCGACAGTGACAAGCGGTAAAACGCACGCGCCTCTTTCGAGAACGAGTCCCTTGTTTCACGGAAAACGAGTTGAGGCCAACCAGTGGCCCTTGGTTTCCCAGAAAATACAGGTTTTCACATACCAAAACAATGCTTCTTGCTGGGGAAAAGCCGGGTCTTGATGGTTTGTGGGGCCCTTGGTAATGTCATGTGTTCTCATCCCCTGGGATCCAGTCCTACCTTCTCACTACGACCAGATCCGACTGGGCACCTACATACAGTGGAGAAAGCACATCAGCTACCTCAGAAGGCTGGCGGATCCATAGGGATAGACTCACATCGTTCCCTTTCCAGACCATGTACGGGATTAGTTAGCTACATGGATGGGCCATGTTCATGGGGTCTTCATGGGGTACCATTCACAAATTCAAGATTGAGGGTATCGTACATGGAGTTGCATCCGCAAATCCATGTATGGAGTACCATCAATGGGATATTATCTTAAAAATACACCATGACTTGATCAATCGCCCAGCTCTAGGACACCAAAACCATGAGGATTTGGTGATGCATCTGGACAAAACTGACTGTAAACTCACTACCAGGAACATCCAGAACATGTCCGATGCACCAAACACCTGGATGGATCTATATAGGTAGAAGATGGTAGAAGAGGCTTCACTTTAGTGGGTCAAACAACTATCCAATCACCCACAAAAACCGTCATCATCAGCAAAGCCAACTATATATATATATATACAGGCATTTATATATCCCTAAGGATCCAAGTGTCCTCTGAGAAGGTGGGACTGGGGTGGGTTTGGAGGGTCCAAGTACCTTTTGAGGAGGTACGACTGGATCCCGTCGCTCGCTCCAATGGATCAGGTCAAACTCCGCTTCACGAACGGTCTGCCGCCCTTCTACCCTGGCCCGGCCCAGCCTCCACACTACAGAGGCATACTTTGGCAGCCTCCTGCGTGTGTGTTAAGGAGGCTCCCAAGCTGCGGGGGAACAGCTTTCACCCCAAAATGTCCAGCACTGCGGCAGTTTTTCTGCATGTCATACCTGAACAGGGGAAGAACATACATCTTGAACTGACCCTGGTTCTTCACTTCGTGACCCTGGTTGCCTAAACCTCCCCACAACAAAACGGGAGGGTCAGTTCGGTCACGGCAGTCGAGGTCTCGAACGGTTTGTATCAGCCACCGCTTTTCGACTGCTTCGACTGTGAATTCGACTGTTTGGATTCTCTATGTCCATCCCGAGTCGCGGCCGGACGCAGGACCAACGGAGGCCACAAAAGGAAGGGTCGACATGGACGCGACTTCATCCCCAGCAGTCGGTGTGGGTAGGACCTGGACGGTGTGCGGAACGGATCCTCGTCGGTGGGGAGGGGTATCTCTGGGTCGTGGGATGTGTTCATACTCTGCTGGGTCGTGGTGTTGGTAGTCCATGTTTTGGTACCTCATCGAGCTATATCTCGTGCTGAAAGTCCACGGAAGAATGTGTTGAATCAACAATGGGTCTATGGATCTGTGGACCAAAAGCAGCATAGGCAGTCTGTAGACACAAAATAGCAACTGTTCCCATCTGGGATTCATTTCGTTTTCAACCCCAAAAGGATCTTATCACAGAAAGTCCAGTCAACTCGGGTCTATTTTCCGCCTTTTCTTCAGGAGTGGTTAGAGTATTGGGGACAGCCTGGTTTAGGAGCAGGGCTGAAAGCTAAACCAGTTGAGGTGTCAGGGTCTTCACCATGCAAAGGATTGTGGTTTATGCAGTTTCTTGGAAGGTCCCACAAGCATGTGGAACACTTCCAGAACCATTTCCGCCCGCAAAGAAAACCACTTTCTGTTAAGTAACCTGCTGGTGCAACAACTCTTGCACCAACTAAATGATATTAAGAACAAAGCATCCAAGCAAATGGCAGTGCTTGTGAGACCGCGGAAGCACTGCTTTTTGCCGCATGTTCTCAATGTGTTCACCCATTTTTGCCCGACCGTTGGGATCTGTAGCTGTAATCGTTTTCCAAATATCCCACACGGCCAAATAGGTTGCTATATAAGATTGGACAACTGATTAATGATTCTTCCCCAGAAACAACACGTCCAGACCGAGCCAGCTGTGTTGTGTCGTCTCTCTACCAGCTTGAGCTCTTGCGAAGACCAAAAAACACACAGCACCCAGCAAAATCGACTCAAACTGGGCTTCCCCCCCCAACCCACCCAACTCCCCTTAAAGGTTTTGAACATCCCAAGCCGCTGAATCGAATGAGTCAAACCCAAACCCACGGATCCACCGAGCCGGGACCCTACACAACTGGACCCTTCAAACCTGCAAAAACGAACACCTCAGAAGGTGGCAGTGAATCGGGAAGCATTCCATGGGACTGCCATATGCCGCCCCATGGACCCCTCAAAAACCACCACCCCAACTGGATCGGCAAACTCCAACGACGACTCGGATGCTCCTGTACATCGCTCAGCTCTTCGTGCAAGCGCGTGGGGGGATGTTCACCCTCAGCCCTCGGAAATGCGCAGTGCGGAAACGCCGCCATTCGCAGTGCGGAATGCTACCGGGGCGGCGGCGGGCATACAAATGGTGGGAGAGGATCTTCTGGAAGTGATTTCTTAACAAATGACTGTGGTGAATGTTACAAAATTAATCCTTTTTGTCAAGTGTTCATTGAAATCAACCACTTCCATCGGTTGGAAAAAAAACGGTTACGTATTGGACGGAACGAGAGACATCAAATGCCTGCTTTAATGCCTCGTCAATCAACCAGGATAGGTCCAACCCTTTCAACATATGGGGCCCCTTGTGAAATTCATGTACATCTGCACAAGTCACCTGCCATGGAGCCCTAAGCGCACCAACCAAAACAAACAAAACAAGTTCAGGGATTCTCACAGGGCAAAATGACGAAACACCAGTTCGGCCGTACCGAAGCGAACGGCCCTCTCGTGGCGAAGCGAATCGGCCAGGCCACTCTGCCAGGAGCCGCGTCGCCACGTAGTGGAGCGCCGTGAAGTTCTTGTTCTTGTCCTTTGGCCACGTCGACGAGACGAGGGAACCTGAAAAGACAGCGAAGAAACGACACCCGTTTTCCGTATATCGTTGTTTCGTTGTTTTTTTTAACTGACCCTTATACATTACGTTCACTGACAGATGTAGGTTGAAATGGTAGAACGTGGCAAAGCAACACACACAAAGTTCATGTGGGATGTGGGCAAGGAACAAACTCCTAACGGATGGAAAGGTCCTCCGTTTAAAAACATTTTCGTGCTTAACAAAAGCCACAAAAAAGTCCTACAACTACTGGATTTGTTTCAGGAACCTGGAATATAGATAGTATTAAAGGAACACCTTGTTGATTTCCTTTGATTCCTTTTCATTTCGTTTTGATTTCCTTTTAAAATCCGTTGATTTCCTTTGGATTTGCTTTTGATTCCTTTTGATTTCCTTCTGATGCTTTTTGCTTTCGTTTCGATTTCCTTTTGAACCCTTTTGATTTCCTTATGATTCCTGTTAACTTGCTTTTGGTTCCTTTTGATGTCCTTTTGATTTTTTTGATTTCCTTTTGATTTCCTTTGGATTTCCTTCTGATGCCTTTTGAATTATTCTTGAAACCCTTTGATTTCGTTTGGATTTCCTTTTGAATTTCCTTTTGGTTCCTTTTGATTCCTTTTCATCCTCAGTCGCTGAGTTTACCACGTGTCGCAGGGATTCTGCCCCGGATGAGAAGGTCTCCAACCTTGCTCAAGGTGAGGCATTCTCTGGCTATAGGTCCAGTCATGCGCCGGGCAGTACTTCAAGAGCGTTCCAACCGTCCTGGTCTCCCTCCAGCTGTTTCGCCGAAGACCTGATCGCGAGCTCCAGGTCCATTCCAGAGCGGCTGCTGCCTTTCTCTTTCTGGAACAACAAAAAGGTTCCGCAACACATACTCCCTAGGGCTCCTCTCCCATATCCTCAGAAGGTGGTTAGACCCCCCTGGCACCCACCCCAACCACCTTCTCAGGAGGTGGTTGGAGCCCTAGGGACTTGGAAAAAACACGTGAATGGCCAGACCCACAATGGTGCTGCGCCTTTCTACCATGTCCTTTTGTCCGGCGTACACGGAGGTGCCCGGACTTACTGAGCTCTTGGTCTCGCAAGACCAAGGGTTGCAAACTTCCAGTGTAGAAAGCATCGGGTTGAATCAAATGGTTGCCAGTGGAGCACAAAGCGGTGTTCACACGCAAATCGGTCTTCTTCTATTGGACTTCCTCCTAAAAATTCCTTTGGGCATCTCCTTTTCTTGCGGAGGTCCATATCCGAGCCACCGAAGAGCACCTGGTCTATCTCCTCGTAGTCGCACAGGATACTGCTCCCCAGCTCGGAGCTGCTTCTTTTGACCTTTTTCTTCTCCTCGGATTTCCTGGATGGCTCTCGCTCCCTCTTCTTTTTCTCCTTCTTTTTCCGCTTATCTTTCTTTCCTTTCTCCTCTTTCTGTTTCCGCTTGTCTCCTTCTACAGGGTCGTCCGCCCCGAGATACATCTGGCTGTGAGGCATTATAGAATACTCTGGCTGATGTGGGGATTGGTTGTAGTGAGCGTGTGACAACTCACAGTCGATACGTTGTTTTGAGCTGGTAGACATACCTTGGAGCCCTGCAACCCTGAAAAAAGAGGTGTTGTGCGATATCCTCACTTCTAAGACTGAAAATCAGGTTTTGCAAAATCATTGCATGTCAGACTTTCTGCGATGTCTTCTCGTTGCCTCTTTTGGGCTTCACTGTTGTGCATTTCCGCCTGAAGCGTTGATCCCTGAGCTTTCAGTGTGCAAGCTGTGCGTGAGAAACAACAACACGCAATGTGTGGCAGGATCAATTTCTATGTAGCGTAGGCTGCCAGGGAGGCTAGTGTTTCCTAAGCACACTGAAACCTCTACGCCTGCAAAATCAAAAGCCCATTGTCCACATAATTGGCAAAACACGCTTGCATAGCTCTCTCAGCGTCCTGCGAACTGGCCACTTTGGGCTCACCCTCCTCGATAATCTGGAGGGTTTGCCTATGTAGTCCTCATCTGCTTGGCACGCATAGGCCAATGGGTTCATGACCCATTTGCACCGTGTCGCTTGCCACTGCATCTCTTTCTGCAAGTGGTGCAAGCGATGGAGGTTTGGCATGTACAGGAAAAGGGCGCGGCGATGCTCAAAGGGCGCACACAGCAGCCGCTTCATGCATCTTGCAGAGGCTCGAAACGGAAATGGCTTCCGGTGCCAATATCCAGAGATCCCTCCTGTAAAGTTCCTCCAACAAAAAATGCATTGCTTTGGCCGCAGCATAGGCCAACCGCAGTAGCTCATTGCTAGCCACTGCTCCTGGCCTCTTCTCGCAAAAGTCCAGGAACCATCGGTGCAAGATTAGGGTCGTATGACCCTTTGACCAAGACCCCGACGGGTAGGCCAAAGCAGACTCCCAATTCAGGGCATCCTTGGTGACTTTGCGCAGGTAGGGCTTGTACTTGCGACTGCGACAGAAGGCCAAGAACTCGTTTGTCAATGAACTGAACTTGTCCGGTGTGCTGGATGCTAGTTACTCCAAAGCTGCTAAGACTTGGCAGCTAGCAACAAATAGCTTTCCAGCGCCCAAGTGCCATGCATCGAATTAGTAAAAGGCCGGAAAGAAGCTAGCGCAAGTGAATTGAACACCAGTTGGTGGAGGTCATGCCACACAACAGAAGAAGATTCACTCAGTGGAAGAAGAAACCTCGTCAGCTTCTTTGCCCGGTCGTCGCAGCTCGCTCCGTGACGACGGAGTAGACCACATCATCGGAACATCCCTTCTGACCGTTCCTCCAACATCCGCTCCCAGAGTCCTGGGTTAGACTGCATGGAGTATGACGGATCCCTATACCCTAGGCTTCCAACAACCATTGTTTTAATAGGCCTTACCGAATCAACTAAGGATTTTACACTACAAAAACCAGGTCAACCATTGTTTTAATGGTCTTGGAAGTCTAGGGTATACCCAGACACGACGAGTGTCCCAGACTGCCAGTCCGGACGACCGAGAAACGGCCAGGTGGTGGTGGTGCCAGGGGGGTCTGGCTTGATCGGCAGTCCGGACTGGCAGTCCCAGACAGGTCGTGTCTGGGTATAGGGATCCGTCGTCTTACGGAGACCATCAGCTTCGGCATCCTCCGCACGACCCGACGGACAATGGCACCGTCTCATGTCTCAGTGGAAGAAACACATCACGTGGTGCCGATAGGAGGGTGGAAGTGGATCCCTAGGGAATAAGACTGGCATGAGGGTGGATCCCTAGTTCATTATCTATTCCAACTTGGTCAACGTACATTAACACAAATGGAGTATCTGGGAATGTCTCGGATAGGTTTCTAAATTTGTGTCTTACGTTCCTTCGACCTTGTTGCCGTTCAACGTTAACCTTGGCCATCTGCCAGCAGTGAAGCCAACACTCTTACTGCCACACAAACCAGGTATGTCAACCTACTACCATGAGGGTTTAGATGTAGCCACGCACATCCACTATCCACTATATCCCTAAACAGAAACAGCTCTCAAGATCCAGTTTTCTGACAGAGTCCATGTCCATTCCCTCGTCTAAACCCAACGGGTCACGCGCTCTTTCCGCACCGAGCAACGGCGCGGAAGTCGCTCAGCTGCAGCAAGTTCCTGAGGGCGACGACGGCGTCGACGGCGACGCAGACGGCGTGAGGGAATGGGCATCCACGGGAATTTGTAACTCGGTTTTTTGTGGATGTCACAAGTTAACATATTTGTTGTCCAGTTCCATTCCAAAATCTACCATGATGTGTAGGAATCCACGGCCTAGAGAGATAACCTATAGTCCCTATCGCCTGGAATCTTCAGGTCCCTCCACCTCCTCCATGTCCGCAGCACGCGGCGAGTCCAGTTGGTGGGGTTTCGGGCGCGACCATGGCAGTGCTGGGCGACGGTGACCGGTGACTTGCCATGGCAGGTGGAGGATGTCCATCACACCTCCTTCATGTCGAAGATCCAACACCTTCATGTCGAGTTCCAGGACCCTTACGATAACATCTGTTTACTACCCGGAGACAACTACAGTATATCCGAGTATATCCATGCCCGACCATAAAAGGAAGAGCTTGGCGATGTTTGAAGGGTTTCGAAAGCCACGCCCTATGCCCTATATGCTCTAGAAAACCGCTCCGAAAGAGTAAACCAGAAAACCAGAAAACCAGCTCTTGGTTTACAAGGAGACCTGACCTGACCTCTTTCCTATCCCTAGGCCTTTCCTTTACGTCCTACTCTTGCCTCTCCTTTTGGTACGGGGGCGCAGGTGCCGGGAACCGTCTCGGCCGTCCCGTCGGTCGGTCGGTTCCCGTCGGGGCACCCGATATCAAAGGCGTGGGCGTGACAGCGCTCCACCTGGCCGAAGTTCACCTGGGCGAACACATGGTGTTCTTCTCCCGGACCCGAATCCGTTAGGGTCGGACCCGAACCAATTTTTGTATAGGTTTGGAGGGACCAGGAAAGGGTGTCGTTCACGGAGCGTCTGGGATAAAGGAAAAAACAACAGGCTTTTGTTTGGCTTATAGGAAGAAGCCAGGTTTTTGGATGGTTGTTGGTGTGGTGTTCTGACCCATTTGGGTGACCACGGATTCAGGACATGGGGACATGGGAAGACCCGGGGTGGCTTCGTTTGTTGGGAGGTCTACCGAGGAACTGGGCCAGGCCGGTGAACCGGCCAGGGGAGCTTCCTCATTGCGCACTGGGAGCGTAATGGAAAGCATAGAACGCTCCCAACTGGGTCAAGACATTGAAAGAAGAGGAGGCCCAAACACCAAGGGTGCTGTACTAGGGTGCTGTTGGTCGCTTCTCTAGCTGATAAGAAGACCAAGCGTTCCTGTGAACCCCTGAATAGATCTGGAGGCATGTAGAACACTGGTGACCTGATCAAGAACGTGTTACTTCCAAGAACCTCATGTTTGACCACTCTCATGATCAAGTTCATCAGGGGCACACGCTCCTAAAGCTGCTGCAAGCCAGGAGCTCCGGCACGGGGCATCAACTCCGCACGCGAAGCGGTGAAACGCACCCGTCTCACCCAGCCAAGCTGAGACCGGCCACATCCATTCTCTGGGTGCTCCCACATAGTTGTACATGACAAGTGCAATGGCCAGGACATTCCTGGCAACTCCGCCCACTCACACGTGATGTCTATCTACTGAAGATCGTCTATCGGATAAACCTATTGGGATTGTTTGCCACAAAAAAGGCACCAACATTTGATCGAAACAGTTTTTGAGATTATTTTTTTTGAGCTAATTTAAGTATAATCTGTAATATATATAAAACGAAAAACATCAAAGAAAACAAATGTTCATCAATCCCTCCACCTGCAAAGTGGACAGCCATTTGAATGTGATGTTAGAGACCATTTCGCGCTCAACAATCGGTTACCATCCTGAACACAAGCAGCCCTTGGAGAAATGGATGACTAAAACCTCCAGGTCGCCAAAGCACTGTGTTTTCGGATAAGCACCACACACTTGCCCTTTTTTTTCGATGCCTCTTGCTTCCAATGAGCCATTCCACGATGTGCTCAGAATATTTTGAAACTGCGACATTGATGTTAAAAGGACCATTCTGTGTGTTTTTGTATCCGGCACATGGGTAAAGCACACATTTCAAGGTTGCCCTTCCTAGTTGGGACAACACATATGTTGAAACAAATCTGTCTGGGTCGGTGCACGAGCCCTCTTGGTCGAAGTAAACACGTTCATTAATCCTCGATGTCTATCATGCTGATTTCCGGTGGAAAGAGTTGGGTGCCGTATGCCTTGTCAAACAACTGGTGGTTTCGCTAAGATGAAAAAAACGATGTCAACAGGTTTTTGGACTTGCAGTTCAAGTTCAAAATTCAAGTTCATGCCATGAACAGTATAGCAACCAGCTTCCAGAGTCTGTACCACCTTACCAGCCACAGTTCACTTGAAACGCTCTTTTCCTAGCCACCCTTCAACACACCGGTGTGCCACCCAAAACAGGTCAACTAGGCGGTTGGGGCCTACACAAAAACTATTAAAAAATGCAAAGCCTCCCCAAAGATCTTGTTGATGCTCTTTCAGCTGCTTTTGCCAAACAGCAAAAACACATTGGGTTCGCACAGCGGAGTTTTGTAAATAGTGAGTGGCACAAACTGCCATCTAGAAACCAATCCTATCTCCCAACCTTTCCTGTACATTTGTTGCAGTTCCAAGCTGGCTTCAATCATTTTAAGCTGGAGGCCACTTGCAACTGTGAACTACTTCAGGTTCTTTGTTCTAACCGTTAGCCCGTTGATCATAAAGCATGAGTACACAAATGAGAGCCGTTAAGTTGCCGGACTCTACTCAGTGCCCCCCTTCTTCGCACAAAAAACCACCGGAGACCGATCCATTGAGCCGATCTGTCCATGACTTCTTCGTGTGCACCGAGATGGACAAACAAACCCAGACACGACTAATGGGACTGCCAGTCGGACTACCGATCAGGCCAGGGGTGGTGGTTTGGGGGGGTCTGGCTTGATCGGCATATATGATATGGCAGTCCCACTATAGTCGTGTCTGGGAAATACACACACAGCATCTAGCACTAATCCGATCACCGGTCGCATCTCTACGAATACCATGTACCAGATATTGATATTGCTATGTGCATCCTATACGCTATGAACTAGCGTCACAACCTTGAACCCATCGCACCTGGAACCGATCCCTCTCAACTAGCATATCAACTCGCCGCACTTCGAATCGATGTGTTCAAACCGAGTCGCTTCAGGGTACTGGACTGGCAAATCTGCCGGCAGGCGCTGCTGCTGGTCTTCAGCTGGGCCAAGAAACCTCGCCGTGGACCGTGCGGCGCATCGTCCGCGGCGCATCGTCCGCGGGTTTCGGCCGGTATTGGACCACAACTTGCAGTGATCCCCTGAGAGTCCAGTCATGACTCATTTTACCCCGATGGCGGAGTATGACTACAAAATGGAGTAAACTCGAGTCATATATAACGAAGTGAAACTTCTTTGGTGTCAGTGTTGTTTATTGATCTTCTTTGGAAGCCCCACAACCAGCCATCAGCCAACTGGGTGCCTTGCAAGCGGAGCGGAACTGTTCCTTTTTAAAGTGAACGCAAAGTTACAGGGAAAGCACCCTCAGTCCAACAGCTGCTGTTGAATGGTCGCTGCTACTGCTATTGTTAGATGAACCGGTGGGAGTGCTTGAGCTGTTACCTAAGTGCAGCTCGGCACTTCCAAATTCACACATCACACCCCCCGTCCGAAACAAAACGCACTCCGCCAAACACGCAAAAACGATCTCCTCTCTCCACCCCATCGATCGAGCCAACGATCCAAGAGGCATTGCTCATTGGGCGCCAAATTGGCAGCCAAGGTTAAGGCCTTCAACCTCTCCTCACGCGCGGAGCCGTCCGCGCGCGTCGCGTGGTTCGCGCGGTGGACCACGCGTGCAGAGCTGCGGAGACGACCGGGGGGATGAGATGGGTGAGACGGAGCGAATGACCCGGGTGCGGGGCTCGAAAGAGGGGAGGCCATGACCCGGAAGATCTCCAGGTCACCAAGGACTCTAGAGAAACATAGAGCAGCTCGACCTGGAGCACCACAATCCGTACGATATTTTTGCAGGAGACCTGCAGTTGAAGAGCCGGATAGATGGGTTTTGGTTGGAAAGAAACTGGTAGATCTGGTAGGTCCAAAGCAACAGATTCAGCTATGTCACAGGGCTGTGTGAGCAAATATCTGATCCCAGTGCTCGCAAGAGAGCAACATGAAGCTACAAAACAAAGGCGAAACTTTCTGGCTACCTATTGTACCCAGTGGATCCCAGTTGCCACTATATAAGGAACCAGGGATTCTAAGTGTATGGTTTTAGTCTCTGAAACCACTGGTTACCAGCTATAGTGGTAACTGGATCCCCTGGGGTAGATAAGCTGGCGGAACTTGACTGAGTGATTCTACACTCCCACAGAATGTTTGTCGTAGAGTCCTCTTAGAGTCTTAGAGGCAACACCTCTTTCTAGCGACATCAAGGACTTAGGAACCTTAGAGGATGTGTCAAAAGCCCTCTCCTCAGTATTCCTCAGTCACTTTGGAAGCTGTGAAGTTCTGGAAAACCCTGGCCGCCAGATCTTTCCAGTCGATCCCTTCTCCAGAACCAGACCTGACACTCTGACATGCCGAATCAGGGCTATAGGGCCTAAGATCCCTCTTCTCAAGCCTCAAAAAATGCAGAGACCTTCCACCATCGCTGGACTACCTTCCTTCCTCGGCTCAGGATGCGGCCGGGCTCCTGCAATCGGCCCAGATGTGCGAAGGGCACCATGGTCTGCTCCATGTCCCTCAGTCCAAGCACCGACGTCTCCACAGACCTCGGCGAGCGGCGCGCGGCTCGTCGCGGTTCGGTCGACCTGCTGCGCGCGGCTCGGTCGGACTCCGAAGCGTCTGTGCCGCCTTTTCTTGCCCATATCTGTCATATATGCCCTACACCTCCGTTTTTGGTATCTCCTCAGGTTCGGTATGACTAGACTTAGTATACCCGAACCGCTCCACCCCGGGCGCCCGGTCGTACCACCGAACCGGTTCGCGGTTCGGTACGACGCAGACGGAGGCCGAATGGGATATGACATGATATGACTCCCAGTGAAAAAAGGTGTGAGTGCTGAAACATGCTCCATGTGGCCAATTTCCTTTAGTGGATTCTCAGTACCACAGAGCGAGATCTATTGATCTTCACCATGCATGTGACCAAATCTAATGGCAAATCCGATCACCTATCCATGTATAGGCTCTTGATGAATGAAATCTCCCCCTTCCAAATCCATGGCAAATCCTATATCACCTACAGTATATCAATGTATAATTAGACTCTTTGAATGACATCTCCCCCTAGCTATGGTTTTTTCACACCTCCAGGCTGCCCCGCCGTCACCGGAGACCTAAACCGCTCGTGGAATGCCTATAACCGGTTTGTCCTCGACCCGGTGGAAGATGCGTAACTCGAACAAACATTGGGGCCCATTTTCAGTCGTACCGGCTTTCTTTGTTGAGATCATGTCCCATGGTTCGCCAGGAATTCGGGACTGGAGGGTCTATAGTCTTGCCTCCGACGTCGTGGCTCTTCGCCTTGGCCACCTTCCATGGAACAGAAAGGTACCCCCTTTTGGAACCCTTCGATCTCAGCTTCCACCTGTCCGGTCTGGCCGAACATGGCGAGTGGAGGTGTCTCGCCCCCACACGGACAGGTCCGGTCCAAATGGCGCATCCTTCAGCCGCGCCATCAGCGTGGGCTCTGGCATCACCTTGGCCAAGCGATCCAGCTGGTCCTGGGGATGCGGACGAGGCTGAGCAGCTGAGAATCGTATCCACCAGTGGCCCTCAAAACCATGGAAAAATAGATGATATGCACGTTCAAACACTACCAGGACCTGAGCCGTTCGTGACCTCTGACTGGAGTCTCTGTTTGTGACCTCTAAACAGGGACGATCCGTGACCTCATTCTAGGATCTCAAGTTCGGTATGCACGTTCAAACACTATGTGGGGAAAAACTCGAAAAAAAACAAGCATTTGATGGGACCTGGGGCCCCCGGAATCGCCATTCATTCAAACCTGAAGCCACTTTCCTTAGCCGCTCACGAGCCCCCCCAACGTGGTTTCTTTTGACTTCTTGTCACGCGTTGGTCGGTCGGACCGCGCCTGGTCCAAGGGCCCGGGCTCCAGCAATTCCACCGCCTTCACCAGCTCCGTGCCATGTAGCGCCAGTCCACCTGGACGTCCCACGGACCACGACCCGTACGGAGAGGTCGCCGGGCGACCGGAGGAGATTGTCGCACATCGCAGCGGAGCCAGGCCCTCCATGGGATAATCCAGTCGTAGCTGGTCAGGTGAGGTGAGGAAGGAGACATTGAGACATGAGACGGTGCCAGGAGGCTCCAGTCGGACCGAACCTGAGGACAAGGTACAACTGGATCCCGGATGGGCAGGGTGGAGAGTCATGGCCTAGCGGATTAGGTGCAGTCATGGCCTAGCAATCCATGGGACTGGAAGGATTGCCTACATTGGGGTAGTGTTAAAAACATGTTAAAAATGCATCCGAGTCATCCAAGGGTCACTGTAGGCAAGTATCTTCCGCCATACATTGAATGCATGGATGGTCTGTTTCATGTTAAGAAGAAAGGAAGAAACACTCCAGCTCAGACAGTTGGTATACCTAACCACTGTGGGAAGATGAAGTTGCCTCACAGCTGCTCCAACGCCCGAAGGCCCGTCCTTCGGGTGAAAGGTGACCAGTTCAAAGGATCCACTCTTGTGTATTGTAGTGGTCCCCAAATAGATAGAAACGGTGTCCAATGGATTTTGAAAGGGATTATCTATATTTCTATTCATTTGGTGGTCTATACAAGGCAAGAACTTCCCTACATATCCACAATCCAACTATAATATAGGAATCAAGCTAAGCTTGTGTGGGCAGTCATGCCATCGAGCATCAACCTCTAGCTTCCCTCGGCATTGCTCAGCTGTTGCATGGCAAATCCTCCAAAACTACTCAGCTTCAAACATAGCTATGGGCTATCCCATAGGTACCCTGGTAGGGTCCTATAAGGTCACTTAACCTCTGCAGTTTGTTGCATCCGAATCCTCCGAAGCTGTCGCAGCCAAGACTCGAAGTACGATAGCACAATTCCTGGACCGTTTTTTCGCCGCGAAACACGAAGGTGCTGGGATCGTGTTGGGAGTAATATTTTGTTTGTTGGGGCTCCAGCGGAGGCGTCCACAGGTCTGGTATCGATTCTTATTGTTTGGGTTCGCTCAACTCAATGGTTTCAAGATGCTTTAATGACTTGATTGCGATCGGTCATATACAAAGTAGAATCTACACACATACACACCATTACACACCCGTGGGTTCATGAGCAAACTGAAGGCGAATTCTGGAAACCAGTGGTGGCCATGTCAGCTTTCACACTTTTTTTTTGGTGCCTCCTCACGCACAAGTGCTGTGTGCCTAACTTCTGGGATGGTTGATTGGGAACTAGAAAAGGTTTAGCCAAAGGTTGTTTAGGAGAGCGTCCATGATGAATCAATCCAGGCCTTTGAACATGTTGTTCAATGTTGCTCTTTGAAGTGCGAGTACGTGCTGTCAGTTTGGTCAGTCAAAATCGTGGTTCACTTTGCGCATCATCTCACGACATGCTTGTTCTTCATGTGCCAATTGGTATATCATCCCACAAATCCATATAGATCTAAAGACCTACAATGGCACCCCCACCGTCCCCCTGTCCATCTACCCCCTCCCCTCTCCCCTCTCCTGGCCACGCTGTCGGGAAAGATCGTCCGCGGCGTCCCCTGCACCGACGGCGTCCGCAGGCCGCGCGGGTTGGAGCGGGCGCTCTCGGGATCGCTGGAGCGGGCCGTGGGCGGTGCGAAGAAGCTGTGCAGCGTGTCGATGTCTTCCTCGGTGGAGTGTGTGTGATGTCAATATACTCCATGTATGGAATAGTATACATGCATTGACCATCATCGACCATACATTGAGCGTGATGTCAGTTTGGAGTCATATATAGGTCATGAGTACCCTACATCAAAACGGAAAACAGAAGTGGTTGGAGCCGCCGGTTCGTACCTAGAAAATGGGACACGACCGGAACAAAAATCAGGATATTGAAGATCCAAAGTATGCTCTGAGAAAATGATTGGGGTGCAAGATCATTGTGAGACACTTTGGGGGATCAAGACCATTCTGGGGCACTTTTGACTGGGTGATCTTTTCAATGTTCTTGAACGTTTTGGTATTAGGCAAGGCTTCAGTGGCTGTTGCAGGGAACCTATCTATGCGTTGGGGGGGTGCATACACGTGTTTTGGTGCAACATGAAAGGAAAAAATCAGGATATTTTTCGACTGTTTGGAGGCGGATTTGGTCTCAAAAACTAACAGGCTCTAGCACGTGGAACGCTGGACCTGGACAGCAAATAGCTACATTTGCGTCTCCAAGTGCTGCAAATAGTTTGGGGCTGCACTTGCTAAAGGTATAGCGATACAACACTAAATGAACATTGACAAACACCACCGTCCGATTCAAGTTGAGAGAGCGAGAGAAAAAAAAAACATGTTTGCATGTATCGCTTTGCAGGGTTTACTTGTTTGCCACCAACAATGAACGTCATAGATCATAACAAACAAAGCACAAACACAAACGCATAGACAACAAGACACAGGAACCCCTATTCGTGACAATTCATGATTTGAGAGCATCCCCTGCAAACACCGGAAGTGTGACGAGCTCTGTGAAGTGAGGAAGGACAACAGCACGGAGGGCTGCTCTAGCAAGCGCAGTGCTGGCTTCTGCCGCTCGTTTGCTGATCTGAACTCGTTCACTAGAAGATGCAAGCCTGCCTGCACTTTTCCAGACTTGCCCATGGGGCACTGTCTAAGGAGCTTCCCTTGTGCACTCTCTTGTGTATCGTTGGGGTATCCTTTTGGGGTATCATTTTATGATGTTGCCTTTTTGTATGCTTTATGACATCAAACTGCTTGTAGGCACACGCACTACGCTCACGCTACACCAAAGAGAAAACTTTCCAAACCAAGACAGGCGGGCAACTGCGTGTACCTTGTTCAGTGGTAGAGCCGGGGCCTAGCCTTTCCTCATAGGCTGGGGCCAGCCCATGAGCCAAAAGCCAGGACACAGCCCTCCAAATACAAGCAATCACAATTCCAAATTGCCTGTGACACTTGCAAGAACAAACCAGTTCATGAAGTGACGTCCTGTCAAACTCAGAAGAGTTGCTGTAGCAGGACGGCATACCAAAATGAACTCAAAAAAAACTCAAAGAACTAGTGCAGCAATAGGGGTATCATTTTCTGGACGTCCCGTATCGTTTTCCAAGGGAAACCCGAAATCACACTCTTTGATGAAACGCCCTTGTATAAAGTAGATGACGATAATTTTGAGAACGACTCATACCACGCTTTTCAGCCTGCAAAGTTACCTTCAGACTGCTCAGGAAAGGCTTGAGTATACCAGAAATGTCTGACTTGAACGTCCTGCCCCTCACAACAGAAGAACCTCATACTGCAAATGTTCACGCATTCAAAAGCAATAAAACAATTTAAGCACCCTTCCTTTAGTTGTATTGTTTGCTTCGCGCCGTCATTGCCACCGGTGAAAAAGCCTTTGACAAGCTGTGTCAGCACATGTGCCAGGTGTAGTGTTTCACTGACTGGTAACTTCAGGCGTTCTCGGCAGAGCTGCTTCAGTTCCTGTTCCAGCGAGACAGGGTAAGGAAATGACCACTCGTATGGCGCCACCGTGATGAACAGTTGGGGAAGCCCGGCTTGGCGCTGGAGGTCGGTCAGCGCCACGTGCTTGCTGTGCCAAAACTCTGGTGAGAACGGCTTGCTTGCTAGGGACTCCCGGGCGCCGATGCCCGACCCGTGCCTTGCACCGCCCACAGCGCTCCAGAGCCAGAGGTCATAGATGGTCTGCACCAACTTTGGGTCTGCCGCATGTCCCAGCAATGGCGAGAAGATCTTGGACGTGAAGTTCGCTTTGGCGCTTTGGCGGGTGCTTGCTGGCAGGATGTCTTCATCGGTCTGGGCCGCTTCCTCGCTTGGCGCTGTTCTTTGGAGGCATGTCTGTTCCTCGCTTCCTCTTGGCGCTGTTCCTCGCTTGGCGCTGTTCTCGGACATAGGTCTCGCACATGTCCGTGCGCCAGTACAGGTGTGGCCAGCATGCGCACTCCAAGCCGACCGTCTCGATGAATTGGCACGAGGGGGATCGGATGGGCCGGTTTGGATCTAGACGGCCTTCTTGGGCATCTTGCCTGCGCAGCTGCAGAAACTGGTTATGTTGTTTCAGGAAGCGATGGTAGCTGGAGTCTGTGTTCTCACGCGATGGTAGTAGCTGAAAGCCTTTGCTGCCGCTTCTTGGTCAGTTGTGCTCTGGAGGGCTAAGATCTGCTCTCGCACCGACATCCTCTTGAACTTGAAGCGCGCCATGCGCATGTGTGTTCGGATTCTCCACATGGGTGCGAAGGCCGGCCCGGCTCGTCTATCTCGAATGGACGGAGGGCCTCAATGGCATCTTCCGTCAGCTTTCGAAGAGGCCGTGGGACATCAGGGCCTGGTGCAATAGCCGACCCCACCGTCGCTCTTGCACGTTGCGCACCCAAGCTCAAGCACGTGATCGAGATATTCTGGGCAGCTTGCCCCCAGTTTGTTGATTTGTCCGTGTTTGTTTGGTGGGCGATTGAATTTCCATGGTAGTCGAAAATCCAAAATACCTAGACGTAAACAAACGCCTGGGGCAGCCAAACTGTGAGGCATCAGTTTTCTCGGAGATGTTTCTTTTTGTGCCACGGTTCATTTTTTTTGCCAAAACTGTTCTTGTTTGGAATCACTCATTTAGTGTGCTGGAATACTGCAATAAGACTGGTACAGTTCAGGCAGAATGTGCCAATGCAAGCAGTCCAGGTTTGTTACTTAGTGGTGCATGAGTTTGTGACTTAGTATTTCTTCATAGTTCTTCTTCACCACCACCAGGAAATAAACACAGTATCAAAGCCTGCATTATACTGTACTATTGTCAAAACTTGCAGTCTACTTTACAGGAGGGCATGGACACATATCAAACAACAGTGGCTCAGCTTGTGAATTATACAAACTCGGTAGTGAATTACAGACCTGATCAGCGCTTGCCGGGACATCATAATAGCGCTGCACTCTGGCATTTTGCGTGTATGTGGCTAGCATTCTGCAAAGCCATGGGCTTAAGTTGAAGCAAGACCGTTTCTGGAAAGTGCGGCTTCAAACGCCAAGGAGTTTTGGAACAGGCTTTTTTTGGGTTGCATAGCTTTGAAGTCCTTGTTGTGTGTATGTGCAGGAAGTCACCTGGAGATGCACATTTGGGGCCCTTCGGAGAGCCAGCTCCTATACCTTGGTGGACAATGGCCTTGTGGACAATGGCCTTGAACCTAATAGCGATGCCCTGGACAAAGGCCGAAAAAAAAGCTACTAGCCATTGCCTCCAACCTAATACTTCAAGAACCCTAAAGTTTACGCTTCTTACTCTGTTCCAACATGACACTTGCGGTCTACAGCGGATCGGATTGACACGTCCATTTCGCCTGCCAGGTACTTCTGACATTCGTAACTTCAAACTCAAACACTAAAAGCATTTGATCCAGCTTTTGGAGGATAATTGAGTGAACACTTTGCCAGCTTCGAGATAGCTCATTTTTGGCACAACGATGCAAAAAACAACACGTTTGCATTCGTAACCATTTGCCATTGCTGCCGCATAATCCTTGCAATTTGGTATTGCAAAACTGTCCAATTTGACTCAACTTGTACCCATAACGGTCTTGGCACTCTAAGTGGGACAATTTCAGCCTTGATACCATTCTGAGCAAGTGTTTGGCCAATCACTCTCTGAGAAGGTATTTGAATCCACAGGGCAGCTATATGCAGCTATGTACTCATTGTTCGAGGTACAAACTGAGACTCCAGGAAGCAAACGTGGCTGTGGGCAAGTGGCATGGAGGATGCGGATGCGGATGTGGTGGGCGAACGTGGTCATTGGGCGTGGTGTTTTTTTATTCAGCGCTTTGTTTTAGGCTGGGTGTTGGGAAGACCTTTATTTTGTGATGGTCGAGAAGCTCACTGCTCGAGCATGCCCCCCTTGGACTGAGGTTCATTCAACAATTCCAAGTTCTGAATTTGTTAATCAAAATATGGGTAGCTAAAGGTCCAAGGTGGCTGCAAAAGAAGGGGTCAGAATGGGGCCAAGATATGTGACGCTCATGTGACTGTCATCATATATAATTAAGATCCCTTTTCACAAAAGTTCGCAACAACAAGACACATATTCAAATCCCTTTCATTTCCCTCTCGCCAACTGGCCAAACAAAAACAAAGTGAATGCTTCATCTATTCCTTGTTCATTGGGCAAAGTTGATAATAAGTTATAGGTCAAACAACTCTTCATGGATCTTCCACTCTCGCCCGGCGCTGGTCGCCCAGAATCTTGAGTGCGGCCAGCTCTTTCCCTTAGCAAGCCTTGGAAGATACACTCCTGCAGGATGCTCGAAGCCGATGGGCGAAGAAAGTTCGCTTGGAAACCTGAACTAGGTGTGTATACCAGGACCCTCCGACAGGTCACCAATTGAGACCTGTCCAACAACCCTCAACTAACAGCCTGGCCAGGAGGGTGCTGGTACTCAAACGTGGTTCTGATGAAGGGAGAACACATGCCCACCAAAACCCGGGCTCCACGCTGTGGAACCTGCCCAAGAGCCCCGTAGAAGGATGGTCTTAAGGTCTGGAGCGCCGCAATGAGGGTGCCGGTGTTATCCGATCTCCGATCCGCTGCATGGTGACGATCCCCGGTCTGATCTTAAGGCGCTCAGAGAGGTCGGACCCACACTGAGTGCCACCGAGGAGTGTCGGATCAGGGCCCCCAAAATTGAGGGTCAGGCTTCCGTGGACATTGGAAAGGTTACAGGGATATCTTCAGTATATATATAGGTGGCAATTACATTTATTGGTGACCACACTCGCCCCACCCCACGCGATCGCCCACGCGTTTGCACCCACGCCCACACGGTTAGACCGCACTCCTGTGCACTGCCGCCCCGCGCGGTCATCGGCAAAGCGCCGGAGTCGCGGAGGTTCAACCGCTTGCCAAAGAGCAAGGGCCGATGAGCGGAAGCTGCCCCTGGCGCCTTTCCTGAAGCGGTTGCACTGGGTGTTTTTGGGGGTGGTTGTTGGGCAGGTCAGGTAGGTGACGGGTGAGGTGGTTGGGAAGTCATGCTTTGAAGCAAGCTGATTGGGTAATGTTGACTCTTGATTTATAAACTCCCCCCCCCCTCAACAGCCAAGGCCTCCAAAATAATGTATAAGAAAATCAATCAGTTGATAATTAAATAAGGAATCCTTAGCTAGCTACCTCTGGAGCTACTCTGGCAATATTAAAATAAAAGGAATCAAGAAACCTAACTTTGAAGACATCTGGAATATTAATTACAATGAAAGGGAATGAATCAATGCAAATAGAACTAACTTTTTAAATTTCAATGGAAATCTAAATCCAAAGACCTGCAATTTCAATGGTAAGTAAAGCAAATCAAAAGGCAAAGAAAAGTAGTAAAGATTTAAAGCCTCAAATCTCTAGACATTATTCTAGGGCCCCCCTAAATAATGTCAGAAAGCTGCTTGCTGGACTACCCCCTTTGATTGAATGTTTTTTTTTTGTTCAATACTTTCGAATAAGGAATTTTATAAAGAAAGTGCGCACTGACTTTTGGAAACTTTTGGAAAGCTTCAAAACTAAAGAGCTTAGGAAAAGTAGATAAGGAATAGAGGGTGAGTAAAGCAAATCAAAAGGCAAAGAAAAGGAATAAAGATTTGAAGCCTCAAATCTCTAGACATTATTCTAGGGCCCCCCCCCCTAAATAATGTCAGAAAGCTGCTTGCTGGACTACCCCCTTTGCTTGAATGTTTTTTTTTTTTGTTTTTTTAAATACTTTTGAATAAGGGATTTTATAAAGAAAGTGCGCACTGACTTTTGGAAACTTTTGGAAAGCTTCAAAACTAAAGAGCTTAGGAACATTAAATAAGGAATAGAGGGTGAGTAAAGCAAATCAAAAGGGAAAAAGTAAACAGGGAAAAAGTAAACTATAACAATAAAAAATATCCCACTACAACTACCCCTCCCCCCAAAAAAAGACTTTATTCTGGGGGCCTTTATAAATCTGTGCAGGGAAAAAAAACGTCATTATTCTAGGGGCGTTTAGAAATCTGAGGTCAACATTAGAGGCCATGAGGTTGCCATGCATTTCTCCAACAAAACCTTACGCAGTGCCCAAGAAATCCTGTAGAAGCCTCGGTCAGACCGGAACACAGACGACTGGAAGAGCGAAGGACTTTAGTCCCAATCTACAGAGAAACTCCCAAGGCCCAAATAAAGACCAGATTCACTTGAATAGTGAAGAGGGCCATGGCCTGCAGGGTCAATAGTGAAGAGTGGTTGCACAAAGAATGAAGACTGGGACATAGGGTTGAGTGGGACCAACCTGCAAACAGGAACACATGTTGTTGTTGTTTTTTTTACATGCTTTTACCACTCTTCGAAACTCTACCCTTTTCGGCATGCCACAAACACAGCAGCACACTCTAGCCACCTTTCAACACCCCCTTTTCTACTTTTTTCTCCCCAGAAAACATCAAAGAAAAAACACATGCACGGTCACACACACACAACCTCACTAAAGAGCCCAAGCATCCTTTGCCCTTGGCCGCCTCTGCCCCTTTGCCTTTTCCCTTCGGCGGGCCCTTGGGGCCTTTGCCGTCCTGGTACGGTGGAGGTCGACGGACCGGGAAAAGCATCGTTTCACCACAGTAAAGAGGGAACAAGCACGATGCCAGATCATCCATCTGTGGATTAGTTATATAATACATTGGGATTGAGATCATAAATGGAGTAAAATGGTGTGAATATTGAATAATAGATAAATGCATGTAACTATTCCATACGACATGGAGTGTCTGGAGATGGATCCATGATCATAGCAATAGCCATTTATGTGGCAGCGCTTTCTCATAGACTCTTGATCTGAAAGGCATGCGCTCCCTGACCATACACGGCTCGGAGAAAAAAACAGAAGAGCAAGCGCACTCACAAACATGAAAAAAAAGAGAAACAAAAAAATCACAACAACAAAGAAAAACACGTGATATCTGCTCAAGTCCCGTGCATGGATTCTTGTTTCTGATCTCTTTTTCTACTTCCGCCTTTTGTTCCCGTTCAGTCCAGCACGTCGTTCGTCCAGTCCGGACCGTCCGGTCGACCCACCGGACCGTCCGGTCGGACCACCCGGTGTTTGGAGATCTAGACCCACATGGAAAGTGAAATAGATTGATGTTTGTTTAATGATGTGTTTTCTATTATATAATGATTTGTTTATGTTTATAATGATAATTTGGAAGATGCTTTTCCTTTCCAACCCAGTTCTTTCTTCCAGGTTCCATGTGGGTCGACGGCCCAAGGCCGTCACCCCGTAGCCTCTGCTTCGCTCCGAAAGACTTCCAGGAGCTGAGCGATTGGAGGGTGACCATTCAAATGAGCCATGTGCCAAGCTGTTAGGCCACTGGGTGTTTTGGCCGGATCGCTACGAGCCTCCAGCAAGCGTCGCACCACATCCAAGTGGCCGTGCAGAGATGCCACCAGCAAAGGGGTGCAACCATCTTCTGCTTGAGCATCCACTTGAGCACCAGCTTTCAGCAAAGCTTGCACCACTGGCGAGTGGCCATTCTGAGCTGCCAAAAGCAAAGGTGTTGCACCATTGAACGCCGCAGCATCAACCTTACTACCAGCCTCAAGCAAGCTTTGCACCAAGGCCAAATAGCCATCACAAGATGCCAAATGCAAGGCTGTTGCCCCATTGCTCGTCGCAGCGTCGACATCACAACGGGCCTCAAGCAAACTTTGCGCTGGTTCCAAGTGGCCCATTTGAGCTGCTAAATGCAAAGCCGTGACACCATTGTCGGGTGTTGCAGCATCATGGTGACTACCAGCCTCAAGCAAGATTCGCACCAATTCCGCGAAGCCATTCTGAGCTGCCAAATGCAAAGGTGTCGTGCCATCGTCTGTTGTAGCATTGAAGCTGCATCGAGCCTGGAGCAAGCATCGTGCTAGATCCACATGGCCGCTTTGAGCTGCTAAATGTAAAGCTGTTGCGCCGGATTCGGTTCCAGCATCACAGTTGCTACCAGCCTCGAGCAAGGTCCGCACCACGTCCAAGTGGCCATTCTGAACGGCCATATCCAGGGCTGTCGTGCCATTGTCTGTTGCAGCATCCACATTGCAACCGGCCTCAAGCAAGGTTCGCACCACATCCAAGTGGGCGCTCATAGCTGCCAAAAGCAAAGCTCCGCCACCATATTGATCTCTAGCATTCAAGTCAGCACCAGCGTCCAGCAAAGCTCGCGCCACTTCTAGGTGGCCGTGCTGAGCTGCCACAAGCAAGGCTGTAAAGCCGTCTGGCCGGGCGGCATCCACTTCACTGCCAGCCTCAAGCAACATCCGCACCACGTCCAAGTGACCGTTTTCAGCTGCTGAATGCAAAGCCGTGACCCCTGAAGCATCTTTCACACAAGGATCTTGTGGTGTCTGAAGCATCCGCTCCACGTCCGACACGAGATCCTTGGCGCAGGCTGAAATGAACTCTTCATTGGCGGCCTCTGAAGACTGCAAGTCCAAAACCACCACCTGCAGACTCGGACTGAGGGACTCTGGTGCGAAGGGGTCATCATCGCTCAGCTCTCCCCTCTCTGCATCTACAAGTCTCAGCTGAAATCTCGACAACGCAACCCGAGCTGCCAGGAGCACCTTGAGTGCCTTCACAGGTTTCTCGCTCTGCACGATTGGACCAAGCTCCTGACAAGGCAAGAGAAGGCAAGAGAAGGCCACACATGGAACACACAGCATGAATATGCATGAATTATGAATTACAGCCGTGTTTGAGGACGATGCAAGGTGCCTAACTAACAGTTATACGTCCATGCCACCGAAGAATCATGCCACTCCTCCTCACCGAGTTCAGCCACTGGAGCGCCGGAAATGGTCAACACCTGCAGCACCATTCGCAGCCCTTCCGTGCCGCAGAGCTGGAGGTCCCGGCAGCGCTGGCGCTGAAGCGCTGCAGCGACGGACTCAGATTCAATCAGGTCCTTGATGTATATATGTTGCTTTCGTGTCAGAGAGGAGATGTCTGGCCTCAATCTAGTTGTGTCATGGAGTCTTTTGAAATTTAACACAGGCTTGTCAGCTTTAAAAATGCCAAAATGTGCGCCGTTCACAACAAGCTGTCTCATGTCAGCTGCAAACCGTTCCTCTCCTCTGAGCCCCCCTTTGGAGGATAACAGCCGGCAATCACATGACATAAGTAAGAGCCGTTTTAGTGCGAGCAGTCTTTCACAAAGTAAGGAAAACAATCTGAATTCCTCCGCATCAGTTTCAATGAGCGTTTCACACCATCCTGCTATGAAGCTCTGACAGTCCTTGCCACCTTTGCCAGCTTTCCCTTTGGTGCCGGGACTGGCTCCTTTCCCTCCACCTTTGGTGCCTTTCGCGTCCGCCTGAGGTCTGTGGACGTGCGGTGCGCGGTGTGCCCCTGCAGGGAGTTGGTCTCGAATCCATCAACAATGCGCGTCCTTTTGGAAGGGGGATCATATTCCCTAGGCCTCCAGTCGTACCGAACCTGAGAAGGTGTGACTGGGGTGGGTTTGGAGGGTCTAAATACCTTCTGAGGCGGTACGACTGGAGGCCTAGGGATTCACTTTTAGGACACAAGCTGGACACTTGAAGATGCTGTCTTCCGATCACAGGACAAACCTGTCAGACACTGTTTCATGAAGACCCCGGATGGCTTCCCAACGGGAACGACCTGGTGTTGTAGTGTGCATGCAAAACAGGGCACAGTCTGAAGAAGGGACACATTGGGGACAAGACACAGGGTCGGGTCCCCCACTATGTCCTCCTTAGAATTTGAGTGGATCATTGGGTATTACCGTATATAGATATAAATTGGCGACCCCCCTGGTTCAAAAGACTCTCAATTCGTACCTCGGACATGTTCGGGGGGGTTGGTCAAGTTGGTCGTACCTGGTTTCTTGCTTCAGGTCATGTCCGTCATGTCCCAGGTACTTGCCCTACACCTCCGTCGTACCGTACCTCCTCAACGGTTCGGTAGGACTGCACCCGACCGTTTTTTTTTCGTGACCTCTGACTGTTCGTCTCTGTTTGTGACCTCTAAACAGGGACAACGTCTAAACAGGGACCCTGCAAGTCCAGTCTGACCCAGGTCCAAACCAGGTCTTCTACCTCTATATATTAAGTATATATTATAGTGTTTTTGGTATGACCAACTCCAGTAAAATGAGCTCATTGACTTGTAGGGATAATTTCTTCGTATACTCTTTTTTTCTGCGGTACCGACATGCTGAGTGTCCGCCATCCACATCCGACATCGTGCTCTGAGTCTCCGCTGCATGTTGTCTCACCGCGATGGGCGTGGCCGGCGTGGCCGGCGTGGGCGGCGTGGGCGTCGGCACAGACTCCTGTTGAGTGCTGCAAAGGCTGCGCTGCGTGCTTGGCGCAGAGTTTAACCTCGAATCGAGTTCACACAGATATGCAGGGGAACGGGGACGCTCAACCGGCAGAACAGCATTGCCGAGTTTTTGGCGGGCGGAAAGGAGCGTATGGCTAAGTTCAACATGTCTGAAAACATCAGTGAGAACTTCTCCTGCAGTAGAGTTTGCTGCCCAGAAATCCACCCAGCTTCATCACCTGCAGAAATCCACCTGTCGCTTCACCCGCATCTCAAAGCACTAGCCGAAACCAACTTCTTTTGCATTTGTTTGCTGTCTAAAGGAACCTCTTGGTTCCCCATCTCAGTCCAAGGTTCGCTGGACTGGGGGTGGGTGGTGCGAAATTCTGTAGATCCCCATTGGTTGTGAGGTTTCTTCAAAGCATGACGACTCAAAAGCTGGTGATACTCATTCAATCATGATTCGAACTGGATTGCTCCTCCAAAGAATTGGTTGTTCTGATCATCCATAAGAATAACAGCTCCTGATTGAGTAAACTGGCTTGAAGCCTTCGCTCAAGATCGGCTGGACCTTTCTGAGACAATTCTACTTCTTAAAGCTGGACCTGAGACTTCAGATGTCATGCCAATGATCCGTTCTAAAGATCGATCTTATATGATGTTACTTGAGATCCTTTCCAGTCCCAGGTGATTGGGACTCCATCCACCAAAAAGGGCACAGAAGCTGCCATGAAAACCACGCTGGACTCGAACGTCGAAGTGCTCCGAGCTGTCGGGTGGTGAACGTAGGGGTCACGGGTGGCAGGCGTTCGTGCGGACGAGGAACGTTCCTCGTCCTTCGATGTGCTACACCGAACTGAACCGAAGCGAAGCGACCCGAACGGGATGCGGAATGGCCACCGCAACGTGCGGAAGAATAGCCACCCGAACGTGGGTGTAGTAGACCCCCAAGACCCGGAAGACATGGCATGTTTTTGATGTAATACTCTTTGATGTAACATGTAGCATTCGGCATTTCTTTCCTCCAATTTTGCCAACCCACCACGGTCCTACAAAAACCACGCCCCGAAAACACCGACCCGTCTGACGGTGTTTGTTTTCTCTGGGCCATGCCACAGGTTCGGCCCCGCCGTCGTCGTCGTTCGGGACGTCTCTGCGGCCGTGGCCAGGGTCATGGCTTCCAAAAGCCGCGGCAGCCAGCAGCCCAAGCTTTCCTGGTCGGCTGCTTGCAAGGCCACGAGACCTGGTCTGCTGCACATGTCTGTCGGAAGCTTCGCGGCCGTAGCTGCATGATGCTGCATGGCCAGCAGTAGTTTCGATGATTCTAATTTAACCATGAACCTGGCCCATGGCAATGTAACTTCTGAACCCCCTAGGGCCCCTAGGGTTCCAAACTATAATATCCTCAGGTTCGGTGGTACCCTCCTGGACCAACACCCACCATCTTCTCAGTCTTCTTATGATCCTCTCCGGATGGCGGAGCCCTAGAGCAATCTGTGCGAGGAGCGCCATGGTGCCATGTCTGCTCCATCGGCCCCACAAGGCCCATCCAAAAGCAAAATGACATGGTTTTTGTTTGCCAAAAAGAAGTTCTTTTTCATGGGAAACCAGCCAGGCTGCTGGTACAAACCATGCAAACCACATACCGATTTGCTTTCCAAGGTGAGCCATCTTGAGCGGACCAGGGAAGATTCAAGTGGTTCAAGCAACACTAAAATAGCAACACTTGGTACCTACCAACTCCTCTCCGATCACTGCCCCAACTGGCGCCGCCATCTGATCCATGCCAACAAGAGGCGCGTGTCGGATCCCTCCTGGAGAGTGGTGGTTGTTGTTGTTGTTGTTGTATCGCGGCTGGTGCTTGGCGGTGGGTGGGGCGGTTGCTTTTTCCAACACTTTCCCTAGGGCTCCAAGTAGCTTCTGGCTCAGCTCCTAGCCCTAAAGTTTCTTCTTCAGCGGCTCACGGAGCTAGTCAATTTAGATGTACATCAGCGGTGTCTGGGTATGCTTGTGCCATGGTCAACAAGCACTTCTCGTTTTTCTGTCAGTTCAGAACAGATGACCAAACTAAGCAAGTACCATGAGCCCATATATGGGTTTGTGGTCACCACAGTGGATTGCAGAGTTCCTCTATAAAGTACTCCATGTATCCAGAATTGACCTGAAGGAGCGCCTTTGGGTTTGTACACACACTCCGACTCAGTGGAAGTGGATGGCATGGCCCCTTGGAAGACCCTATTCCTTTACAAACAGGTCAAACAGGTGGTGAACTCCACCTCCATCTTGGTGAGTCGGAAGTGCTTGGGATTCTTCAGTCCGGAGGCCGGCGTCTGGACGGAGATGCTGGATGGATCGGCAGACAGTGAAACACTGCTGCTCATCATTTGATCTTCTTTGATAGGCTAGACACAATAGGGTAATCATAATATATGGGGGGTTTACGCAACCCTTGGACAGCTTCCTCAAAGAGAAGGACACCACCCTTCCAACACAACGCCAAAAAAGCTCAGTGACTAGCGCCGCTAGTCCCGCGCGGTGCAGCTCCTGGTATTGGATCACAAAGCTAAAAGGCCTCTCAGCTTCTGTCTCCTGGGCAGTCGTCCAAGGACTGCTGAGTGCACCAGAAATTGGCTTCTACACGTTTGGACAGAAGCAAACCAATGCGAAACATCAAAAATGAACTGGATTCATGCAGGGCAGCAACCAATGTGGCACCTAACACAAACCAAATACCACGCTCCACCACAGTAGCATTGCACTCAGCTGACACTGAAACAAGGCAGCAGTTGTTGACCTTGCAGTATCTATCAATCTCCCTCAGACTATACTATCCCTGAACGCCGATCTTCCCTTGCTGTCATATCCAAATACCTTCTGAGGAGGTACGAAAACGAAGGTGTAGGGACTCATACTTCTACCATCTTGTACCCCTTTTCGCTGCGGTCGACTCTCAGTGCATCGCTCGCCTCGGAGACGCGCAGCACTCGGTGCATGTGAAAGACTTCGCTGCTGTTGCGGTAGTTCTTCGCTTCCTCAGCGGCGCGGGGGAACTGCTTGGCGATGCGCGGTGTCTGCTTGGTTTTTCCACCGTGGTGGATACAGTGGATGGAACATGACAGGGATAAGGTCAGGGGATCAGGTATCTGCAACATTCCTAATTGTAGGTGCCACCCGGCACCCTGTTTTCATTAACTAAATCCACTTCGCTGCGGGTGACGGTGACGGGTTAAACTGGGGTTGACGAGCGACACATGTAACAGAACAAGCATGGACAAAGGACCAATCATGCGGCGACTTGACTAGCTTTCCAGCCAATTCGGACCATCCGCACTTGACTCCTCAGTTTCTCTGGAAAAGAGAACAGGTTGAACGAACTCTCTGTTCTTGTTGAGTGGGGTATGCCAAATTCCCCAAAGAATCCTGACCTGCAGGTTGCAACTTCCAAAACACTTGCAGAACTCTCTTGGTCGCATGAAGTAAGTCCTTCGCGCTCCCCCCGTCGCCAGTTTTTGTCGACCACGAGCCGAGTGGAGGACCCTCACACACCCGGATCTTGCAATATGACTCGAAGATAACCCCTACCAGGGGCCCACAAATCATCAAAAACCTGGTTTTCCCTATAGTTACTGTTCATGGTTTCGAACACTACCATACCCCACGTACGTCCAGGACCGGGCCCAGGTCCAAACCTGGTCTTTTACATCCATGTGACCATGTGAGTAGTAGTCGTTTTCTATATGACTGCGTCCAGGAATCCATGAGGTCATTGACCAGGGATATCTATCCAGGTATCCATGAGTCATGACTAGACTGAGAGTGAACTCCAACTCCTGGTCCTGCACCCGGTTGATTGCAAGCTGCAGGAGAAAAGAGCAGCCTCACATGTCCTGCATCGACTCGATGCATCACGACGCATCACGACGTCGATCTCGACGCGACGCGACGTGAAGGTGTCGAATGGGTCCGGACAGAGCCGACAGGGCAATGACAGGCTTCAGACTTTCACATCGATCTATAGTGGATTGAGAGGACCAATGGCACAGACCCTAAGAGGTGGTTTATATGGACCCCCATCTAAAGGACATCTTGGGGTCTGTGCCATCTACTGTGAAACCACTGTAACATTTGAAGAAAGATATGGTCAACTTTGCAGATGTGCTTGAGTCTTTGATTCTTGTCGGCAATTTTGGCTTTGGGCGTAGAACTCTAGGCTTGGCATACGTGCGAAAGCTGCCCCAAAGGCGGTGCTTAAAGAGGCCAAGAAGGCGTTGGAAGCTGCGAATGTAGCAGCCTATCTCCACCGTAAGTAGTATCCTTGGGCTTGTTGCCCATCTGACCCTTTGTAAGTACGTTAAAAAGTGACCCTGTTGCCCTGCCAGCAATACTGCAGTCTGTCTGAAGCTCGCAGCTCGGTGTTTTGTGGTGGGCAATCATTGGAGGAAACCGCAGAATATCTTCCAATCTGAAAACCAAGGAACATGCAATGCCATTCGCCAGTTTTCCGTAGCTCACCCGCTCCGTCATCCAGCATTCATTGCGTATAGACTGTAACTTTAATGCGATTAATATCCCCCCATTTGAATGCGCTCACTTGCGGTCCAAGAGTGACGCTTCTACAACATCCCTTGCCGCGTTTTGCGGCGGGTTTGTGTAGAGTCTGTGAAACTCGAGTGGCTATTGTACACCTACAGAAAACGGCATGAAAGGAACGAGGCAACATGCATAGTCGGCTACTTCACAGATCACAAAGACAAAGCAAAGCCATCAGGACGAGTTCACATGGAGTTTGAATTATTAATTATGGCAGGTAACGATCAGCTACGAATTATTCGGATGCTTAATGTCATCGAACGGAATCTTTCGAAACAAGGCATTGCGAACATTTTGCAGGAATTTTTCCTGCTTTGCTGGAATTACTTCATCCCAGTCTGGCCACATGGGTGCCAGGTGGTTTTCTGGCAGAGCGGGCATCTGTATTTCATTATGGTATGGTGGATCGTTTGGCATATGCAGGATCAGATTTTCAAGAAATGCATTGGTATCTGCGGCATTCGGCAAGGTGGGACGGCGTGAAATACCTCCCTGATGATATGTTGCGAATCCAAGTCGAGTGAGGCTGGATGTACCCTGTTTCTTATATGTGGGAATGATTTTAGCCTTGGCAAGGGTCTGGATGTGTTTTACAATCCAGCGAAAGTTGTCAGCAAGGATCCGCAAAGAACGGGCTTTAATTGGATGGATCTGAACCCGCGGGTCATGGTAGGGAGTCGTGACCAGCTTATCATGAATCCTGAGTCTTATAGGCAGAACACGATTAGACCAAAGCATAAACGAGCATGCCAGCTCAGTCCATGAGATTCCCAGATCACGAGGATCATGGGCTTGAGAGGGATCCGGCCATTGGAGTTGTGTGGAAAAGGCCCACACCATGCGCGTAAGGTTGACCCCCCAGGGGCTGCACCAAAACACAACACGATGTGGTTCAGGGGGGGGTCGGAAAGAAAGGCACTTTTGGCATCCATGTCTTCAATGTACGGAGCGTGGTCTGGAAGGCGGCCCCCGTATTACGGGACACCCCGGAGGCTTGCGGATCTTGTGGTGCATCGGTTTTTGCTTCAAGTTTGTGCATGCGCTCACATGCGAAGTCTAGGAGGTAATGGTAAACATGGGTCAAGTTCGTTTGTTGTTGAGTACGATGAACTCGTACCTGTTGGCAAAGTGTAGAGAACTCTTCATCATCCAGCTGTCGAGACTTTCCAGCAGCTTCATCTGCACAGGCATTGCCATGGATGTGCCAAAGCTCTTGTTGGGACGTTGCCATGTCCAGCTGTAAATGAGATTTGATTTTTTGGACCGTGAAACGAGTCCCGTCCCAGATTTGGATGAGACGATGAACAAGGTCCCAGTGGGAGGTTTTGTGTGGATGTCGCATGATTGTCCCGTTGTGGATGCGGTGAATAATGCTAATCACGTACTGTGAATCGGTTACAAAAAGTATGGAATGCGTCAAGATGACGGTGAGGGTGGTTTCAACTGCGATAATCATTGCAAATAATTCAGATCGATTGATGGTCTGTAGCCCGGGGCAATGCCCGGTGGCGACTACGTGAAAGGTGCGTACACCTGGCTGATGGGGGATGCTATTACTGAGGACAACTGCCCAGGCAGCACGGGCTGTAAAGGGATCTCGGGTATCATCACAGGACCCATCTGTGTAGAGGGTCATATCGTTACTGGTTTTGCGCAAAAACATCGCTTGACGGGCCAATGGCATATGTTCGTGATGCGTAGGTAGCGGGAACCAGCACAGGTAGCGATTTTGTGACAGGTGGTGGACTGCGGTAGGATGCTTCGTGCGGATGTACGCAAAAGCCGGGCATTCTAACAGTTGGTGACGATGTGTGTCATGTTGGTGACACCACGGGCATTCTGGGTCCTGTGTGGACGACCACTGGGCTATGGCCCCGTATGATTGCCAACCGGGCGTTAAACTTAAAGCCAAAATGCGTCGCTGGCGGTCGGCGAGTTGCTGCATTAATTTCACTGTGGTAAATGAGTCAAACGGCTGATCCGTAACACCTTTTCGGTGTTGGATTTCTTGGTGGCAAAACCAGTCCCACGCGATACGTAGTTGCTGTTTTATCTGTTTATTTGATGATGTTTTCAGGTTGACCCGGAGGCCACCGGGGCCCACGAGGGTGGCCTGGGATGTGAGCTCCCATCCGCATTGTGCCAAGTACGAGGCAATGGCAGTGGCAGGCCCTCTGACTTTTCCATCGTAGGCACGAATGGACTGGAGAATTTGCTCTGCCATATCGGGATGGTACACGAAAAATCTTCGGAGGGTGGTTAGCATATCGTTAATGAGGTACAGCAAGGGGTCCTGCACACGGTCGGACAAATAGTGCATGGCAATTGACATTGGAGGCGGCCCGCCTAAGGGTAACAAAATGTCGGTTTCCAATGGCCACACCCAATGCGCCATAAAAAACTGCCGGCCAGATTGCAACCTGTATTTTTTCGGCTCGTTCCTCCAGTGCAAGTTGCAAACGCTTGAGGCGGTTGCATTTGGCAACTGCATTATCGATCTTATCGCGGAGAGGGCCTAAAACAACAGCATCAGTATACGAGATTGTGCAACCTAGGTCGTGTACATGACTTTTAACTTTAAATTTAAAACCCGGTTCGAGGAGCAGAATGGCTGCGTCTGACCAGAATGTTTTAAAGGGCTTGGTAGTCGCCCAGCACCAGGATTTAGAAAAATCAATCTGCATCCGAAGTGCCGCAACTAGGTTGGGGATGTGTTGGAGTGACTGGAAGCAAGACCTTTCCGAGGTTGACATGAATGACCAATTACCGGCATAAGCATACGGAAACACCTTAGGTGTTTTGAGCTTGCTATAGAAGAGAAAACTTAAGGCCAACATACCAACAACTGACATCGAATCTCCCTCTGGGAGTCCTGTGGTCGAAGCGTGTGGTTCACCCAACGAACGTCCACATTGGAGCGATCGTGTGAGCTTGGTAAGGGACAGGAACCAGAACGTACAAATGTCGGCTGGGATACCAAGTCTCTGGAAAAGATGGTAAATAACTCGTCGGGGGATTAGGTTAAATGCCTTCACAAGATCCATGGTCCAACCTCCCCATGCTGTGTGATGGTTTTTGCATGCTCTATTTGAAGTTGTTGCATCACACACAGATCTCGGGCCGATCTACCAGGAAGGCCACCACTAATTTGAGGGGGGCCACTTGTTGGCCCACTGTTGCAGAATTTGGTCGGACAGGAGTTTTGAACACAAACGGGCAAGATATCCGAGAATGGTGATGGGGCGTCCATCCGTAATGGAATCTGGCTTGTCCCTTTTTGCGAAAAGGAGCGTCCTGGCTTGCATGAGGTGTGCGGACAAACCGTGTGGCCAAACCGAGGCTATGAGGTGCGACAAGTCTTCAACCATAATCGGGGTAAGGCTTTGCAATTCTTCGGAATGCCACCCATCGATCCCCGGGGCCTTATGAGACTTAAGTCTATGGATGGAGTCCCACAAACATTGTGGGTCGTCTATACGTAGGTCGAGTGCTGGTTGTTGGGGTATGGCATTATCGATATCCGCAAGAGTATCCTGCCATTCGCTATTACTGAGTTGGGCCGCCGGTGAGTCACGCAACCAAAACTGGGACCAAAATTTATGGAAATGCGGGGACATGTCCCCACATGTATAGGCGTGCGAACGGAAAACCAACTCAGCGTGCCCTGGCAAATGTCCTTTGACATTGGTTAGGATGACGTGTGGGCATTGGATCTGATGGACTGTTGCTGTACAAGTGCCAAACTGAACCTCTGCACCAATGGGAATATCGAAGGGGGGAATGCATCCTGACTTTAGGAAGGGAGTGTGTGGCTCTGCACAATTGTGCCCAGGTCGACTGACGGACCGGGATATCTGTTAAAAAATTTTGCTCCTTACCCTTCAAGAAACGGTATGCACCTGCATTATTGGTGTGAGATTGTGCAAAAGTCATACTGTGTCGTTTATGGTATTGGCGGAGTTTATTTTCTTGGTGTGCATATGCGTCTGCATCGCACTTTGTGACCTGGAAGGCGTCCAGGAGCCATTCGACTGTTGGAAGATCTATGGGAACATACGGGATGCATTCGAAGCTCAAAATCCATGCCATCCAAGACCTCCCGTATCCCTGCGCTTGACGGATTGTTCTCCATTCATGCAGCAATTGAGGGTCGCGAATGACATCTATGTGATGAGTCTGCTTTTTCCGCAAGTGGCGGAGTAACGAAATGATCCTACGAGTTTGTCTTGCCTTAAGTCGTGCTTTGTTGGAGGTTGCTTCAGTAGGTGGGTTGTACCCGTTGGTTGGGTCGTGTTTGGCAGCTCGTGGGGCTGTGTATGTGACAAATCTGGTTGGTTGACATCGGCCATAGAATTTCTTTGGTAGTACTGGTTGTGGGAATCGAAGAGGATCTTTCTGATGCTGCTGAGAAATGCACCGTTTAACTGCTGTTTCTACCTGCCAAGACCAATGTCGAAATGCGGTATCTACTTCATCATCTGTCTTAGGCTGCTGAGCCGGGTTATGGCGATGTCTGTTGTTGACATAACATGATACCAGAGTGACTGGGTCCAGTGGGATGTCTCCCCAACTAGCGGGTATAAACCAGTTCCTGGCTACGGTCTGTTTTCCTGGGACGTGAAACTGGACAAAGAGTGGTCGATGATCCGGGAAAACATCCTTCTCACCGACCCAAAGCATGGATATCCAGGGGAGCAGTGATTCGTGGAAAATAAAACTATCATGTTTGGTGGCATTCCGGCATGTTGGGGGGAGGTCGATATTGAACCTTTGCTTGGCAAAGTGAAATGCCTCCTGACAACGTGCCGCATGGAAGGCTCGATATGCCGGGTCAGCTGCAATAATGTAAGGCATATTCGTCTGAGCACAATGCAGGTATATTTCTGCAAGAAGCGTATCACATTTGGTTCTTATATCTGAGGTGCGGCCGGCAAAAAAATATGCAGTGATAAGAAGGACCTCAAAATGCCCCAAAAGGAACAATCTCTTGTGAGACCCTGAAGGTTGCTTGGAGGTGAGAGGGGAGCTCGTTGCGAGACGGACGATGCGGCGTACGGTGCAACGATGCGGTCCCAAGCGCCTCCCCTCGTCTGGCAGTGTCCAGGGCCAGTGGGTTAACCATGTGTTTGTGGGGGCTCACTGGAGGGCTCCACAAGACACTATAATCGGCTTTACGAGCAAATTTGGTAAACTCTGTTTGAACTGTGGTGGTGGCAGAGGTTTCTGCAAGGGATATGCAGTCGGCATTGAGATCAATAATATCTTGTTGTCGATCTGTAAGGACAGTGGGATTCAGAACTGCGAATGTATATGTGCGACCAGGTGGGGGTGGCCCAGGGTTTGACGCCTCCCCAACACGAATCCCAAGCAGGGGGTTGTTAATTAGGGTGAGTCGTGGCCAAATCAGTAGTTTCCGTGGCCTATAGGCAACACAAGAAAACTCCAACAAGGCGACGACAAATGGAAAAAAAAACCCAATCGCAAAGCTCTTTTGCAAACCGTTCGGTTTACGGTGTATGGATCCGAAGGGACGTGCAAATGGATTGAAGCTTCTCATCTTAATTGCAGCAGGACACGCTCGGACTGGACTGCACGAATTGGTCCAAGATTGCACGGCTTTCCGCGATGCATAAACAAGGGCCCGAGCAGGGCTATGGTCAACGAGCATTCGCAAAGCTGTATGGCTTGAAGCTTGTGTGTGGGAAGCCTGCGTTTTGCAGGAGCGCCCACAACTCTGGCGAATTGACAGACTGTGTGGCTGTTGGACATGACATGAATCGAGCGAGACATCACGGTGGTATAATCCCGCAGGAATCGGCACATGGAATGTTACCCCTCACGCGTGTCAACGTCATCTTGATTGGCGCGCTTCCTGCTCGGGTGGGCGAGCAGAGCCTTCAACTGCTCGAAATCTTCTTTAAAACTGGAACGAAGCGCGGTTTGGGTCTGCGTTAATGCCTCGGTAAGGGTGGTTTGGAAGGCATCTTTGACTTCTGATACTCTGTCATTGACTTCCTTTCTCACTTGCTGGATTTCCACATGAACCTCTTTACGAAGGTTCGTGCACTCTTTACCCTGTTGGCTAATGGCGGACTCGAGTGTGGCGAGCTTGCTCTGCATCTTATCGAGTTCACGTTGCTGCTTGACTTGGACGTCTTGGGACGCTGTTGATGTGGAGACTTTGCTGGATGACGAGCTTGAGCCTCCAGTGCCAGAAGACATGGACGACCATTCCCAATCGCTCCAAGAAGTGGTACCTCGAGCCCATGGGTCGTGAATAGTCAGTGGATCAATTCCTTGGTCGTGTTTCGCTTCTGATTTCCAAGTCCTGCGAACAGGTTGGGTAGGCCGGCCTCCAGCAAGGATTGTTGAACGTGTCTGGTTGAAACGACTCTCAATAGGCTGAACGAGAATTGCGTTTTGCTTCCAGGTAAAATGGGACTTCTGCAAATCCGCTACACCTACAATCAACCATGTTGTGGAGTTGAGTGCTCGCAAAGGCTTAGCATGTAGTTTTTCCATGGTGATCCATTTCATCACATCATCATGCGTTGCTCCTTCTGGGACAGGTGAGATGCGATACAGGTAGTCCCCATTAATCTGGTGTGGTTTTGGATCTGTTGGGCGAATTGCATGCCATACTGCATCAAAGTTCTTGGCCAAGGTTCTCACACCGTATGTGGGTTTGTCCTTTGCAGAGCGCACAATACCGAGTGAACCCGAGGTTTCATCTGCTTTCTTGCAAGCCTCTTCTGCTGACGAAATGGAGGTCCAGACAATGGAGTATCTGGGGTCGGCAAGATTTGAATGTTCAGACTTGGGGGTTGTGTGCACTCCCTGCCTGCCCGACTTGGACAAAACTGCGTCTAACATTGGTGAGATCACTCGTGCGTAAAAACAAAAGGACTCGGCCTCTGTTGGTATGGTGGACTGACGAAAGGCTCTCCAGCTTCTACCTTGGGGTGGGCCGGATATTGTCTCAGCTGGTGTAATGCCCATGATCCGGAATATTGTTTGGATTGGTGCTTCAAGAATGGATTCCCAGTTGGTAGCGGAGCATTCCGATCTCCATGCTACGAACATCACCTTGGTGGTTTCAGTGACCCCGGCCGCATCCCCATCGGAAAGGCGAACCGTGACAGCTTGCTTTCCGAGCGAGTGACAGCATGCCGTAATTACCACCTTGGAATTGTCAGCGAGCCTGGCCGGGATGTGGAACCGCTGACATATCTTATCTTGAAGTGGGCATTTTACCCCCGGTACCACCACCATGAGTTCCTCATACTTGGCCGTGTGCTCTTGTACAAAGGTGGTGATCTGCTCCGGCTCAAGGAAAATCACTCCATGGTCGGGTGTTGATGGTGTGGTGCACATTGCAACCTCGGTGCCATCATGCCTACAGAATGTTCCCGGCACGACACGAAGTTCCTGCACAGGGATCTGATTCTGGCCTTGCACCTTCTTCTGGATGGCGGCTTTAGCTCTTTTGGAGCGACTGGCTTCAAGGTCATGGAGCTCGGGCACGGTAATACGAATCTGCTTGGCGATTAGGTTACATTGCTGGATGAAGGCCTCTTCTTCCGGAATGGCCAGGAAACTTCTTACACGAGCCGCTCCAGCCTCTTGGTAAAGCTGTTGTGCGAAATTTCGTGTTTCGAGAGGATCAAAACCCACTTGCAAAGCCCGTGCTACGAAGTCTTCTTTTGTCTTGATCGCGGCTTCGGCCTTGGATCCCCCCTCCCTGTAACTCCATGACCATGTGAAGGTTGATGCGAATGCGTTCACATGAGGATGCGGCAAGCAAATCTAGTCTCCAGTCAGCTTCTAGCTAGTTAGGAGGAAAGAGAGCCACCCGCTACAACCTCATCGGGCCTGATCACAGATGCTCACATCCAAAGTCGCCTACGTCTCCTGCGACTCACCCATCGCCTCATCAGCGTCCTCTTCGTCCGCCGGAGTCCCAAACAGCGCTTCCTCTTCCACTTCTGCTTCCATCTCTGCTGCGGCATCGCCGCTGAGATCACTCTTCACCAATGCGCCCAATTTTGTCACCAGCTCCGTCGTCATGCTCTGAGGAAAGTGATATGCCATGAAGGTCAAATCAGAAGGACTTTCCACGAAGGCATGCAGAGCATGGCGGCGCTCTGTCTTGGCGAAGTCCCCATAATCTGTCTCGTCTGATTCCACTGCAAGAAGCAGCATGTCCGCTTCGATGGTCCGAAGAACATCTGCCCCAGTCACCATCCGTGCAGCACTAGCCGACAATACAGCCAATCCGACTTCACGCAGCTCTTTGTGCATCCAACCTCCAGCCAACAAGAACGTCACTGAGCGCTGAAAAAGCGTGCTCGAGACGTCTTCAGTCTGCAAGGCCCGTGACGTAGTCAACAAAGATGCCAATCGCACACGATCCAACGTAGGAAAAAGGGGCCTGACTCCCATCACAAGCAAGAGTGTTCCTTGTACGACTTGAAATATGCACTTTCCAGGGCTGGATACGGAACGACGCATCCATCGCGGAATGCTCGGGTAGATCACCATCCACATGCTGTGGCAGCAGCTTCTGGAGTGCTTCGCACCATTCCGTGATCGTGAGGTCTCCCTCTGGGAGGGTGAGGAGGGCCGCAACGCCAGACACCATAGAGGTGAAGCAATCGTGGTAGAGCATACCAGATGCAAGCACTCTCATACGCTTCGCGTGCTGGGCGCCAGGCAAAGCCACAGTAGGTGCAAACGTATCTCTAAAGTATTGGGATACGATGCGCTCCGCTTGCCGGTCAGCGGGCGATCCCCCCTGCATAAATGATGCTGCTCAAGGCATCCCCCACTACCCTCGCTGGGTCACTGATGGTGAGGTCGCTTGCATTCGTATCGGTGACCAAGACCGAAAACCATTTGAATTAGACATCCGTTTCATATGGGGGTGAATTATCATCAAAAGCATTCAAAAGCCATCAAACCTCGGGTTTTTCCCTAGCAAAAACATGGTTTTCGCCTGTCGAAAGCCACGTGGCTTTCATTCCAACCGGCCGGGCCACTGGTCTTCTCCAGCCCTTCGGCCCTTCGGTCTGCTTCACTTCCGGTCCCTTCGACGCTCATCGACCTCTCCTTGTGGAAGGCGCCACAGGGAGGCCCAACGGTGACGCCAGAAGTGCAGCGTCTTGCTGCGCTTCCAGAGCCAGCCCTCCTGCGACAGAACAGCACTGGATTTTCGCTTCTTCAGGAGGCAAACAAACAAAATCGAGAAAAACAAACTAGGAACCCTTTGCTCCGTTACGCTTCTTCTTTGCTCCGTTCGTAGCTAAGGCCAGGAGCCCCTAGTACTTAGCGTCCGATCGCTCCGTTCGTAGCGATGCCCTTTGCTCCGTTCGTAGCCTGAATGGGGAAATCACAAATCACCTGAATGGTCAATGTTGTGTACTAAAATTCAATGTGCTTACTTAGAGAACCCCTAGGGATCCAAGTACCTTCTCAGCAGGTACTTAGACCCTCAAAACCTACATAAGAGTGTCTCCAATCACCGTACCTGAGAAGGTACGACTGGATCCCTAGGGAACAAGACTCCCAGGTTTGGTGTTCTGTTCCCAAGACTTCGGGAAACGAACAAAGCACCTGATCCGCAAAACCTGGTTCTTCCGCGGAGCCAGCCCCGCCAGCTGGTGTTTTTTTTCCCATGGAACGTGCAGCATTACAGGTAGAGGAGACTGTGTTACCATGGCCAAAGCGTATCAACTTCAAAAAAATGATAGAACGTCAGGGACTCTGTTTTGGAGCCAATACAAAGTCTTTTCCCTTCAAAACAAAGGTCAAGGGTTTCAGTACGATGGGAACACGTGGGTTGAAGTGAAGTGGCACAAGTTTCGGGTGGCTCCCTCGTTCCCAGACCGTCCTGAAGAAGCTCGGCATTCTCAGGTGCCATGGTGGCGGATTTCCCAATGAAATCCCAGGGCATCGATAAAGAAAGCGACGAATGGAAGGGACAAGAAGTGATTCATCAGATTCATCAGATCCAGATCTACCGTAGATCGACATCTTTCTAGATCTTTCAGATAGTGGATGGTATTACATACATGGATTCATTCATGTTGTGATATTTTGGGGTACCAATAGACGGTGTGTATACCGGACCCCGCCGTTCTTGCAAGTCTCACCGACTCGGAGGCTCAATCGGTTCGGTCCACCAAGTTTTGCGCAGCAGCTTGACTGGTTGGGATCCGAATTAAAACATCTTTTTGATTGGTTTCTGTTGTTGTTAGTTGTTTGGGTTGTTTTAAGTTGTTTGGGTTTGATCCAAATCGACCAAATATGTTGGTAAGTTGTTTGGGTTCTGTGAAGGAGCATGTTTCTTTGGTCCTTGCAAGGTCTGAAGTATGACACATTGTGTTGACACACGGTGCAGCCTGCTTGGCTTGTGAGGAGTGTCCATGTCCCGAAGGTTATAACATCTGAGCAAACAAAAAGGGCGGTGCCAAGCAAAACAAGCACCAGTGCCATCTGAGCGGGTCTGAAGCACTTCTAGAGATGCCAACCACGACCCTTAAAGGATCTCCCCCCCAAAAATAAAACCATGAGATGGAAGATATGTGGTCCTTGAACTTCATAGAGACACCCTTGGGAATTGCGAAGCCCACCGAAATCCGGTGAAGCCGTCTTCCATCGGGAAAGAACACGTCGAAACGTCCGGACGTAAACCGATGGTCGCCTTCGACTGGGGATCCATGGACGAGTGGATGAGGATGGATAGGTCGGATAGGTTCTAGATTCTAGAGCTAACATAGTGATACACTCCGACTTACTTAACATGGAAGTGGATGGCGACAGAAACCTCAAAGCAACAAGCTTGATTGTGACATAGATATAGTAACTGATCAAAGAGACAAGAAGTCCCTCTGAACCCCTCTGGTTCTTCTGTTTTAATGTAAGGTTATAGTGCCACTTGGTGACTTCAACAAGCTTCAGAAGCGAACAGACTTGGCTCCCTCATCAAATCCCTGAACCGCACTGTCCACGTGCGACCGTTCCTCATACTTTGACCGGTCCTGTGAGTGTTGAGGACCTTCGCACACCTACATGAAATCCGCCTTCGCAACTTGCAAAGGTGAGAAGTATGGAGGAACTGTCATCTGGAGCAAAGAGATTGAGAACACATACTGGTGTTCCTAGCAGCAGGAACTAACATTCTCACTTTCCAGGAGCCAAAGGTGAGTTGGATCTAATATCCGATTACTAATCATGATCTATCCGTATATCATTAGGATAGGGAAACTTTCAGGTTCTGATTTCCCCTGACCTTTCGATTCCCTATTTTCAGGGTGAAGTATCCACCAGGTCACAAGCTTGGTCATCCCACGAGGGCTCCTGTGCCATCCCATATCCTAACGTCCGATCGCTCGGCCGTTGCCCCGGAGCCGCAGAGGGGTGGACGAAGACCGTTTCTCCCATGTCCAGACAGAGAAGACGAGGCACCGGTGATGTTCTCAAGCAACCATTGATTGGTCAAGTGGGTTTCCGAAGTTGGTCAAGTGAAAACCAGGGTTTATCATGTTTTGAAGATAAAGGGTCTTATAACTTGGCCTGATAAGGGTGTTTGGTATGTGTTTGTGTATCGAATCGACACCATACCCGGGTGCAGGACAATCTAACTAACGACTACACCACCCTCTTCACCTCTCGGCAAAGGATGACAAAGAGGAATTCTGTCGTCATCGATCGTCTATTTGGGAACACACATTCCTCAATGTGGACCATCGCTTTGTGATGCTCCCTCTTCTCGCCATCCCCCACCCACCTCCGCTTTCCGTGGAGGGGAAACATGGTGTCGCCTTGGTGCAGCTTGAAGATAGGCTGAAACACCCTGCCTCCACCTGTGACCTATGGAAGAGTTGCCACATCTTCGATGCCTGTGTCCCGAAATGAACCAAATGTACTTGCAATGCAGTTTCCCACTTGGAAAGGAAAGCTTTCCAATATATGTCTTAAAACCAGCAGTCACGGAAACTCCGGAGTGCGATCCATGGAGGTAGGTCGTCGGGGTACCCGACAGTCACATCCACCCACTGGGTGGTCCCGAGCTCTGTGACTGCTGGGTTCTCGCCGGCGACTGGCAGCGGCGGCATCATGAATCGTGGACCAGGCAGCGGCCGGTCTGATGCAGACCGGCCGAGCAGCACAGGACTGCGGCCTGTGCATCAGACCAACCCTAGGCCTCCAGTCGTACCTTGTCAGAAGGTATTTAGACCCTCCAAACCCACCCCAAACACCTTCTCAGAAGGTACTTGGAGGCCTAGGGCAATGACCCGTAGTTCGAAGTCATTCGAGAAGCGATCTGAGTTTCCCCGGCGCCGTTTACATGGTCCACATCTCTTGGTTCACAACGGTGGGGATGCTTTCGAGGGTCAGTCTTTGCGGGTCTCAGGAGGTGACACCTATAGAGACTTACAAAAAAGATCCAAGCTTAAGGTCAAACCTGCAAACTGTTATCACACTTGATTTTGGGCATCCCTGAGACAATCAACATAAATTCAAGAGGAGTCTAATCAACCAATCAACCTTCAACCTTCCAGCCGCTACTGAAAACAACTATCCCTAGGACTCCAACTACCCCAGTTTCTGAAGTGGTTCGGGTGGGTTTGCGGGGTTCACCCACCTTCTGAGGATATGGGACAGGAACCCTAGGGTATACTCAGCAACACTGATCTGGCAAGTGCTGAGGCCCCCCGTTCCGCGTTGCCGGACTCACGCCACGACTCGCTGGTCGCTGAGCCTGGGCGGAACAGGCGAATGGGAGATGATCCTGCCTTAGGGATCCACGGATCCATCTTCCAAACGGTCATTCGGCACGCTCCGTAGCACCTTCCCCACCTTCTCACATGCTTCTTTCCATGCGATGCCTGAGAGGGCATGGTAGACAGCCCAGACGAAATTGAGCCGTCCATTGTTCGCAGCGCCCGTGTGGTTCGTATGGATAAACAATTGGTCATTGCTCGTATTGAACTCTACGCGATGCTCTTTGTCCAAACAAACCACATTGGCGTAGAGGGGCACGCTGCTATCAAGAAACGCAGCACTGATCAGTCCAATATAGGCCCAGCGCGAATGAGAACTGACCAAGGAAGGAAAACGAAAAATTTTTGATGTCGTACTCCGCGGTCATTTCACTGTCTGTTTCCCAAACCCATGAAACTCCGTCATTGCAGGTACAATGCCAGTGGTCCCAGGAAACACAATGTCAAGGAGAGCCTCCGTTGCGTGTGCCCATGAACTTGTGGCCTAATTGGGGCACGGCTGTTTTGAGCAGTGTGCCCTGCCCTGCTCGTCCCGATTTGATCATCGTTTCGCCGGCCCCGGACGTCACCTTTCGGGATTGCATATGAAAGGCTTGTGATGAACCATTGTGAGCAATCAGTGTAGTCTGTTTCAACTCAGTGTTTTTGGATTTGCTCTTTGTAGCAGGCCTTTTCATTGCACCCCTGGGTGAAACAGCTACTATGCAAACAATGCATGGTTTTGTGAATTGCGCGGATTCTTTTGTGAATTCACAAAATGGTTTTGTGATTTGTTATTTTTTCACAAGATGGTTTTGTGATTTTTAATGATTCACAAAATGTTTTTTTGAATCTTTATGAATCACAGAATGGTTTTGTGAATTTTGATGATTCACAAGATGGTTTTGTGAATTTTGATGATTCACAAAATGGTTTTGTAATTTTTGATGATTCACAAGATGGTTTTGTGAAATTTTATAAGTAACAAAATGGTTTTGTGCCTTTTTGATTCACAAGATTGTTTTGTGATTTTTCTGATTCACGACATCGTTCGTTTTGTGAATTCTTATGATCCCACTCCTTTTTTTCACCTTTGTTGACAGACGCATTCCCAGGCTCTATTTCAAGCCAAGTCCTTGATGAAGCAGAAACTTGTATTTCCCTCGCCCTACTTCAACCATTCAGTGTCTACCACAGCTTCAGCTTGTTGCTGCAGTGTTTTCCTTTCTGCAGCCTTATCACCCCAGAGCTTGTTCAGCAATTATTCTTACTTCTTTGGTGTGGTTCCAACCTTTGGCTCTGGCCTTGGGTTTGTTTCAAGCCACTTTGCTTCTTCATCATCAGAGTCTTTGGTCCAGTCAAAATCCTCACTCATATCAGCCCCACTCTTGGAAGCACTGGAGTGGCTGTCAGTTTTTGCAATTTTTTCGAACCCTCTGACCAGAGGCAGCTTCGATTTCTGCAAATCAATTTCTTTGCCGTTCCACAAAGTATTGCTGGTGAGCACAAAGGTTCTGCTCTCTGACCAGGGTCTGCTGCTGTATGAACCCGGCAGTATTCACTAGCTCCTGCTCCCTGGCTTACAAGGCCTTTTCCAAGCCTCATTTTGCTGTTCTAGTTCCTTCATCCTCCTCCACCTTTGGGAGCCTGGGGTCACCTCCTTTGGCGCTTACTGCTCAGGAAACCCCTCTTTCTCACCCTTTGCCTTTCTGCTCGCCTATACCTCGAGTGTATCGGTGTGCATACTTAGCAACTTGCTTGTCGGTCAAGACCTGGAGGTATTTAGGCGACTCAGATTCATGTGATGATCGAACGGTGTAAGACTCGTGCTCAGAACTCTGTGGTGTGATCGGAGTCGCCACTGGCAGTTTGGATAAATTTTTCACCGTGGGCGGTAGCATCACCGGTTCTCCACCACTGCCGAACTCGAGCTCGCTTCCCCCCTTTGTCGTAGAAATCCATCCGGTAGACGGAATAGAATCCATAACAATAACGCGCCTGTTGGACGCATTTTGCCCGCTTCCTTCATGAAGCTCCAAACCCAAGCCATGTGAGGGATCGCATCCAAAGCAATGGTCACTTGGGAGATCAAGTCCGACTGCCCCGCGAGGTACAGATCCTGATAAAATGCACAATTTTTTGGAAAGTGGTAAAGCTGAAAAACCATTAATCCCGAGTACCTATTAATAAACACTCCCCAAATCAAAAAAACAACGTCTGAAGCCCTAAATTCTTTGGTGTATTTAACATATTTGAATATTTGATTTGAAAAAAAATATTGGTTTTGTAGCTGTGGACACAATGTGGATTTCATAGAAACTTCCGCACTCCATACATGTTGTTGGTTTGTTGTTGTTTAGGTTGGTTGGGGTGGGGCAGCGCTTGCTTGATCGGCAAGGCTGCCAAGTTCAAGTGGGCTAGGGAAAAAGCATCGTTACAGCATTCACTAACGTTGGGAAAAACATCGTTACATCATTCACTAACGTTCGCGGTAGCAAATTTGCACTCCTTACAACAGTCTAGGGCGTTAGCGAATGAGTTGTTACAACATTCACTAACGCATACTAACGCTAGCGATAGCAAATTTGCACTCCTTACAACAGTCCAGGGCGTCAGCAAATGAGATGTTACAACATTCACTAACGCTAGCGATAGCGAGTTTGCAGGCGTTAGCGAATGAGTTGTGGAACCCTGTCACCATCTAAAAATGAAAGAAGGCTGCAGTCGTGAGTCTCAGAACCTCTGAAAAAAATATTAGTGACAAGCCGCTTTCAAGATATTTAGTGCTGTAAGGGCTTGAGATTTCCTCAACCTCTTGAACCATTCACTAACGCTAGCGAATTGTGTAGTAAACTTAGGATTCCTCAGGATCACTCAAAAAGTTATGTTTTCGGCAAAGTTTTTCTTACAGCAAATCTTTTAGGCTGCTCCAGAGAGTTCAAAAGCTTGTTACAAGTGTCACTAACGCTAGCGATCATTTTAAGAGCTTGAGATGTTCTCAAGTCACTACAACACTAAATATCTTAACTGCGCATGAGCGAACGGCCATATATATTCTCTCACAAAATGTTATCGCCTTTGGTTCTTCCCCGCAACATTTTCCAGTGTTTCCGATAAAGTCCACAAGCATATGACAGTGTTGTATATCGCCCATGCAGGTTTCATGGCCCTAGGACCTCCGATGTGATACTTTCATCAACGACCTTTTTGGTTGCTCACATCCTTTGCAATATTTTTTTGAACCCCACTTCAGATCAGTTCTTGACAGATCACAATGCCAGATCATTTGCTCCCTCACATTTTCCAATTTAGCAGTGTGAAACTAAGCCATGGAAGCCAAGAAAATCTTGTTGCCCATTGTACACAGAGGGTTGCTAGAAGGATTTTCAACCAACCATCAAAACAAAGCGATCGACTTTCTGCTTTAAAATTCCACAAAGTGTGAATCCAAATCTAATTGACTCAGCTCATCAAGCATCAACCTAAACCAACAACAAACTAACAACATGTATGGAGTGCAGAGGTTTCTGTGAAATCCAGTTTGGGCTCACAGCTACAAAACCAATATTTTTTCAAATATGTTAAATACACCATAGAATTCGGCGTATATTTGTTTTTTAATTACCGCCCTTTCAAACCGCTACTAAACTACCAACATGATCGATTTTGGGGGGTAGTTTCTTTTATTGGGTTCCAAAAACAACCGTAACTGCCCAACGTCCGCCCTGTGTGTCCACCATGACACGCCGCGTTTACACCAGCAGGCTTTCCTTCCTCCAATGGCAGAGACTCACGCAAACGCACTTGCCACCGAGGTCGTGCAAAACCGCATGGCACAGCGACATCACCTTTCGAAAGCTTTGGTTGTCAGTCCAACGAATCAGTATTCTAATAAAGGTTTTTGTAGGGGAAAAGGAAGTCCCTTCGATCTGGATGTGTTTTGAATTTTTGATACGAGTTTGATAAAGGGTTGTATATAAATAAAATGTTTAGGGATTACTTTTTGGTTTTGAAGCTCTTCCCAGGTGACCCTATTTTGGACCCCCCCGATTTCAGGGACCCCTATCAGAACAAATGCGACCGAGTTTCTCATATTAGGGGGTGGGCGGGGGGGGCCCCCGTGTTTATTAATAGGTGGAAGGGATTAAACTAAACCAATCTGATCCTAGTTGGGGACTAGAAAACAACTGCCGGCGATGCAGAAACCGAAGATCCGAGGTCTCTACAAGCTTCTGAGGAATCCCACTCGGAAACGGTTGGTAGCCATGAACCTCATTGACCCCAAGCTTCTTGACAAGATCCCTGACCATCATCGCCTCATTCGTGATGCGCTCCACGCAAAATGAGTTCAGCGGCACTTTATAGGGAATGCTGTTTGGAGGCACAGCAGTGCCAGTCGAGCGAACCAGTTTGCCGGTGACATTGTTCAACCATCCGGGTCAATCATCAGCTGCAATGGTGGGTCCGAAATCTCGCAGACCACGGTCAACTCCGCCAAATTCAACTTCGAGGGCTGCTGGAGCTTTGGCTTCGGATCTGGCTTGGGCTTTGGCGCCGGATCTGGCTTCGGATCTGGTTTTGGCGGTGGGCCGGGAGCAGGAGCCTTATAGGCACCTCGGGTGGCCCCTTTGGTGTCGGAGCAGGAGGCTTCGGCACGCCTTGTTCCGGAGCATCAGGCGCGCTTGGGCAATGACCACAATGGTACCCAATTAAAGGCGAACCTTCATTATCCTGTAGACCCTGTACGTATCTCACTTACAGACCCCACATGGAATGACGCGGCACAAGGGCAGGGTTGTTTGATCTTGCGATCAAACATCCGCTTTAGACAATGACCCTTGGATTTCCAGGGTGCAGGTGTAAAATGACAAACTTGACATCATCTATGACCACTTTCCATGATACGTACGTAGAGCAAAAGCTTCAGTTTGTTTATCTGTGTCAAAAAAACTGTCCCCAACCTGTCCTCTCGGGTGGTCTGAAACTGGTCTGAAACCCTTTAGAAGTCCCATCGGAGCCTCCTCCCTCCCTCCCTGCCCTCATCTCAGATTTTCTTGAGCATTATACCATGATAGAACATTATACTGTAGAACGCGATACAACATCCGTGGCTCCCCTTTGCTTCCAAAAAGGTTCAGAACTTACATTTTTGGTTCAAAATGCTGAAGTTCCGAACCGTCAGCACAAAACGCATGTGGAGAGGCAAAGTGATATGGTCACTGATGGTCATCGGAAGTTATTGGAGAACATGGAGTGGATGCATGAAGAGGAGTTTTTAACTAGGCACCACTACGGCCGCAATTGAGTAGTATTGGACACACCGAATTACGACCATAATGGTACCCAATTAAAAGCGAACCTTCATTATCCTGTAGACCCTGTACGTATCTCACTTATACAGACACCACATGGAATGACGCGGCACAAGGGCCGCATTGTTTAATCTTGCGATCAAACATCCGCTTTTAGAGAATGACCCTTGGATGTCCAGGGTGCAGGTGTAAAATGACAAACTTGACATCATCTATGACCCCTTTCCATGATACGTACGTAGAGCAAAAGCTTCAGCTTGTTTAAATCTGTATGTGTAATCAAAATGTCTGATGATGTGACCAGTTTCCACGCTCAAACATTATAGCTGTGCGTTGACAGAATCGGGCCCGGGCGCTTTACGAGGCGCGCTTTACGAGGCCTAAATTGGCAGAGCACCAAATGCAGCTCTGTTAAATGTAAAAGGAGAATAGGCGTCATCCATCGCCTGAAACAAAGGAGACGTTACTGGGAAGAGGACATTCGGTGGGCTTCCAGACATTGCCTCGCAGGTGTTGAGCCAATACTTCAGCTTTTGAGATGATCCGCATACCTTCTGAGAAGGTGATGTGCTCGACACTGTTATGTAGGTTTGGAAGGTCAGTCGAACCCTAGGCTTAGGGAAAAGAGAATTGAGACCAAAGTCACAACTTCTTGAAAGTGGCCATTGATACAATACTCCAACAGTCACAAAAACAAGTGCTAACCCCCCCGCTATACCAGTCATGTCGAAATGGATAGCACCTCTTCAAAAGAGTGAGAATGGGCTGCTGACATGACTACTTGGCTTGGTCACTGCATCCCAAATGGCAAACGACCAACACCTCCCTGAAGTCCCTCCATAAAACTGACCGTTCGTTGCAAGTATACCTGACCCTAAATCATAAAAGGCACAGCTGGAGCGAAGGTCCAAACGGATTGTGACTGGGCAGAAAATGGTTGATGAGTCGATGAGCGCGACTGCATGCCTCATCAATCAAAACAAATGCTACTGTGAGAATCGACCGACCGGATGAGTGGATCATGGTTGATGTTGGTTATGAATGTTTCCCATGGGGAGTGTGCTGCACTTTGAGAACCCGCGACCACTCACTGACTACTGGATCACTTTAATTATTATTGACCGTAGCTCCAGTCCCATTGTTTCTTTCTAAGGTACTCTCAAGGGTCCAGGTACTCTTATGATGAACTGATCACTGATTATATACAGTAGTGAGCAAAACTGTGGCAAATCAGAACACCTCACCATGCAGTATCGGATTTGCTCTCGCCTGTGCCACTTGTTGCGGCATCGGCAGCTGCGCTGACAGGTACATCATCTGCAGGGCAACGAGTGTACGTGCGGGAGACATGGACCTGGTGATGTGAATGCGAATCGCTACTCAAACGTCTGATTTTTTTGGTGGTCAATCAATTTCCAGTCATGCGCGATACACGCTCTAGGCCCACACACTTCGACCCATTCCCACAGGGACACCATGGACCTCAGTGTCAGGAAGATCAACTACAAACACCTTCTGTTGCAAGGAACGCGTAACGCATATATCATAATATATGGTACCCCTAGTACCTCGGTGTTTGAGGAAATGAAGTCTTTTGTGCAACTATCACGGGGGAGGTTGCCACACATGTCACATGACAAAACGTGTTCCACAAATAAGTCTATGGAGGCAAAGGAGACAATCTGTTCCCAACCACCAAACAGTGCAACTTTGGGGCGTAGAACCAACAACAAAGAATTCAGGCGTAGACACAAGTGGTGTGGAGGTGGTTACCAAGAAACCAGGCCTTGCCATTCAGCATCTCACCCAAAAGGAACGAGACGCGCACAGAATGAAGCTTCCGATGTTGTCTGTCTTCATACTGGCCACGAAGATGAGTGTCAAACGGCCAAGTCTCTACGGCCAGTCGTGCATCTCCGCCCGGAGTGGCGATGCAAAGGCGCAGCGCCTTGTGTCACACCTTTGGGGGCCAGATTCTTTGGGCAAAACAATAAAAGCATGTCACTACATGTATCATGACATATCGCCCAATGCCAACAAAACATAACTCTCTTCAGCACCGGTCACCACTCTCCTCTCTCCGTCCTCTCCAAACCTCTCCGCACAACGGCGCGGCCGCCGAACTCTCGGAGCCACCGCTGCGACCGACCGGCCTGGGTGGGAGCCATCGGTGCCTGGGCCATCGCCCAGCGTTCGCCGTGGACGAACGCAGGTGCATCGGTCCGTGTCGGACTACAGGGCGGCTGTTCAAAGGGCGCTGGGTCCAAGGCGGTCGGCTGGGCGTAGGGCAGCGAGGCCAAAGTGTGTTCGAGTGGTCTTTTTCAGGAGAGAAGCAACATGAACTGCGAGACTCTGGCTGGCCAGTTGCTGATTCATCGCCTGTTTCTTTTCATGAAGAAAACAGGTGACCAATCATCCGGGGATCTTGCTGGATGGATGGTGATGGTGATGGCCAGGCTCGGCTGTGTCGGTGAAATCTCAACTCGACCTGTTCGTAGCTCGGATGGATGGGGCACAAACCCTCCACAAGTACAACGAGATTATCTTTTATTGAGACATGACCCTGAAACAATCTGAAACAGGTATACTTGTATAGCCATGTTCTATAAGATACTTTGGGACTGCAGGTACCCTGCTATCGCGGTTTCGGGTCATGGTCATGTGCCCTGCTATCGCTATGACCGTCGTCTTGAACCGGAGGCAGCCAGGTCATCCCTGGGTGAGGCCATCGGGCCGCCATGACCTACAGCCATTAGTTATATACCCTAGGCCTCCAAGTACCGAACCTGAGAAGGTGTGACTGGGGTGGGTGCCAGGAGGGTCCAGTCATACCGAACCTGAGGAGGTACGACTGGAGGCCTAGGGATAGTTGATCAGTACTGACGACCTCAGGTCCGATGTGTTAGAGTAAACGGTCATGTCGATGTCTGCACCGGTGAAGTCTCTCAAATCAAGTGCTGAGATCTGTGCTGCTCCAGCGCAAGGGCATCCGCAAGGGCATCCGCAAGGGATTGGAGCAAAGTCCTGGAAGTACAGAACGCTGAACATGCTGAAGACTAGGTCACTAGGTGCATCTGGTGGAAATCTGGCAGGTGATTCAATCAATCTCCCTCACAAAAAAAGTCAGTTGGCGTAAGCATGTCCAAATAGAGATCAAACTGTCAGTTGATGTCAAGTGTATATGTTCCAAATCTTCAAGCCACCTAAAGAGTGGTGGTGCCTCAACATCCACTAGCTCCTCTCACCAGCAGGAACCTCCACTGACTGGTGTCTCACAGTTTTTCACGAAGGATGGAACCACCACGAAGTTGTGGAAACTGCGATGCCGATGCGCATTGATCCATCAAATTGTAAATCATGTCAGCGGCTGATTTGATTTCACGGAGTTAGCTCTCAAAACGGTCAGACCAGGGTTTGGCTCTGGCATGGTCCCGCAAGTGGCATGGTCCCCTTTCAAGCCACCTGGTTCTTCAAAGTGACCGTACTTGATAACCTGGTTGGTTCAGTCACTTAAGCCTGCTAAGGGTCACTTGGGAACCTTCAACAGGTCACTTTGAAGAAGCTGGCAAAGATATTCATGATGTGTCGAAACCATGTCATGTGTTTTGTGTTTTGTTCCGAGAAAGTGGTTTCATGGCGTTCCGCCGATCCATCCAGCTTCTCGATTGGAAGCCATCCACATTGACCGTAAGCTGAAGCGGGGAATCTCAACCGATTTCACACGCCGGCTACAAAGGGTCATAGCAAAGTCCTAGCAAGTTCATGGCCCTTGTGAGATCGTATGTTCGCCCGTTCGCCATGATGCCCTTGTCCTGCTCATGTTTCTTCTCTCACCTGGTCGCCTTATCATGACAGACCTGATCTACCTACCCCACTTCGCCGCGCCAACAGCTGATCCCGCGACGACGCGAGTTTCGCCATGCGAACAAAACCATGTGCCAACAAAAAGCGGACTGGAATCCAGGTCTCTGAGGCCGTCTGGTCAGGGGGTGATGTTGATCAGATCCTGAGAAAGGGTTCACGTAGGGAATGATGGACGGTTCATCCCATGGATGGTGTGGGATTGTTTGTGTGCGTAGCGTGTGGAAGACATGCTGATTTCGTGTGCCTGGGTTTTGGTCCAAGGCTTTCGAAAACCCGGCAGGGGGTTCAGGCACTTCTTTTTGAACTTATAACACATGGTTGCGAGTGATGTTACAACTGTAGCTGCTATGCAGGTACTCGCCGCTATATATTGCCTCATGCTAAAATACAAGAAAGATCTATGTCAAATATCCCTCCAAAACCACGAAGAATGATCACGAACCAACTTCAGCTATCAAGAAACAAGGCCTTCCCAGATGACCCCCAGCCCATCGGCCCGTTTTGCCTGCTCCAGTCCGTCCGACCCATCAGTCCCAGTCCTGTAAGGCGCCAGGCGTCAGTGGAAAGGGGCCTTCCAACGCCGGCGGCAGAGATCTTTCTTCCCGGACCCGACCGTCCGACGGCGTGCCCGGGTTGAGAGGGTACCGACCTCAGGTCTTCGAGAGGGACCCGACCACGTACCGGTCTTCCACCTCTCTTGGTCTCCTTGCGTTCGGCCTCCAGTCGTCTCAGGTTCGGTACGACTGGAGGCCGAACGGGGCACCAGCCCCAGTCACACCTTCTCAGGTTCGGTACGACTGGAGGCCGAACGGGTTGTTGGTCCCAGAGTACCCTTCGACGGTTGGTTGGGAAGAGCCCTAGAAGGTCGAACCAGTGGTGACCTGGCAGGTGAAGGCGGACGCTGGGTACTGACACATCTATACCTACACTGACCCTTAAAGCATCTTGAAACTACCCACGTAACATGTAGGTAAAGATTCGAGTCCCATGGATTGTTCGGTCGAATGATTGAATCAGTAAAACTCTCCTCCCGGCAAGGCCGATGTGATCTGCTTCTGGCTGTGGCTGTGAAGTGCTGTGACCCCTTTTTTCGTTTATAGGTCGCCGACCGATGTCGCATCTGAAGGAAGAGTAGGAGAGGGAAGGTCTTCCAAAAAAGTAAGTGATTTGGTCAGTTTTTTAGCATCCAGCAGTCGCAAAGGGGTGCTTAATGGAGGGTAAGGGTGCCCACTATCCACTCACTTAGGGACTAAACACCACCCCTTTGTGACTCCTGCATCGCAAATGTTCCTCCAAACCATCAAATCATCCCCAAGCAGCTCTTACCCTCACTGCCACAAGGTGGCCTGTTGGCATAGCCGGCATAGCTGGCCTTGCCAGTGGCAGCCTTGGCAAATGTGGCTGACTTGCGGCTTCTGCACTTTTTTGCTGGTTGTCCTGTGACGTTGGAACATAGCCCAAACACTCCAACATGGTATAGTGCACATGTGTGTACTTACTGTATGCTTGTCCCTGAGACTACGTCGTTTGAGAAGTGTTTGGGCTATAGACTTGGGAGGGTTGAGGGGTCAACGGGACATTTTTCGATTCCAGTTCCATCGGTCGTGTCTGGGTCAGCCCTGCAAGTTCCGGGGGGCAAATCCATCCACCATACGAGCTTCTTTCCAACAGAGCTTGAGGAGACCGACTACCCCAGTTGGGTACCCCGTGTTGGGTCCCATTTACGGTCACTGGACACCTCTCTTCTTTAGGTTCGTGACTGAACTTTGAAGTCCCTGATAGTGACCTGGCTTTCCCTACCTTTAGAAGTGGCCGAACCAGGTATATTTGATGTGTCTTCGTTCTCCCTGGAGCTCGTTCCACGCCTCCGTTTTCGCAGGTGAGACTTTTCACGGAATCGAAGGGTTTGATTGCCCAAATTGGAGTCCCAGGGATCTTAAACATGGTCTGCCGATCTGTCTTCTTTTGTTTTGCAAGTGCACTCTGAATTTCATGTCCAAGCCACTTGGGATGAACAAGCCATGATGAAAAACCTGAAGGCGCTTCGTATGACCCATCGACTTCCTGAGACTCCAGCCCCAGCAAGTTCTGACCGTGTGGATGCATCATGCCCTGCGGAGAGAGAGGGCGTCGGGACGCATGCGTAAAAAAGGCCATCGGAGGCAAACGGATGTCTATGGAACCTGCAGACATGACCGATCATTTTCCTCTAAAACCCATGGTTTTGGGGTTCCATGTGGTCCTCTGCAAGGAAGTAACTAGGCTCCAGCTGATCTGTCAGGGCTGAAACCTCCTACCTTCTGCAGAAGAATGACCTGACCGAGGTTTCCATCTGAGTACCGGTCCAAGTCCGGGCATGTTGAAATGGAAGCCCTGGTATTTGGGGGGGAGCAGTACGTTTGGGTCCCTGAAAGCAGTTACCTGGCATGGAAAGCATCCGATTTTCACATTTGAAGTGTTCTGTTGGAGCTTGAGTGATGGCCAACGCGTATTACGGGCCGCTTGGTCGGGTCGTCTTCCCCAGGAAAGCACCCATACACATCCATCCCTACACATTTGCTGTCAAGTGATCCAAAGTCAACGCTACCCCAGGTCCAGGTACCTCCGTACTTCGGATGGTCGTAGACCCTTAGGGTCCAGATTTCGAGGCGAAGGTCAATGACATGTAGTCTGACCACACCACCCGACGAACACCGGCAAGTGCGTGTGGTCTTTTGAAAGTGGCATGGCATGGCATAAGGATGACCCTGAGTTTTCCGAAGACAAAACAGATGGTGGTTTTCCAGATCATTTCCATGTCTTCGTCGGGTTGTGTACCGTACCACATCACGACTGGAATTCGCTTCTCTGGGATTCAAACTGATGCGAAACTCACCAAACGTCTAGACGTGTTGAGAAGTGATTTCTTTCACCAGACCATGGTTGGATGATGTTGGATGGTTGTGTCAGCTTCGCTCCTTAAATCTCTCTCTAAACATCCCAACAACTGGCCATACAACAAAGACTCAGTGCTATAGCAGAGTGCCGTGGAGCACCGTGGAGTGCTACTCGCAGAACTGCTCCCCCAAAAAACATCCCCGTCCCACCCAACCACCACAGCTTTGGAAGGCTCAGTCAGTGTAGCAATCCAAACCCCACCAGCACTTCATGCACAAATGACATGCACAAATGCGTGCAGGTGGAATCCCCAAGACTTCATGAAATCACATCCCCCATTCCTACAGCGAAGCATCACCCACTGACCCTGCGGCTTGCAGGGTCTTACCTTTTTCTGTTCAATCTCCATCTGACCTTCCCCACTTACCCTCGCATTCTCTCCCTCCAACTGGCACCTACCTCCAAACGATACCCAGTGGCGCTGGAAGTGACCACGTCTGGTAAGCAACTCTACAAGGTGTTTGCTGTGTATTCCGGTATGACTCACCTCGAAGGCCTGGAAGATGAAGGAACCACCTATAATGTCTCCCCACAAATCGGAGCATCCGACCCGACTGCATGCTGTGATATGTGTGCTAAGTGGATTTGAGTGGCACAGCTTGTATGGTATTGAGAGATATGACAGGCTTCCCAAATGCTAAACACATCATGAAGCAAGCCTTTTACAGTAGGAGCAACAAAGGGGGGTGCAGCACTGAATCAGTATGTGAAGATTCGTACCTCCCTCCAAACAATGGGTCCGAAATTCGTCCATCCTGCACTTGACTTCAAGGACGATTTGAGTGGGTCCATTGGCTCATCATGATCATCTCAGCTCCGCGGTTTAGTGAGTCCGGTGGCATTTTGTCGCGGTTTAGTGACCGCCGACAGCTATGCTAGCTATGTCTGCAGACGTAGCGGCACGAGCAGCTGCGTGGAGCCGGGCGAAGGCGACGTAGCGTCGACAGAACGATCACCGCCCGATGCATCACCAGGTTTCGCTATGTCTTCAGATCCTTGAGGGTGAATCGCTTTCGACCAGGGTGACACCCAATTACAGGGTGTTTCATGTTCAATGTGTTCCGTGATCAGCATGTCTTTCGTTGAAAGCCTGGCTCACATCTGTATTTGTTTCGTGATCAAGTTCCAGCTTCTTCAACCTGACCTCGTTGGAGTGCCTAAGTGCCTTTTACAGGCCCGTTTGTGACCTCAAACTGGGATATCAAAAGGTCACTTTGAAGAACCAGGTTGATAATGTGTTCAAGTCGCAGCTTTTGCAACCCAAATTCTTTTGCCAACCCAGGAAATGGAACCCAAATACTTTTGGAACCCCAAATGCTTCCGTGAACTTCATTTTTGGAACCCAAATGCTTTTGGAACCCTTTTTTTTACGCTGATAAACACTGAAATGGAGTTCCTGACAAGGCGCACACGAATCAACATCCCAAAGATGCTGCTAGAGAGAAAAGCGTCAGTGAATGCGCCGCCAAACAACAATTCCAAACAACTGAAGACTCATCATCATGGAGACAGTCTGAGCCTAATAAGTATATCTCAAAGGACCCCCTAAGGGGTGTCTAATTACAGCTCCTTAGAGGTTAAGGGGTGTCCATTAGCCACCCCTTGTGGGTCCTGGTGCATGCATGTCTATCTCTAAGATGACCAAGCACTCCCTCTTCCCATCTTGTTTTTTCCACAAGTTCTGAATGGACCCGGTGACACAGCACTTGTCGTTGGAATGGACATCCAGTCCAGCGACACCTGAGAACCCACGAACCGATGAACACCATGTATACATACCCCCAACGATGCATGGGACTGGAATCTTGGGGTGATCAGTTGGGGTGGCTTTGAGATGTGTTAAGGGTCATCCCATATCCTCAGAAGGTGATTAGACCTCCCAACCTCACCATCACCATCTCAGGAGGTAGGCCAGGAACCCTAGGTACTAGGGCCTGTAATTGAGTGACACCTGTTGACTTTCCCACTTTTTCGTGTAATTGAGGATCAGATGTTAGTGCCACAGAAAGACTCCTGAACCAAACAGAAGAAGTAGGACCTAGGACTTTGAAGCTGAATCGACCACTTGGATGAACTTGGAAGACCCCCCCCAACCAAAACAAGCTTTTCTGGTTGACCTGCCCATGTTTGAGCCAAAACCATCCATAACCCGGACACCGAGAATGGGTCATGGCCAATCCCACTGCTTGGGTCTCTACTTACAACTTAAACCATCCATGAGTCGGGAGACTTTCCCTACCTTGGGGTGGGTGAAAAGGGATCAATGTAGGCACATATTTCCATGGATGGTCTACTGCGTCTACGAGCTCCACTGATCCTGTTACGAAGTCGTGGTCAGATCAGCCCAGATGGAGGTGGCTATAAACACCTGTCGGCCTCATCAAATCAAATCTTAGAACCACCATCACTCCATCCATTTCGCTGGCGACCTCACCTGACCCAGCCGATCGATCCACGAACTGATGGACGAGCCCACATGATCCATAGCTTGGCGTCCTCGAAGCTGACGCGCTTCCCTGACGATCAGTCGGTTTGCCGCGCGCAGAAGGACACGACGGACGCCGAAGCCGCCAGTGACGGGAGCCCGCTCCGAGGTGTGTTTGGGGGTTTCTGAACGGACGCCGAAGCCGCCAGTGCATGAGATGTCTGTGCCATACACCCGGCAAAATTCACATGGAACCTGACAACCACTGGGTTGGTATTTGGAAAAATCGTCTTCCAAAGGTCCATTTGCTGTGTTTCTCGAGCACTTTACGGTGTGCAACAAAAACGAAACTCAGCACCGACCCAGGTCGTCGTTGCTTTTGAAACGGTTCTAAACCGGTGACCACACCGAAGAGTCGATCGACGTGGGAATCCGTTCGGTCGAGAGGTGTTTCCATCGCCATCGGAGATCAGTCGCAGGGAAGGTAGGTATAGGCGGTGCCGGCACTGCGCTCACCAACTGACTTTGCTTTTAGTTAGGGGTTTGGCTTTTGGGTGGGTATCCCAAGGTTCCAGCTTCTTGTAAGCCTGCAAAAGGTCGGATGGATAGTGGATGGATAGTAGTATAATTCATCAGAAAAATGTGATATAAGAATATGGATAGGCTCAGATGGAGAAGAAATCAGTGTCCTTACCAGGGGAAGAACTATGCTTCACCTGGCTCTGTGAATGTGTATTAGATTGTATTAGCATAGGTTGGCTCTATCCCATTCCCTGTAACCGTGGACCAGTGGATCTTGCAGGGGGGTGGTTCACAAATAGTGAATGTTCTTGTTGACCGACTGTTACAGGTCAATTCGGACGGACCCTGGCAGCGGCACAATAGGCCTCAACCCTCCTGTGCCGCGAAAAATCGCTCACCCAGACGCTCCAAACAGCCCTTGGTCCCTCAAAACCTAGGGGTTTGAGACCCCAGACCCCTCCATATGAGGGCCCATGAGCGTCTGGGCACTAGAGTTGTCGTTGGTGATTTGTTCATCCCAGAGGTGAACCACTGGAAGGTCTTTCCATTGGCGATCCCGAGATGGCGAGTCCGGAGTCACGATTGATCCACCTCTGATGGTTTCTTTTGTTTAAGTCAGAGATGGTCAAGAATAGCTCCAAACAAAGCCAAGATCTCATAGGATCTTGATGTATCACATTGTAATTAGCTTTGCCAGTTCCCCTCCATATCCCCATGCCTCCCACTGGAGTACCCATGAAACCTCGATCCTCGAGTACATCCCCACCACCACCCCCTTCTCGCATCGACTCACCGAACCCCCCGCGCCACCTGGAGCTTTCCCGCGCACCGCAGCTTTCGCCACCGCCTGTGGCCGTGGCCGCAGCGACCAACCCAAGAAGCGTCAAGCGTCAAGCGTTCCCGGATGGGATCCGTTTTCGTACCTTCACCTCAGGTTCGGTACGACTGGACCCGACAATTTGGCACCTACATCACAGTGTCTCCAAGGTACTTGGATCCCTAGGGGGTTGGTGATGCACAGTGTTCACTGCTCATCCGCTTTGACAAGATCAAAACACAGGGGATTCCCTGGTGGACACTGTCCATGATCAACCACAGCCAGCATTATAAAGGAAGAAGCACATCGCACAGAAACCAACGACTCGGCATAGATGCAGCACGGTATTCAATTGACCCTCAATTCAAAAGTGTTTCTTTTGAACACACAAAAGGGTTGACCGTTATTTACTTCATGTGTTTCATGTGCAGGGATACCAAAAAGTAGCTGTAAACGCTCCAGGCAGTGAGTTTGTGCTGGAATGCCTTTGTCCTACACTTGGCCTGGTTGAAGATCCCTTCCTGAACAATATTCATGTAAGTCGAACATGGCCCCTTAGATGACCGTCGTCCTTGTGTTCCACATCCATGATTGTTTCATGGAGTGTACTTCAGAAGTCATCTATCAACAGAGCTTTTGGTGAATGATTTTTGAGTTCAAGTGTTCAACTGCATGTTCAGTCAACATGCAGAAACCTGCTTGAAAGAAGTATCTTGTGTGGATCTTGTATGTACAACCAAAAAAAACTTAAGAGTGCTGCCCAAACCCACATTTCTGAAGACATGAGTCTAAACATGCTTTAACATTTATTTAGCTATCCCCCAATTGAGGGTATGACCCTATCTTCGTCCACAAGACTGCATTGTGATTGAAAATGCCAAGCAAGGCTGGGTATGACCCAACCTTGTAGCTAGAAAAACACTCTCTGTGAGTCCAATATTGGCATCATGGTACATGTTTCACCCATTTAGTTTCACCATGCTTCACCATCTTTCACCTATACTTAGCTGGTTCATATTGGGATGATCTTCATGATCCAGACTTATGGTCTTTCACCCCACGTGTTCGACCTCAACATCTCGGCGCCGATCGCACCTGCAAGAGGAGCACCGTCGAATGATTGATGATCTCGAGGGCCTCCACGGCGCGGGTCCGAGTGCACGGCGTCCGCGTCCGCGGAGCGTCCGCTGAGCGTCCGCTGAGCTCTTCCGTGTCGAACGGGTCTCCAAGGTCTCCTCAATGAACGGGATGGTATGATAATGGCAGCTCCGAAAGGTTTCGGGGCGGAAGAGGTGGACTTGAATGTCTCTTGTTGATTCAGGTCGAGGGGGGGTGCTGGGCCAGAAATTTGGTTCCTACCTGAATGGCTCTAGAGTTCACATTGCTTGGAGCCCCCAAACGGGTATTGAGCGCGCCTCGCGCGGTGAATGATTGGCATGCGGACGCAGGACGCGGTGCGATGGTGCGAAATTCCACGCAAGTGATCGAACACTTCAGGACCGCATTGAGACATCAGCGATTTGTTTGATTTTCACGAATGAGAAGTCAGAAATACCCACCGGTGCCTGCAACAATAATTTCCACAAAGATCACACAGGTATCGAAAAATGAACAACATCTGTAACACCACGGGTTCCACCCCACCTGGGGTCAATTTTGGAAAAAACAGGGTCCAGCATGGGTTGGTCTATGGTTTTGGTCTATAGAATCTATGGTTTGTGAATGCCTCATGCATCCTACGAAAAACTGCTTGGAAGCAAGGCCTGATCATTAAGCCCTATGGCACATCCGTTCTTTCAAGTGTTGATCACCATCGGATCCTCCCCACCCCCCCCAAAACGGCACTTCAACAGCCGGCACCGGAAATCCGCCCGACGTTACGCCGTTCGTTTTGGCTTCCAGGGTCCGCACCTCCGAGCTCTTGCTGTGCATTTGCGGGTGCAAGCGCAGCAGGCGCGTGAGCACCTGCAGTGGTCGGTGCTTGGGGTTGGTGCGCGCGGCGAGCCGGGGGTGGTGGGTCGGGTGCGTGTGGTGAACCGACTGGGGTCGGAGCGTTGAGTTGGGTCTGCATGACTATGGTCACATCTGAAGTAGTCAGCATCAACTAGGAGTCCAACGCTATTGGATCTGGGTTTCACCCCTCATCTCAAGCTGAAACCCCAACAGGCTGAAATCAGCGGACCAAAGATCTCTCTCATGTGGAGTCGACCCGGAACTCGTAGCTCGGAGTCTATGGGGTCCCAGTCGTACCTGTTTGGACATGGGGAGAGGACGTCCCATTTTCCGAGGTGCGAACGGGTCGACTCCAGGTAGGGTGAGTGAGCAGTCCGACCGGTGAAGTGGACAGCATTCAGATCTTCAGTCCGGACCTTTGCAGGGTTCAGAATGGGTAGCTAGGCGCTGCGCGTAGACGTGCACTGTGCGCATCCAAAAAATCGAAAAAAAGAAATCAAACAATGTGTCCCTAGCCTAGGGCAACCTCTCATATCCTCAGGTTTGGTGGGCACAGAACCCCCCCGTGGCAACACATCCACCCTAATGATCTTCGAAACGGAAGTAGGCCAGGAGCCATGGGGAAAGTCTAAAAACATGAGTCGAATGCTGGCAGAACCACCTGGGATGCCCCCCTGCGCCCGCAAACAAACAAATGTTGTCCGCCTTTCAGATGATGCCTCCGTGCCTGCTTCCCATCAACGGACCACTGTAGAAGAACTGTTGCATGTTTAAGATCTTGGGATCCACATCACAACTCGCATCTTACTAGTATCATCAGCTGGATATATATATATATACCCTGCGCATTCCATACACCATTGATTTGATAGTCTTGAATCTTTATTGGACAATCCAATCATTGTTCAATAAGGAGTTTAGACTACAATAGCAGCTCAACCTTCCTTTTTAACGAGCCTTTGGAAGGCTAGAGGCATCTATTATCTGTTTTTGAACCAGCGAATCCAAATGCAAATCGACCAATTCTGGGGAGTCCAGCTGCCTGCGAGGAATGACATGAGGGAATTTGGATGACTCGACTCACTCAATCCTGCAGCTGTATGGGTTCGTTCTTTGGTGCGACTCCGGACTCCAATGCGGTAATTTTACGATCGTCCGGAATAGGTATCAGGCTGAATCCTATGTGAACTATCCGGGTCTCCACACTCTGAAAAATCTATAGAACAAACTTCACGGGTTGGAGCATGTTCCTCTAACCCTGCGAGTGCGACCCATGTAGCCAGTCTGAAAGGAACTGACTGGTGCGACTCATAGGGAATGAGGGTGAAAATGCCACCCTCATACCATAGAGATCCATAGACCTCCAGCCATCCAGCCATCCTCATTCCATGCACGAAAAGGTCACGCCAGTCGAAAAGAACCTTCGCAACCACTCCAAGTTCTTCCACCATCTTGTGAGTCCAGGTTTTGCTGGCAAGGAGATCCTCACCCTTTTGCAAGACCTCTTTGTCTTGGAAAAAAGGAGGTCTCCCAGCAAGTGCGCTGCGTTTAGTTGACCTACACATCCCTTCATTGTGCTGCTTGGGGTCCACCTGCCACGGCGTGAAAAAGGTCCCATCGACCGGCAGCGCGGTCTTGCCTTTCATCCCCAACCAATTGGGAAAAAAAACATCGACTTTGGTGTGGGACTTCTCGGGTCTTTGTTGGAATCAAAACCTTTTGGTTTGGTTTGGGGGGGCAACCAATCCAAACCAATCCAGTCCTTTTGGATTGGCTTGGTCATCGTTCTTAGGCATGACACCTATTGATTGGTTGGGCAGCAACTGCATGATGGACCTAAGAATTTGACTTTTTGTCCACGAAGATCCTCCCAGAACCCTCTGACCAACATGTTCCCCTGAGTGCCAAAGCAGCAGCTGGCAAGCGCAAGCCTTGAACCTGTGCCCAGTGAGCAGTCTTCAAGTTGGTTGCCACCCAGCGCCCAAACACTTTGTGGGAAGAACTCACCTTGAAACCATCCCAATGCCAGTCCTGAGTGTATTAGAGAGCTCTCAGGCGTCCCGACCCCCTGGGTAGGTTGAGAATTGCTACATTCGGTCGGTCAGCCTTGCCTGTGAACCGACCTCCTGCGCTACCAGCAAAGCAAGCCGAGACAGTCCGATGACCATGGGTGTACCTCAATTCGTACCTCAGGACCATGTAGAAGTGCTTATAGTTACTGTGCTTGTTGCGGGTCATGTCCCATGTTCTAAGGTACGATCAAAGTAGGGTTCAGGCATAGATGCTTTTGGAAGACCTTGAAGAGTGACAATCCCTAGGTCTCCGGTCGTACCTCCTCAGGTTCGGTATGACTGTAGCCCTCCTGGCACCCGGGCCCTGGTCATCACACCGAACCGAATCGCGGTTCGGTACGACGACTGGAGGCCGAGTTCGGGCATATATTTCCAAAGGAGGATCTTCTGCAGCAAAAAGGACCATGGCATGGTGGAAGAACGAGTCGTCCGGCTGTGCTGCTCACCCGCCTGATGTGCTTCTCGCCGCAAATGCCTTGGCCTGCCATGGGTCCGTGGTTTCGGTTCACACGACGTCAGAGATTCAGTTGGAACAAATGACACAACATCGGTGTGTAAGTCCGTATAGAACTCAAATATGCCAGTGGTTTGGTACTGTTTACTGTTTGGTATGTAATTTAGCTGTTCTTGAACCCCTGAATGCTTCTCATGTTTCCATGCATAAGCTTCCTGTCGGCACCCACACAGTCCTCAACCCGCCAAAAAAAAACAACGGTCCGGTTGGGAACTCAGCAGCGCCTCACACGCTCCCACCTCAGGCAGTTGTGCCGAGGTGTCAAGAAAACCAATTCCCAACCTGGATCGATCAAATATCCCTGGAATTCACATGGAAGTGGAAAATCCCCTGGGTTAGTAGAGGAACATGGTCTTCCTTTCGGAATTTCGGCGCCATGCCATCCACTTCCATGTTAGTTCCAGGGAGTGTATCTACATTGGGGTGGTTGATTTGGGGCGGCTCATTCCACACCCCCGCTATATACCGCTATGAATGGACACCCGGTGATCTCCATGGTGCTCGAACATGAGCACCTCCCACTTTGGATTGGGGAAAACGTGATGATTTTCCACGAACAAATGAGTGCTATGTTCACTAGCTGAAGGGAGTAACGCCATCTTGTGAATCTTGCACGAGTATGTAACCTTGGACTATACATGTTTTGTGGTTGTCGGGTCATGTCTCGTGGTCTAACGTACAAAGCACCTGAATCCTTGTCGAGCTGACTGCATAGACATCAGTCCTCCATGACTCTTTTTTTGAACTCTCGCAGGCAACACCTTGCCCTCACCAATCCAACTGGATTTCTTGGGATCACCACCCAGGGGCTGTCCAGCATCCGTTTGCCCTCGTTCTCAGTCTTGGGCACGCTGGTACGTTACAGGACTCAAAAAGAGTGCCATCCACATGCCTCACCCCCTTTTTTCATGTGGGTAAGGGTTTCCATTGATGTTGTCGGAGTGTCTATCTCAACAACCTCCTCAGTCAGCCTCCCATTTCTCAGGCTGCAAGGAGTCCAGATACTACGACAGCCACAAGACTTCCTCCAGTCATACCAACGCGCAGGAGGTCCCAACCTGGATTGCCCGCATTCCACGTATGGCGGCGGGTGCCAGCCAAGACCCGGCACGAAGTCGGCCTGTTTTGAAATCGTGGGAAGTGGATGGCACCACCTCAAATTGGTCTTCGGACTTCAAGATGGATCCCAAAATCGGGGGCCATGTGCTCATCCACCTTGGCGGGCGGCTTCTTTCAAGGAGAACCCCCAACCAAACACAGCCACACACCCCACGGGCATGGAGCAGCCTGCGGGCATGGCAGCCAGCTTGTAAAACCACACAAAAACCAAGACAAACGTCAGTCACCGGAAACCGTTCTGGGCCTCCGCGGCAGCTCACGTTCCCGGCGGCTCCAGCGTTCCCAAGGCTCCTCAGGCAGCGCACCTCGGGAGAGAAAGCGGCGGCGGTGTGACCGAGTCCCAGAGCTGCTGGGGATCCATTCGTCGGACCACCGGCGCTCGCCCTCGGAAGAACCGAACTCGGCCTCTTCGGTCCGAACTGGGACGGTGTGGGGAGGTTCGTGGGCTCCGAGGTGGGCCTTTGGTGGTTGGACGAGGGACATGTATGGCTTTTGCCCGAAGGAGTTGAGCTATACCTGGAAATCACTGAAGCGGGGTATGTTCACCATGTGTGAGCACTTGTTGTAAGAAACGGTGTGGCTGCTTTTTGGAAGGCTGACTTCACTGTTCCAAGCGCTATCCAGTTTCATACACTCTTGTATGCATCATGACACGTACTCTTCTTCACGAGTGGAGACCACTAGCATTCCTTTTCACGATGGTTCATCATCAAGCCATGTTCATTGGTGCCTAGAAGATCTTAGAAGTAGGATGAAGCAAGCAATAAACAAATTGAATCAGAACATTAAGGCATCGTCTCGAAAGCCCTTCGAGGTTTGGGACACTTCAGGGCTACGTGATGAATAATCTAAAGGATCACTGAATATGCGCTTCTTGTTCCTGGCCGCTTCTTGTTACTAGTAGATACTAGTAGTACGGCCAGGAGCTACTAGTAGCGTCCGATCGCTCCTAGTAGAAAGGCCAGGAACCCCTAGTAGCTTCTTGTTCCTACTAGCAATGGAAGAATGAATCTCCCATGTTCCAACTGCCAGCGGCATGTGCCACCAATGCGTTAGGCGTTGTGGCTCGAGCGGTCGATGAAAGGGACAGAACTTGCTTGTTCCAGTTGGGAGAGTGCCCTCCATTCATCAGCCAATCCATAGTAGGCCATCTAATGTAGGCTCTTGATAAATCACCCACCCTGTTCTGAAGAGGTCTTTCCATTCAAATGGGGGAAGTGATTCATCAAGAGCCATAATGAAACCAAATTCCATCTTCATGTCCCATCTTGCCTCCGTCTTCAGCTTGTCCCTCGTCTTCGGAGGCCTCTGCGTTCTTCGGAAGCAGGAGCACCGCGCGACGGTGAGTGCAGCGTTCCCCAGCGCGCACAACGCACAACGCTACTGGAGACTGGAGCTCAACAATGCCGTTTTTGGTGTGCAATACCATGGTTTTCACGTGTTTACACTACTCCAAAGTGGTGTTGGTCAATAATATGCTCTACAAAAAAAGCCTTGGAACAAGCTCGCTTGGATCAAAGCTAGGACACAACCAGTTCAAAACCAAGGCAATAGTTGAAGCATGTTTAATCTGAAGACTTCTGGCAGAGTCCACTTCAGGTGGTGGCCGGACGTGTCCTGGTTAGCGTTCATCGTTAGCGTTCCCTCCAAAGATGACACATGGAGGAAAACCGCCTGTTTGATTACACGTGGTAAACAAGCACAGTCACTTCGTTTCGTGTCCTTGCTGATGAACATGGAACATGTGGCCCAAACACTTCATGTCTGTCATATATGCCGCACCATTGACCCCCCGTGGCACCACCCCAACTGATCGGCATCTATGGCAGTCCCATTAGTCGTGTCTGGGTGTGAACACTGCCCCTTTGTTCCATCTCTCTCAAGTTGATCACCACTCACCCCGTTTCTTTGATCGCTGTGCCTCACTGGGCTCGCTAGGCTTGGCTTCCAAATCTGCCAGCTCCTGCGACTGCGGAGGCGGAGAGCCGTTCGCTCATTTTTTTAATGATACGGCGACCACCGAGAAGCTCGAGCTCCTTGAAGCCAGAAGGGGTCTACTGGATAGTTTCTGTTTGAGGATGGCTGTGAAACCAGACATCTGCCACTGCTTACCAGGGGCCCAACAAACCATCAAAAACCTGGCTTTCCCAAGCAAAAGAACTGGCTTGGTATGTGAAAACCTACTTTATGTTGCATGGTCTTGAGGGCCCCTGGTAAGTACATCCTTAAACCCATTCTGATCCTTGTTTGGTTTCAAAGAAACATTGATTGGTGTGGTCTTTTGAAGGTCTTCAAAATCGCGGCGACTCCGGTTCGAAGTCTACGTCGACCAGACATGCATACTACCCACACGATATATTGCATGGAAGAGGTTCCCATCGACCATAATTGCCCCCTGAAATCAACATGAAATCAACCATCCCTCTGATCGCAGCATATTCCATATATGCGGAAGGCCAGGCCAGCCATGGGGTGTTCCACACCAAAGATGTTTCCATCCATCCACCAAACCTGTCGTCTCGGGAGGCACCGCCTCCCAGCGGCACGCCCGCGCCAGTAGGCGCGACGGTTCCGCGTCGGCGCCGGTTCCGCGGCGGCTCCTGGTTCGCGGCATCCAAGGCCTCCGGATCTCCGCTCCGCGGCGTGCAGGACGTTCAACGGGACCCCAAACACGGCGAGATGTTTTCGGGAGGTTGAAACACGGTGTTCTGAAAGGACGGCGACCGGACCGTCGGCGACAGAAGTGGAAGAAAAGAACGAACTATCCTATAGGGATCCAGTCGTACCGAACCTCAGAAGGTACTTGGACCCTCAAAACCTACATAAGAGTGTCTCCAATCACCGTACCTGAGAAGGTACGACTGGATCCCTAGGGTATAGTACATATACCAAACTGAGAAAGAATTGGGACATCATGAGACTCATCTTAGACTCTAAATAGCTTCGAACCTGCTTGTGTCCATTCCTGGGCCATGCCAAGTCAAGACTTGGTGCGCTTGGCAACCAAACTTCACCCATTTGATACGACACCCCGCTGTGTGTTGAACATATACAGGCCATTGGGGGCGTGTATATGTTTGTTTGTTCAAACGGTGCCATCCGTTCCTATGCTTTCAGCTATACTGAGACCGATAAAGCCACAGCCACATGGAAAAGAAATAACATGAAATAACTTTCCAAACCCTCTGATGTCGCTTTGTTTGGGGGGGATGGTACCTGCGTAGGAACTCAATGGTACACTTTAGGTCCCATTAAATAACGGATGATCGCCGACAAAGTACTTGTTGGGTAGGGCTCAAGACCGTCTTTAGTAAACCGCAACACTTCGCAGCTGTCACCTCTCAGCTCTCTAAGGTATCAGAATCAAGAGCATCAAGCACATGTTCTTCATTTGAGTGCAAGAAAAAGAAGCAACTTCGTGCAAACATCCCTCAACATGAAAAGAAGAGACAGGGCTGGAGACCGTCTTAGTGAAGTCCAATATCTAAGCTGTCTCGCATAACCATGTTACAGTATAGATGCCGATAGGAGTATTATGGAGTATTCATCGCTTGTTCCATGCCCTACAGGGTGGACAGCACTAGATGGGACTTTGCCACGTAGACCAGCAAAGTGTTGCCTTCTGCACGCAAATTGACTCATTTAGGTGCATGCCGGCAAAACGGAATACGCATGCAGCAGGAGTCAAGACAAGCTATTGAAGAAGAAGAAGAAGGAGAAGAAGTGGCTAAATGGCTCAAAGTCTAGTTCTCTACATCTTGTCATGTCTTTTCCAATCACATGCAAGGAAGTATGTGGCAGTTGTGAAAAGACTGAATGAAAAGCACCGAGTAAAACCTGCCACTGCATGTGGGAATACGATCACGATCACGCATTACCCGGGGCATGGCCCTTCCCTCCATGTACCCACCAACAGGCGCCCAGCACATTGGCCCATCGCCCCACTGTCATCCACTTGGCACAAGTGGGTTGGCCTAGTATATCCCATTCCCAGCAGTGGATGATTGTTATACTAAGAACTTTCTCAAACATAGTCCCGTTTGGGATCCGTTTTCGCACCGAACCGACCCGCTACGGTGAGGAAGGAGACATCTTCGACATCTTCGACGGTGCGGTCGGTGCCAAAACGTCGGGTCCAGGAACCGGACGTACGGATCGCCTGGTACGGTAGTGATCCTCCTCACATGGCCGGCTGTTACAGTGTCCGGGACACACACGGACAGCTACTACTCACTACGCTTGAAAAACACCCTGTAGTACGGCGGACTGGTGGGGAACTGGACTGGTCACCGGGAACTTCCAAAAGGGTCTCAAGGGGATCTTCCAGGCAAAGCACTATATAGTTCGCTGGTAACCAGTGGTTGCAGGTTGGACTAAAACCATACACTTAGAACCCGTGGTTCCGTATATAGTGCCCATAGGGTACAATGGTCTTGGAGGTGAGTACGTACGAAACCAGAGAATGGTCGTTGCCGGGGGGTCGAACGCAGCACCTCCGAGCAACGGATGGTCCTGGACCCTTAGGGCCTTAGGGGTGGTTTGCCTGGGATCCACTAGGAGTGGTTTGGAGGACTGATCATGAACTACCAGCACGGTCGGGTCCAAGGACGGGGCCCTTCGGCCCCCGCCGCTGCTTCGGACGGGGGGGGGGGGTGGACACCCACCGACGCGGCGCACGAAGGTTCGGTCTGTCGTCTGTCGACCCGACGTTTGGGCACCGCCCCACCGAAGCTCAACGGTTCGCGTAGCGACGAGGCCGAGGCCGGGAGCGGGATCTTCGGAGAAAGCCTCATAGGTGGAAACGCTTCTCTCATGGCGTCAAGAAACACATCATCATCATTGTTCCCTGGCATTTTCCAACCGTAGAGGAGAAGAGGGAGAACCCTCCCAGACCGGGACCCTCATGCATGGCCCTAAGGCCCTAAGGAGAAAGAGACGTGACCCTGAAAACCTTGGACGTCATCTGAGTTCGCTAAAAACGGAGGTTCCAGGTACCATTCAAAGATGTTGGATGCCTTTTGCAGCTGCAAGAAGCACCTATAGGAGGTCTTTTTGCTTCGAAGCCGACCAGTCTAAATTCATCAACTAATAGCAACTATCCCTAGGGCTCCAAGTACCTTTTGAGAAGGTGTTTGGGGTGGGTTTGGAGGGTCCAAACACCTTCTGAGGAGGTACTTGGAGCCCTAGGGTATTACAAAACTGCTATGCCTTGCCTCGAGGTCGAAATCGCCCTGCTGCACCTTTGTGGCCTCGAAGTGGAGACGTCGATGTCGGAAAAATCCCAAACATGACAGGATTGATTTAGGAAGTGGAAAACTTACCAGGATTACACTGGGATTTGGATTGGAAAATCCATGAACAATCCATACCTGGAAGTGGATTTGGATTTACACTGGGACGAACACATACCTGGAAGTGGAGAATCCATGAAAAAAAAACATGTTTCCAAAGAACAGTGGTCTTGCAAGGGACCATGCCATCCACTTCCATAGTTAGTGAGTCCCACGGTAGACTGATTTCAGGAGTCAATGCAGGTGTATATATGCCGCATGGAGTGTGGTTGCTTGAAGGTACCTGCTGAAGATGGTCTTGAAGGTGAAAGTACTTCCAGAGAATGGTCTTAGGGGGTTCAAAGGACATCCGAGCAACGGATGGTCCTGGACCCTTAGGGTGGGCCTATGGGCCAATCCAAATCCTGACCACTTGAAAGGACTTTCGCCGAGCTCGCCTTGGGAATGGGATCCATGCGTAGGCTCCGTTTCGGAGCTTGGAGCTCCAGCAGCTATCAGCTATATGTTGGATCCCAATCCCAACTGCTGCTGACATAGGCAAAATATGGTAAAATGGACCTATAAATATACCTAGATCTTCAGTCCGGCACTTTTACAGGATCCGGCGCCGGACTTCCAACTCCAGCGTTTTTCTGGATTTGGTCCGGCGCTTTTTCCAAGTCACTTTATGTGGATTCTCAAGGCTTTGCATTCTTTGTGGTCTGCATTTCTTTGAAGGTAAACCCACTACTGATGCAATGATTTTGTTTGCAAAGTGTGCTCGTTTGCCTGTTCCGATGGTTCACACTGGATCAATCAGATCCGTTTAGGTGATCTTCTAAATGAAATCGGATGAAGCCGGTACAGTGCGATGCACCTGTTGAAAGACCCAGGATGTCGGGGCGCTGGGATATAGTTTTAGTTGCGCAAGTTTGCAGAGCCTGCCGGACAAGTTTTGGGCTGTGAAACATGTGTTGTTCAGAATCTCAATGTTTTGCAGAGAGTTGTCAAAAAATGGCACGTCGTAACTCCGGCGTAATTTGCCGTAATTCCGGCGTAATTTCCCGTAACTCCGGCGTAATTTCCCGTAATTCCGGCGTTTTTTTTTGGACGACTGAGTCTTCTGCAGGCTTTGACTTTGAACAGTTTTTCAGAGAAGAATTTTGACAGGAACCATGAGTTCTGCTACTTTATTGCGGGGCCGTCCTGAGGCAAGCTTTAAAGAAACATTAAGAAACATAAGAACCATGGAGAGCAACCCACTTTGTAAAAAAACGCTTTAGAGACGCGGTTGCAGAGAAAGATGAGTTCATTGCCACATGCTCATTCGTTTCTTCTTGGAAGTCTTTGCTTGGACACAAATTGCTTATATTTTGTGATGGTTCTGCTCTTAGGCCATTCGGAAGATGGGCGAAGGCAATGGGAACGGGAAGGTTCGGGTGTGCTCCAGAAAAATTACTCGCGGCGCAAAGGCAATTTCCTTGTGTATGATCCAACCTTTTATCATCTCTGTTTTTCAGAATTGGATCCGGATGTTTTTTCAGGTCTCCGGCGTTTTTTTCGGAATCCGGCGGAAAAAATTGCCGGATTGAGGTCCGGCACTTTTTTCCGCCCAAAGGAGGATCCAGGTATATATAATTTATATAACTTATTGCCAGCACCACCCAGATCGGGTGGTTATAGACCCCCTGACTATCTATTTTCCATCTATACCCAGTTGTTTGGGTGGTGCTGGTGTAATTCACTAGTCTAAAGCATGTGGGTCATACGACCACCAAGGGACTGTCTGGTACAAACCGATCCACCCTGGTCCACCCATCCGAAAGTCGGCCTCCGCCTGGCCACCTGTACCTGTCGTCGCGTATCCCGGACCGGTCGCGTACCCGAGCGCGAGGAGTCACACCGAAATGGTTTGGTTTTTGGCTCCTCAGGTGTGATTGGAAGAGAGTGGGTGTTTTGTTTAATGCTTTTTGGAGGCCTTAACAAAGGTGTTCTGTTTTTTTTCTTCGGTGTTGTTGATTGTTTTGTTTTCTATACCCATGACAGAAATGGTTAAAGCCTCCATGCCTCAATGTTAAAGCCCCCCCAAAACTACACTGCAAAGTATGAGGCACATCAACAACGCAAAGTAAGAATTGCCATGTGTTGGAGACGTTGCATATCTGAGGATGATTCTATCTCTACGGCGACGGTAGCAAAACACACTGTTGGAGAGGCAATTGGAGGGTAGGGTTTTGATTCTCAAGATCGGTACGACTGGACCTGAAAATGGGTGGTACGAATCAGGACATCCTCAAGGTGGTTCTGGACCCTCTGGGTCTATGGCTGCGGATGGTTTTATTTTGTGAGAAGAGCATGAGATGCCACGACGAGTTTGCAAGATGATGAGCAACTTCAATGAGCAAGCACTCTAAGAGGTACAAGACCTTCTCGTGGCTTCGAGAAATGCATGGCACCTCATCTCCCGGCATCTGAGCAACGGAAATATCTGCTGACCTTCCACCTCAGGTCGGTCGGGTATAGGTAGCGAGAGGGCAGCTTCTCAGAGTGTTCGTACCCCAGACCTGGCTTCTCTCGGAGTTCAAACGGATTTGGTGTTCGAACCGAACGGAACACATCGAGCAACAGGTCGGACCAAGGCGTGAACATAGTAAAAGTTCGTCCAACGGTTGACCAACGGAACGGGTGGGACGAGACCTGGTGGATGAACAAAGACACTCTTAAGGATTCTTAAGGTATGTGGTATGTTTCCTGAAGGATTGACACGTCTCCCAAGAAGAAACTGAGGCGACGGAGCTTTGTTTCTCAAGTTGTCTAGACATGTTGAGGTGTGTTGGTTTCTCACCCTCTGAAGGTGTGTTTCACAACCGCTAGAAATCCAAGGACCTTGTCAGAAGGTGATTGGAGACATATGTGGGTTTGGAGGGTCCAAGTATAATACCTTCTGAGAAGGTACAACTGGATCCCCAAAAAAATGGTATGTTTCACAACATGTTTTTGAGAAACAATCAGCCTCATAGCTTCAACTGGCGGCTTTGATTCGCCTCATGGCTTCAGTGTCACTCAGGTCGCCGATTCCATGCACCGGCGATGGCAATCGACCTCTGAGCGTGGCAGTGAGCCATTGACAATAGGAGCCTGGCCAAGGGGTCTTTCTTGTTGCTCCCCCTGCGAATGCCAGAAGTTTGACCGCACCGGCGATCAGCTTACCGCAGTCCAATGTAACTGGCTTGAGCCAACTGCAGAGGGAGGCCAGCCGCTCACTTAACCGCAATGGTAGCTTTAGGTTAGCAGGTGTTGTCGCCAGTAGTAGTCAACCATTTTGGCACGCAGCAGGTTGGGTTCGCTGCCTGCCAAGGCAAAAAGGTTTGCTTCAGGACAGCATCTAGGGATGCTAGGAGTGCCCTGCTGGCTTGCGCCCTGGAAGGAGGCCTCTATTGCCGAAGCTCTGACACTGAGGGCTTGTCTTTACCCTCTTGCTGCACAGGGGGCTGGGCTCAGCTTGTCCCGGTTCGGGGGTTGCAACTATGGGATTTGTCTGATCAATGGTGGAGTTGTAGCCTGATCGCGACCTTGCTTCTTCGAATTCAGTGGTCTCCTGTGGACACCTTCGGTGGCTGATCCTCGCCCCCCATCCTCTCCCACGTGCTAAGGAACAATTTGACGTGGGGAAGCGCATCGCTTGGGAGCTTTTCCAGGTGTTAGCACACTGGGAGGGAGCCCTTGGCTGACTGGGGACAGGGAACTTGGCATTCTGGCCACTTCAGCAACTGTGGCAGTCAGCTTGAGCAGTCATGTCCGGAAGCCCAACTCATGCTCAACGGCATAAAGCATATTGAACTGGGCACCTTCCTCGTCAGGCTCACATGGGCCAAGTACCAAGTGGTGAATACTGGACTTCGAAGTCAAAGAAGTCAAAATTGACCAAATGAGGAGTGCACTCTCAATCCATCGCTGGGCCTGTATGTACTCTAAGCAAAGTCCTGTCGGAGCATAGGAACATATAGACTCGTAGGTATGCCTGGGTTCAGAGTAGGCCACTTAGATGTGAGATCCGTAGTAGAAACATAGTCCAAATTATAAACCTGGTCCTTGACCTCATTGAGTACTGGCTTTGCATGACCGGATCCAGTCAACTGAGGTCCTTGACCTGTAGAGTATACTATATTCCAAGACACTCCGAATATCTACCTACTACCATAGGTAAACATCCTAAACAGCTCGCGTCTGGGTTAAATGAAAACGTCGGACTCACGGGTCCCGCCTGGCTCGTCGGGCGACTTCCCACAGGCCAAACGACCTCGTTCCGGCGGGGTCACAAATCGACTGCGTCGAGTGACTGCCTTCGTCGGTCTTTTCTGCTAAAAAATATGACTGGACACCCCAACCGACCCTTTGGTCAGTGCCCGGTGCACTGCCTTTTGTCGCCTTTTGTCCGCCGTTCGCTGCTACTAGCTCATTCCATTCATCCACCCAATCATCCACCCTTGACGTCAATGACTCAGGACCGCTCCGAATCAGGCCAGCTCGGAAATCACGACACGGACACGACACATGGTGGGTCACCAGTGGTCGCTTAAGGGTCCCACCGGACCCGGACCGGGGGAGAGCGTGTTTGGTGGTTGGTTGAGGGTCCCGATCCTTATAGGGAAAGGATGGGAAAGGGGATTCTGTTTGAGATGAAGCATCAGTGTCTGAACATGCCTTGCACCTGATCAAGGGGACAAAAGCTTCGGAGACGCTTTTGACGGGCAGACTAGTATATAGCTAGAAAAGTGTACTTCAGGAATTTAGAGGTTTCGAAGCTATAGTTGACATAGCCGAATGACTACATAATAAAACACATATCTCAGCCAAGAACTGCATAGGTGTCGGGACGTGCCGAAAAAAGGTGGGGTTGTTTGTCGGGTCGTCCCCTGAGTCCCCTAGCGCTTGTGTGGGACAACACGCAGCTTTGGGGGCATCATCCGAAATACTGCATGGTAAATCAATGTTGTTTATGGTAAATCTTCAACATTGGAATGCATTGCTTTCTTGCTTGAAAAAGGTCATATTCGATACATGAGGTGTCTGGGCATGTTGGCAAGTCCAGACAGGCAAACATATTACACATAATGCTCAATCAATGACTGGCGATGGATGGCAAATTGTCAAGCCAAAAGAACAATTGAACATGATTGAAAACACGTCAACCTGCCGCTCTCTGTAATGAATATATATAATTTCATTGTCATAGTCTGCCTGCCTCTTCCTGCTCAGTCTGTTTGTCTATTTCTATAGCGTTCATGTTTCCTTTACTGGGCACAAAGTGGTGAATACATATTATTGCTGCCTTTGTAACTCCCTGGAAACGCTGGCCACAAAAGAAAACGTTTCGCGCTTTCAGCGGGATCTCCAGTCTATCTAGAAAAGTGAAAATTCAAATCACAAACAAACTAGCAGGATCATCCAATGGGTGTCCAGTGGATCTGTAATATTACCACTCAACAGCTCAAGACTCCATAAGCTCAACTAACGAGTATTGTCTTCTAGGACCTATAGGATGTCTTGCAGAGCCTACCCGATGTCCTGCCCGATGTCTCTTTCTCAACTACCCGACTGCCTTTGAACCAATCCCTAGGGATCCAAGTGATCCAGTCGTACCTTCACCTCAGGTTCGGTACCTGGATCCGACGTTTTGGCACCGTCTCATGTCTCAGTGTCTCCTTCCTCGCCGTACCTGAGGTTCGGAACGAAAACGGATCCCTAGCCAATCGTCTTGAGAGTCCCTTTTGGTTTCGCCCCGCGATCTCCACCCATGTCACCACCTCGCCTGCGTGGGGCGGCGTGCGAGGCGCCGCGTGCGGCGCCTGGACCGGGGCCAAGCGCTGGACCGATCCCAAGTTCTTGAGATGGACGACTGAGTCACATGAAGACAGCGTGGCGGCTACATGAAGTCACAGGCTAAAACCCTAAACCGTCTTCAAAACACACACATCTTCATAGTCACACCATGTGGCAGCCACACCAAGTGGCTGGCAGCCAGTCACTCCAAGTCCAGCCACACCGGAAGTGTCGACCTGAAGACCCAATGGTTTTCCTGTGCTGCATACCAGCACCCCCCCAACAAGGTCCCATCAAACACCTGGCTTTTGACTAGCAAAAAAAGACATGTTCTTTTCTGTGTGTGCTGCGTGTGCTGTGTATAGTGAAAACCTTATGTTTTTTGTTCCATGGGTGCGGGGGCCGCTGCTTCCAGGTCTCTCCGACTCTATCGTCTTATTGTTTTCCCCTCCGAGACGCCTTCAGGCCTCTTCTCCTCTTCTCCACCCTCCAACCCCTCGGACTTCCCGCCGCCACCTCCTCGTCGGACGCGAAGTCCTCCACGGGATCCTGCGAGGACAGCGGGCGGCCCACTCTGGAGCTGTCAGTGATGGTGGTGACCTCATGAAATATCAAAGACCTGGAGCCCATGTATCTAACTGGTTGAAGTGAACATAAGGCCTACGGGTCAGGAACTCACCTCCCTTTTGTTCTGGTCATACAACGCAAACAGACCCTCATACGGTTGGCCCTTGAGGACTGGTGCCATGTGCAGAAGAAGCTGCACTCCCACTGGAAGAGACCGTGACAGGACTGGAAGCTGGTCCGCCTTCTCCGACGGATGGAAGGCCGTACCGAACCGTGACGGATCCAGACGGTGGAGTCGATTGATGTGTTTCTTCCACAGGCGAGACCATGTGCACACAGGTGCCGGACCGCCGGGCCCGACTCCAGGTGACTCTGGACCGAAAAGATCCCGGAAGTCGGGCGACAGACGGCTCCAAGTCACGGCTCCAGGTCGAGGACCGAGGCGGCTCCATCGGAGGTTCTTTGCGTTGTAGTCAGTGATCACTCTATCATGACACCACCTGCACATCAGGAATTACAATGCTTGATAGGCTTACAGGCCCAACAAAAAAACTTCCGTTGAAGACTCAGGCGACTCAGGCACGGTACAGCGTGGAGTTGCCAAAAGGTTATCTACCAAGCACCGTCGAAAAAAGCCAGCGTTCACGCAAAGTAAGTACGATGGGTTAAAAGCCTGGAAGCTCTTGTATGCATGGCCCCCCTGTGGATGACCCGCATAGTAAGCTGCGCCTGAGACTATGGTCAAACAAACCTCTTTGACTTCACCAACCCTGGGGCTCCAATCGTACTTCCTCAGAAGGTACTTGGACCCCCCAACCCACCCCAATCACCTTCAAAACGGAGGTGCTAGGCCAGGAGTGGCAACTTCAAGATGCTGGGGGGTTCGTGATCCACTTCACTCATCTTTCGCTCTGCAGAAGCATCAAGGTCATTCCACCAGCTGCTGGCCTTGCGCCAGGAGAGCTAAAAAGGGCTGGCGAGCACGTCGCATCTGCAAAGCGGAAAAGACATCAACACCATCAAACAATGAAAACGATCATCAAATCACTGCGATGATGGTCCCTAACACGTAGAGATTATATGTATCCACATGTGACCCTTGAACCCTGGAGTGAACCCTGGAGTACCTTACAACATGGCACATATATTTACAACTATCAAAGTGACCGAACTTGAGATCCTAGAATGAGGTCACTTATATAGTCCCTGTTTAGAGGTCACAAACAGAGACTCCAAAGAGGTCACTTTGAAGGTCCTGGTACATATGACATCATATGAAATCACACAATTAATCAAAGGGTACTTGTACCCATTGAGACCGAGGTCCGAACTGATACTTTTCGTTGGGTTATGGCATTGAAAAAAAAAAAACAGTAGAAACTTAGAATCCATCATGCATGTCTATGTATTTCTATTGGGACCACATGCCATGCTTCATCATGATCCTTGCTGCGAGAGGTCATGCAGCCCTTTCGGTACGGTGGTACGTAACAATATGATCACTATGTCGTTCACACGTCATGGGTGGTTACCCACTATTGATCACTAGCAAACCAGTCAGAAGTCACTGACAAAACGCACCGAAACAAGCTGCAGGCATGCAGTTGTTCAATTGTTCTCGCAAGACACAACAATATCCTGAGGCTCCTGGCCTACCTCCGTTTCGATCATGGTTGGGGTACGTGCTTGGGGTCTGTGCCCACCTTCTAAGGATATGGGACAGGAGCCCTAGGGATATGTCATCCAGGACCTTAGAACGTAACCTTTCAGGATTGTAGGGTGACCTTTGGCCATGTTAAACAAGGCAACAACTTTGGACCCTGAACTATGGACATTCACATTAAACTACTATATAGGTATATTTGATGAGTGACTGAGTATATAAACATATTCATGACATACTCATGTACATACTATGTCTTTTCCCAGGTAGTCCAATAACACATCGATCATGATCCTTCACACCTTCTCCTCGCAAAACGGAAAAAAAGGGTTCCCGGACAGCCGCTAGCCAGCCCGAACGGGTTCACCGACTAGTCGAGGTGATCGGATGGAACATGGATCCTGGATTCACATCTTGACAAAGCGCAAACAACATGACCTCCAGTGAAGATCGAATCTACAGGATGACCCGGAAAAAAGGAAATAACCAAACTGGCAATATTGAGGAATTGTCCATTAATGATACCAAGCTGCCGAGGAACAACAACTTGACCCCGGATGACCTATACGAAGAAGTCTCCAAAGAGTCCACTTTGGGATCAACGGTCAACGGAGTCGATTTGAGTGAGTTGAGCACCTCTTTTTATGTGGCCGTTGAGGATCACAGGGGGGGGCGCTTGATCTTTTTCGGCTTGATGTTGTGTCCACTTTATTGTTGTTTGCTCTGTGCGACCTGGTCAAGTTGGAGTCCAAGTGACTCAATCTAAGACCATCAACTGCTTGGCCAACTATACTCCCTATGGATCCACGTACCTTCTCAGAAGGTAATTGGACCCTCCAAGCCTACATAAATTGTCTCCAATCACCTTCTCAGAAGGTATGTGGATCCATAGGGACTATGACTATAGCCAACTCTACAATACCATGGTGGTACCTCTTTTTTCTCGCCAGGCAAAGAGATCCATGTCACTGTCTCATCTTTGCTCGGCCGGGCGTATCGTTGGCCACTTGGACCGACAGCAGCAACATGACTGCCAGGCCTCCCAGTGGGAAGCCGAGATGACTGCCATACCGAAACACCAAGACTGTACCAGATCGGTAGGGTTTTAGATCATAGAATGTTTCATGTAGTGCAAATGATGTTTGCATGATAGTGGATGCTGAATCTACGACTACCCTCCTTCGCAGCGGAGATTACGATGGCTGATTCCCATCCTAATCTTGGCGGAAGTCTCCCTCCAGGTGCTTGGGCAGGGCTTTCAAACCAGCTGACAGAGTCCTGCCAGGTGCCAGCGCAAACCGCCTCACTTGGTCAAAGCAGAGTTTTGGGGGTCACACTGAAGTAAGAGTTGTCACACTAGGCCACTGCATGATTTTGTGAAGCAAGCTCTCCTTTGGTGCTGCTGGCATGCTGAGCAGGACAGTTGCAGACCTGTATGTATACCACACAAATTCACACAACTATCAGGATCCACTCATGAGATGCAGCAACCCCATCGAAGGGTCTGCTCTTCCTGTTCCATCCGAAGACTGTTATGCCTCACCACCCAAAAAACGCAGTGAGGCAGAGCAGAGCCTTCCAAAAAGACTGAGGCTTGCTGCTACGTGTCTCTGATTCCGAGGCTTCGTCCCAGCCGCTGGCACGAACGCGGCAGAGAAGAGGCAGCTTGGGAGCTGGGGAAAATGCCCTTTTTCTGGGAGCTGTAGGAGTATTTGATCTTAAGGACGCTATGCTCGGTGCAGGCTATCCCAAGTAGGTTAGAGGCCATCGCTACTGCAAGAAGCTATACTACCTGGAGTCTCAGTTCTTACCTCGGAAACTGGGTACGGTCGTGTACCTGTTTTTTTTTGGGTCATGTCCCATTTTCTAAGGTACTTGAAGTCGGGTCCAGGTAGCTAGTCCCTGAAGGTCTTTCGATGTCGGCGACATCACGGCACCCAAGGGGGGGGGTCTAACGGTCTAACCACCCGAACCTGAGGATATGAGCCCAGGAGTCGCCAGGAGCCCTAGGGAACTAAATCGATGGGCTCCTGGTCCTTCTGTCCCTTCATGAGGATGTGGGACGACTGTCCGACTGTGACACAGGATCCCATTGGCCTGCTCTTGCATAGCTTCAAATAAAACTAACTCCTCCCTGAGCTTTAACGTCACACATCAATGGTGTCCTCTTGGTAATATTAGAAGCAAGTCGAGACCTGAGACCATCCCTAAGGATGCACCCCTGCCTTCAAAGATACGACTGGACCCTCCAAAGCTATGTGGATCCCTTTTTGGGGATACCTCTTGGTTCTTCACCGATGTCTGTCACAGATGGATGTGCATGGCCAATGGACAGGTGGTACCCAAATGACTGGCCTGGGGATGAGGGACGATGATCCGGGCATTGCATGTTCCGCCGCACAAAAGCATCTTGGTCTGCCCAGGTCTGGGACATACCAAAAGAGCAGCAGTTTAACTCAAGTGCTAAATACCAGCTTCTTCAAAGTGACCTTTTGAAGGTTCCTAAGTGACCCTTAGGAGGCTTAGGTGACCTCAAACCAGGTTATCAAAAGGTCACTTTGAAGAACCAGGTACTTCAATGTTGTAGCGGCATCCCGGCATCCCTTCAAAAAGGCTTGGGAGGTCAAACACATGCCTGTGCTGTGAGTTTGGGTGGGTTTGTATGCGGGTCATACGTGTAGCTTCCCAGCCCCAAGCGGAGTCGAACCCGACCCAACGAACTTTGTCCTGCGGCCGACTCGCAGCTTTCCTCTGAGCTGCCAGGCGATCTTTGGGAAATCCAAGGGTGTCGGTGTCTTTCTCTTTCTTTTACCCCAACTGTTCCTGTAGGTAAATAGGACATCGCCCAGTGAAATATAATGAAATTTGGCCAGAATTAGGTCACATTTCCCGACATGGAGTGTCTGGGTAACTTCCTTGGAAGCAAGACCCTGATGCCTTTGTTCTAGCATCATTACTGCCATAGTTCACACAATCCGAATGTGCATTAAAAAAAGAAGATTTAACCCCACCACTCCATTGCCACATATGGCATATATATATATACGTACTTTACATAATGTAATATCATTGGACCCGGTTTTGGTTGGAGAGGGGAATGGCTGTCAATGTAGACATGTATTCCCTTCTCTCTAGTGCAAGAGTTTTTAATTCGCAATGTCATCTAAGAAATCACTGGAATATATTATGGCATTCTATGTGGCATATTTGTGCGATGTGTTTTGGCATACATTCTGGCATGTTATCTGACATATTTTCTGGAAATCTATCATTCTATCTTGCATATATTGTCTTGTAGCATTCTTGGCAGTCTATAAGGCATGTATTCTCGTGGCATTCTATGCCAGGTTCTCGCTTTTTTATGGCATATATCCTGGCATTCTATCTGGCATATATTCTGGCTTATATCCCCGGTATTCTATCTGCATGGGATATATATTCTGGCATTCTACCTGGAGTGTATTCCAATGTATTCTGACAATCTTTCTCACATTCCTGACACTCATTCTACATGGCAAACTTCTGGCATTGGATCTGGCATACAGTATACATTCTGCCCTTCTTTCTGGCAATCTGTTTGGCATCTCTTCTGGCGTTCTTTCTGGAATTCTATCTGGTCTATAGGTCCGACGGTGCCGACGAACGTGGAGTGGAGTCGCGGAGCACTGGAGGGGGCGAAAAGCACCTTCAAAAGGCATTGGTTCCTTCAATCCCTATGGATCCACATACCTTCTGAGGTACGGTGATTGGAGACTATTTATGTAGGCGCCAGGAGGGTCCAATTACCTTCTGAGGTTCGGTATGTGGATCCATAGGGAATGCCGTATCGAAGATATGTGCTCTGCAGCACCCTCGTTTTCGACAGTCCATGAAATTTTGATGGTCCCCAAAGAAGCTCACAAAAAACACCTTCGGAAGACAACAAACTGATTTAACTTCAACTCTCCACTTTTGAGCAACTTCAACTGGATACCCACAACAAGCCAAAAATGTCACTTGTGTGTCGCCAACCCGGCCGCTGAGGGGAAGGAGTAAGCAATTCTCCTCCCAAAAGAGGAGCCAGAAACGCGCATTGCGCTGCAAGCGCCAGTGAAGTGTTGGCTTGGAATCAACCAAATTGACAATCTTTACCCTCTCCTTACGGTGTTCGCAACTGGGAAACCGCGTTTTGAGAAACCATGTCTGGTAGTTCTCAACCGAGCGGGTCACAAGAAGCTACCCCACTCAGGAATAAGAACCCAACGACCTGAACTCCTTCCTGGGGCGAAAAAAGAAACAAACGTGTCGAAACCGAACGAACCCCAACGACCGTGTGGTGGTGTTTCCACCCACCCACCGCACGCGGCATTCATCGATCAGGGCTCGTCGAGGCGGCAAAGGGATCGGAGAATAGGAGATCTCCGGGGCCTTGTTGGTTCTACCAGGACACTCCTGGCGCTGTTTGGAGACCTTAGACCTTACCTTAACAGGTGGTGAACCTGAACCGAACCGCACCGGATGGACGTCACCAGGAAGCCACCGGACGGGTCAGTCGGGTGCTGGGATATATGTGTGTGTTTTATCTCCCAGACGCTCCAAACAGCCCTTGGTTCCTCAAAACCTAGGGATTTGAGACCCCAATCCCCTCCATATGAGGGTCCATGAGCGTCTGGGCTATGGTTTTTTTTTGGGGGGGTGGGAAGTGCCTATCTCTGAATTGTCCCGTTCGGCCTCCGTCGTCGTACCGAACCGCGAACCTGAGGTTCGATGGGACGAGTTCTGGGGCCCGGGTGCCAGGGAGGTACGTCCAGGAGCTACCGAACCTCAGGAGGTACTTCTAGAGGTGTAGGGTGTGGCGATCTTGTATCGGACTGAGAGACTGAGAGGTGTCATCTTTTGCTTCAACTCCTTGAAGCCATGGTGCCTGAATTGTTGGCCCTCTTTCGGGGGGGCGCTTATATACCCGCAATCTCACACTGGATCACTCGATTTCTTCAACCATGTGAGCCACCCTAAGAATCCGAGCACTCAGATGAAAGGAAGATGTTGGGTCTTTCCCTTTGTGCAAAGGGCCCAAGGATTCTGCCACCTCATTCCTTTCAAAAAATACACACAACACTACATGCCAAGCTGGCCAAGCTTCCTTCCGCTTCGGCGCTGCTGTTGAAAATCGATCTATAAGCAGGGAATCAAAAAACGGAGGTCAGCTCGGTGTCTGGTCTTGCCATGATGTCTAGTTTCAACTCCATCGTCCCGGCCGCCCAGGTTGCCAAGTAGTTTCTGTTTTGGGGGGGGCGATGCCTCACTGTCTAGCAGCCCCTAAAATCAGGAATCGTAATACATCATAATATCAAACCAGCAACTGTCACCAAACCATGCTTCGCACCTTCCCAGGGCCCCCCGAAAGCAACGTCTGTATGCCACATCAAACGTGTGTGTATGGCGCCAGCACGAAACAGGATGGACCCCCACGACCGTGGACCCGGTTGCCGGTCCTTTCAGATGAAAAGCACGATGCACTCTTTCTTGGAAACAACAGGATGCAGCTCAGTCAGTCAGTGGTCCATTCTCCAGTTCGTACCTTTGAAAATGGGACGTCTGACCCCTTCAAAAACCCGCTACGACCTATACCCATCAAACCCGAGGTACTTTCACTCACGGGTTCTCCTCCAGATCTACCTTATTAACTACATGAAACGTCGACCCCAGGGACCGTCGCAGTTTTCTGAGTCCCAGTCGCCACATCTACTCCATCACTCATCGCCGCAAAGGACTGACCTGCTTGGCGCTAGACGGGACTGCGCGGTGTCGCGTGAGTATGGAAGTTTGTACAGAAGAACCAGGCACCATCTGAGGATGAGTTCGATCGAGAGCCTTTCGTTCGGCCCAGGGCCTAAGCTAGACGTTCAAGGACTCTATAGACCCCTAGGGTTCCAACTACCTCCGTTTCAAAGATGGCTGAGGTGGGTGCCGGGGGGTCTGTGCGGGCGGTCTGTTCTTTCACCCATATGGTTGGAACCCAAACGGAAAACTCTCCCATATACCAGGAGCTTCCGGTGGTTTTTGAACACCCCTTAACCTCTATGAGGATACACACCTCTGGGCAAGGTCCTGGTATAGGCACCCCCATGTTTTCCAGGTCCTTCAAGCTAAAGATCCTCTTTTGAAAGGCCTTGATCGAAGCGGACAGCAGGTGGGACTGGTCTTGGATTTGCCTCCTATAGCAAGCTGGGGTCAGATAGCACCCACTAATCGGACCGAGAAGAGAAACCTCGGATCTAAGAAAGGGAAAACCCGGACTCACACGGAGAACGTGGAGAAAGAACACGTTGTTCCAGAAAAGATGTCTTTTAGTTCATGCAGAAAGACTTCTTTTCGTGGTTTTCGGGTTTGACTGGTACATATCCCTAGGCCTCCAGTCATACCTCCTCAGGTTCAGTATGACTGGACCCTCCTGGCACCCGGGCCCCCCGGTCTTCGCACCGAACCGGTTCGCGGTTCGGTACGACGAAGACGTCGGCCGAACGAACGGGTAGTCTTCCCCGTGATGGCCGACGAACCCATAGGGGACATCAAAAACCAATCCGCAAAAACCAGGGGGTCGAGACCAAGGGGTTCCAAGGGGTTCCAAGGGGTATGACGTGTATGACATCGAGACCAAGGGGTTCCTTCCTGGCTCCATCGGTCGCTGGTGGCCGTGGTGGCGCCTTGATGGCGAGAACGGACTTGAACTAGTACTTTGAACTGGTTGCTGAACTGGTTCAATAGTGCTTAACTGGTTCCTGTTCATTTAGTGCTTTAACTAGTGTTTTTTTCCAGCTGAACTTTTAGTGCTTAACTGGTTCATTTATGGCACTTTTTAAGCAATTCAAAGCTCATTGTCAATGTTGCGCGAACACAGCTGGAGAAAAACATGGTGAATCTGCAGCTGCAGTGCGCCAAACCCTGACCTGATTTCATTAAGTCAATTCTTTGTGGATTGGAACAAATATCAATGTCATCACTAGCTGTCACTAGCTGTCACTCGGTCACAAACTGAAGAAGAGACGAGCATACCAGCAAAGGCTGAAGGACCCGACTCTTTAACCCGACTCTTCGTTCGTTACGCCGTTCTTTACCCCAGGTTTTCCGGGTCCCGACCGGTCACTATAAGGAAGTCTCATGGGAACCAGGTCCTTGCTCAACCAGATCCTTGTGTGATCTGTGGCCATTCATGTGGCTCAGCCGCGCTGGGGGGCCATAACCTCTCTTGGTATATCTCAGTTCCACCGATCCACCCAGTGAAATCTCAGTTCCGCTGTGGCCTCCCACCGTTCCACAGAACCAAAACACCGTTCGTCCCTCCCGTTTCAGCCTGGCGTCCTAGGCAATTGAGGCCCTGGGCAAGGGGACCGATCATCGAATAGGTTGAAACTCGGAAGACGGTGACACGACCCATGGGACTGGCATATATTTATATTCCCTATGGATCCACATACCCTCTGAGAAGGTGATTGGAGACACGTGGATCCCTAGGGATTGACCCCTTTTCAACCACCCCAACTGATCGGAAAATATGTACATGGGAGTGTTTGGGACATCTTCGATCACATTCGTCCACCTGGCCTCACGTCTGAAGCAACAGCTGTCGTTGTGGTCTATTTCCGCTCTCAGACAGGAGCGGAAACCTTTGGTACTTCCAAACAACTCATCAGTCCCTGTAAACAGCTCTGTCTGACCTTCCAAACCCCTGGGACTTCGCGATTCCAGCGACCCTTCCACCGCTCCGTCCACCTGTCCGCTCCGCGTGGTCCCACAGATCCGCGGGGCGCCCGGAGGCGTCGCCAGTTGCGGCCTCCGCTCGGCTTTCTCCTTCTGCTGCTTCCGGAAGGTCCCGTAGCGCACGGCACGAGCAGCCTCCGCGGCGCAGGCGCTTTTGGGGGCGGAGGGCGGAGGGCGGCGGAGGCGGAGGAGGCGGAGGAGGTGGAGAGGGAGTGAACCGAGGGAAGTGAAGGGTTAGCCAGTGCAGCAGCGTATAGGAATTCGATCAAACCGACCCCTTCTTCTTCGGGGTCCATGGTTTGAGGAAATTCGGGTTCCCCAGTCAGTTGTAGAGGTTTGGAATCACTCCGTCTCCGTCCCCGCCTTGTGACCAGTGCCCACGACCCACCATGAAAGTGGAGAAACTCAAAGCAGCAGACTTGTATACCTATCCCTAGGCCTCCAGTCATACCTTCTGAGAAGGTGTGTGGGGTGGGTTCGGAGGGTCTAAATAGCTTGTGAGGAGGTACTTGGAGTGTTCTGAGGTACCTTGAGGCCTAGGGTACAACAACATGACTCCAGAAATGTCACAAGCCACAACAAAAAATGACAGAGCAAATGACACCAGGAAACCAAAATGATTAAACAAATGACAAAAGAAATAACAGAACAATGATCGACAATATACATATTCTTGATGACCTCAGTCTGAGGCTGCGAGTTCTTCTTAAGCATACTGGCAGCTAGATCTGCGTCCGAACCAGTTGCTGAATCCCCTATAGGCCCTTCAAGTCTGTCCATTTTGCCTCAGGCTCCTGGTCCTCAGAAGGTGGGGACAAAGCCCCCAAACTGAACCCACCTGAACAAATTCTCAGAAAGTAGGGCAGGAGCCCTGGGGCAGTTGATGACCATCCCCCCGCCTTTCACCCTCACATCCTCTGCCCTTCACCGGACTGTTCGACTGGATCCGCCTCCGCCTGTGCGGGGGTGCGGGCGTTGCGCAGCCGTTGCTGCGCCAGGCGTTCCAACAGGACCATCTGGATGTGCAAGGGCAAGGCCTACACCGAGGCGATGAGGCGATGATGCTGTTTGGGCCAAAGGAGACCTGACCGGGCTGTGGGAGGCTGGGGGGCTGGGGGAGGGCGGAGACTACGACGAGGTGTCAGAGATCAAAGCAGCCTAAGAATTTGGGGCATTAGCAGTTGGGGATTTGGAACTGGCCCACAGCTCCTTAGAGAAGAATGTCAGTATCTGTCAGGAGTACAGTTCTGCGAGGCATAGTGGTGACATGTGGTGACCGTTTACCACTCATTGCCATGCATTGATGAGCCAATGCGAAAAAACCAAACACGTCAAAACGCATTTACACCTACGGCTACGGGTGCACTTGTCCTGCGGGATGGCCACTTCTGGCATACATGTCGAATTCATACAGCAAAACCCTCAAAAACACTTCACAGTTCCAACCTCTGACTCGCATGGCAGTGGGTCAAAACTGGGTGGTTGACCACAGAAAAATGACAGAATAGACTCCGAATAGACTACCAAACATGGTTAACCTACCACAGGTAATTCCGTTCCGGGTACCATTTCTGACCAGACCAACACGTCCCAGGTCAAGGACCTCAGTCTGTTCACTGAGCTCATACACTCACCTCACTTGGAGAAGGGAGGTCGGCTTGAACCTGCTCTTACTTACTTGGAGAAGGCAGGGAGGTAGTCATGTCTTGAAATGTGGTCATATTATATTATCTCACGGGCACAAATCCGCTTTGCTTTCTTTTGATCAACAAAAAGGGCTTCAAAGTAAACGTGGTCGTGTCATGACCATCAAGCAAGCTTCACAAACGTGCTTCATTTCTGCTCTCCCCCTTCCAGTCTCTGCTGGAATCATAGGAATGAGCACGTCAAACCAAAGTCGACTCAAGCCCTTAAAATCCTTCGGCTCAGGGTCTGACGAAGTGCACACGAAAAGGGCTACAAAAATGCGGACAGGCCATCAAAGAAAAGGCATTCCCCCTTCGAATGCGGTGGAAAAAGCATAACGAAAGGCCTGCTCTAAGCACTAACCCTCTCTCAGGCACCCACCCTCTAAGACCGCCATCTCGGGTCACATTCCACTCGCTGTGGAGGAAGACATCGAGAAGAAAAGGCTGATGCCTCGCCAGTTCGATTTGAGGTAGCACATCGCTCTATTGCCTCTTCGGTTGTCAACTCTCACGAACTTCTGTCCATCCTCCTGCCAGCCGATTGTGACAACCCCCGCGGTGATGCCATCAGCGGATGGTGGAGCGGCAACCTCTGTGTCAAAAAGCTTCTTGCGCCAACTCTCATGCCGAACAATGGAGATCTCCAGAGTGCCTTGCGACACCTCATGCTGCACCTTCGATCGGGAGCCACGATTCAACGGACGATCCAACTCCTCGATCAGGTTCGCCGGCCACATCCATTGGAAGTCTCTGAGCTCTCGCTCCTTCAACCGACGAAGAAACTGGGGCAGAGACTCATCTGGCCGAGCAAAATGCACACCCTCAAAGAAAATGTGGGGCCCTGCCGGTTGAAGCCGCCGCACCTCCTCTTCTTCAAACATTGGTGCACCCCCGGAACCAGCCGACAAGCGCCTCACAGCTCTCTCCGGGCTTCTTCCACTCTCCCCGAACCTTGAAGACGAGGAGGCCAAAGGCGGACCGCTTCCGGTGCTGCCAAAGCCAAGCTCCCCCCCTGGTAGATGAGGAAAGAGATGAGGAAGAAACAACCCGGGCCTCCTGAATTTTCTCCAAAATAAGTTGACCAACCCGATCACCAGGATGAATTGAGAGAGTCTCATCACCATTGTTGACCAGGATGACCTTGATCTCTCCCCTGTAATCAGCATCTATCACACCCCCGGCGACATCAACGCCTCGAGATGCCCACGAACTCCGAGAAGCGATGCGACCATAGCAGCCCTTCGGAAGCTCCAAGGAAATGCCCAAGGGAACCAACCTTCGTTCTCCCGGTTGCAGCTCCACAGCAGATGAAGCCGCCAAGTCCCAGCCCGCTGCGTCTGGTGAGCCCTTGACTGGAAGTGAAGCATTTTCGCTCATGACCTTCACCTTCAGGGTGTCCTCGTTGGTTATCAGCCGTTTGACCCAATACCAGCCCAGGTCCTTCAGCATGTGGAGCAGACAGACCAACCCGGCCAGCAACACGAGCCACCCTTGATCAGCCCACAGACTTGTCTCCCTTGCTGGGCAGTGCTCACCCACTCCGCACACCTCCGCCGCTTGCCCCCCTGGAAGCATTGACGCCCCCAAAGCCACCAACGACAGCGATTTCACCACCGCCTGACTCTCCGCCAACGCGAACTGGTAGGTGCTCTTGTCCCCCTCCTTCATCTTGAACTTGTCCTCCGCGTCCCCCAAACCAATCCCTTGGCAGTAACGTCCAAGATGCAAGGCCTGCAACGGCTTCGTGAGACCATCCGCCCATAGCGAAGTGCCAACTCGGTGCTCCAGGGTGAGCTCCCCCTTCTTCAGAGCTTCAGCAAGGCAGTGAGCCCTGATCCTCAGGTGCCTCGTTCTCCAGCTGCCACCAGAACCCGATGCCAAGACGACCGCTGCACGGTTGTCGTTATAGAGCTCGAGGTCAATCTTCTCAAACAGCAGCTCTCCCAAAGCCCTCACTGACCTCCCTGTCTGAAGCCCCTCCACGATCGAAGTTAACTCCGCCTCCGCCGTGGACAGCGCCATCAAAGTTTGTTTCCTGGCCTCCCAGCAAAATGATGGTGCCTGAGACGCTGTGTCCATCACCTGGTGAAAACGAGGCATCTACCAGAACCTCCAGGGTGCCAAAATGACGTGGCCTCGACCTCTTGAGATCGGGAGCAGAATCCTCCGGAACCTCCTTGGTGTAGTGAAGTCCATAGTTGAGCGACTGCCTCAAATAAGCCAAAACAGCTTCACCCAGCGAAATGGTCCAGCGTGGCTTCTTGACCGCGTTCTGCGCCATCTTCATGACAGCCCAAGCGATATCCGGACGGGTCTTTCCGGATAGCCACAAAAGTTCTTTTGTGATCTTTTGGGCTTCACGCACCTTGGGCAACGAAGCCGCTTCCTCTTCTTCCGACTCCTCAGGGACCTTGACATAGGGGAGCGAACCACCACCGACATGACGATCCAATACCTCCCGAACGTAGCAACCCTGATGAACAAAGTACGAGCCATCGGCCAACCTCTGAATCTCCATGCCCAGGAACCTCATTGAGCCTCCCCCAACCTCAGCATACTCTGGCGGTGAAGTTGACCAGGAGCTCTGGATGGTGCGCGAAGCCGCATCCGTGACTCCCCTCGGGCCGACCATCAGGATGTCATCGACGTACACAATCATATGGCCCAGCACCTTCCCCCAGATCCTCTCTCCAGAAGAGGAATCGACTTCCACCTCCTGTATCGCCCATAGGTTTGGATCCTCCATGGGCCGAAAGCCAAACTTGCGGGCGAGATCTCCCCCTTCGTTGGCCTCCGTCGAGCCATAGGAACCCACCATCTTCTGCAGCTCGGCATCTCTAAAAGAACTCCAGTCCTTGGGAGAGGTGACCAAGCCGTACATCGCAGCCGACACCAACCAGTGTTCCCCTTTTTGGGCCAAGCCAGCCTCCTCAAGAATTTTCGGAGGCTTGACGATGACTGTCTCACCTTGAGCCTTGGGAGCCAGAAGAAATGCAGATTTTACATCCAGCGATAGACAATGCCATTGTTGTAGTGAGGCGCATCTCAAGATCATGCGAAGCTGAGTGGAGTCGGCCCCTGATGCATAGATCTCATCTCCTGACCGGGCCTCCATGTAGTTTCCACAGCACACTATCCTCGAGCGACGGCGTCCATCACCAGCCTTTCGAGTGAAGACTCCCATTCCAGGAATGAGCTCAGCACGATGTCCCGCTTCCTGGGCGTCCGCCATGATCTTCTGGGTCTGCTCCTCATTGATCCGGACAATGGCCTTGTTGTTGTCGAAATTGTCAATCTCCGTCTGAAGGGAAGGGATCCACAGAGGCAGCGACTTTCGGACTTCTTGTAGGCTGACTGTTTTGGTCTGAAGGAAAATCTCATCCTCCTCAGCCGTCACCTTCAAGGTCTCCGCCTCCACCTTCATGCACCTGGCTTCAACCCCATTCACCAGCTGCTCGATCATGCCATTCTCTGAGTCCAGGTCATAAATCAGGCCGACAAAGCTTTCCTCACCCGCCTGGGTTGACTCGAATCGCCCAAACTCCTCGTTGGCCCATTCTTGCCCTCGACGAAGTCGGTCATGTAGTTCCCCCACCGCCACGGATGACAGTGAAGTTTTCTCAGTGAGCCTCCTGCGGGGAATCACCGTGTTGTCCCTGATGTCCGCCGGTTCTGCTCGTTCCTCAAGAGACAGCAAATCAGCCAATGCCGGTGGAGTGTCACCCTTCACGAGATCATTGGTTCTGACGAGCCGGCCAGAGTCAACCTCAACGATGTGCCCCCCACTGGTCAAACTCATCTCTGGATCTGGGCCTCGTACCACGCCCTGCTTTTTTCTCAAGCGCCAATGACCCTGGAAATCATCCCAGCCCTTGGTGGTGACCATCACCTTTTGTCCCCATGGAAGCAGAGATGGAGTAGTGAATCCCAATGCTTGAAGCTGAAGACGACCTCGACGTTCGCCCACATGTTTTGCCATCAAAGGCCATTTGTCCTCCCCCTCGCCGGAAGCTCTGATCAAGGTGTTGATGCTTCTCCGAATCACCCCAATCTCCGCCTCCGCCCGGCCATTTCCTTTCCAGTCACTTCCGCCAGTGAAAGTCCGGTAAATGCCCCTGTCTTCACACCACCTCCTAGTGCTCCACATCTCTCGAGCACTATCGCTGTGCACGCGCCTGACCTCCATGCCCAGATACTTGAGACGAGCAATCATCCTGGCCAGACCGGCCTTGATCTCTGGGCCATGTCGAGAAGTCAGCGTCTCCACCATGGTGTAGTTCCGGATGGCGACCTCCTCCGATTCCACCTCCAGACGTTCCCACTCTTCAAGATCACGACCATCCCCAACCTTCATTTCGACATCCTCCGCCTCCACTTCAGGTAGAAGGGGTTCTTCTGGTGCCTCCTCGGTTGGCTCCTCCAAACTATCCAGGGCCTGAACGATGGACTGAGGCAAAGGGATCGCTCCTTCGGCGTTCTTCTTCACCGGAATGGCGTAGACACCCACCAGGAAGTAGCGGGACTTCTTTCGAAAGTCTTCCCCAGGCCGAAACGGACCACAGACATCCAAACTCAACGTCAGGGCGTCTGGATGAGGGACTTTACGATGTGGTCGGGACTTCCCAGCCCCTTTGAGACATGTGACACACTCCTTGGCGAAAGGGACGTGATCCTGCAAGACATGCGTTCTCCACTGCTCTGCCGTCATTTTTGAGACCCCCACCAGATCACCTTCTCGATCTCCCCGGTGGTCAAGCTGCAGCACGATCCCCTTGACAATTTCCTTCTTGAATCTTTCCGGCCAAGCGGCCCAGCTCCGACTTTGCGAAGTTCTTTCGGCCAACGGAGTTGACTCATCCAGCCCCTGCCGAGCCTGATGATCCGTCAGCCCCTCAAAGCTCCTCAGGTGTTTGATATTGGTCCCCAAGGTTGTGGGTTTGCGACGAGAATGACCCAGAGCGCCCAAATCGAGCCGGACTTCCGAAAGACCATATCGATCTCTGAAGGCTTCCCACTCCGGCCAAGCGTAGAAGGACGGATACTCGTTGGTGTCGTTGGCCGCCTTGTACTCTTCAGGATCACGTGGATGCTCCTTGAGGAAAAGAACCTCCCTTTTGCGAGCAGCACAGGCCAGGGTAAAGAGCCAAAGTTGCCGCATCCATAGTACCGCATCATTCCAGGCAAGCTCCCGCATCGAATCCGAGAGGTCATTCAAGGCAAACCTCTCAGGGCCATTTCGAGCTCTCAAAGGTGGTGGTCCAGGCCGACGAAAACGAAGTTTGGAGACCGTCCGACATGGAGGCCCCCCCAGGATGACATCCACCGTGCCCTTCTCACAAACCTCCGCCAGGAAACTTGCCAGCTGGTCAGAAAGTAGATCTTGATTGACGTCGGCCATCTTGTCAAGGCACACCACCGTACGAGAATTGGTCTCGAGATGTTTCTTCCACCAGGATTGCTCCGGGCCAGAAAACAGGTGTAGAACGACCGAAGAACTTGACAAGATACGTTGCCGTTGACGACGGTTGAGCGGCACAGAATCTGCAGTCCACCGGCCGGTAGGAATCACCCGGGCCAACAGCTCGTCAGGAACTTCGGGCCACATTTCTCGCAGTTCATTCAACCATTTCCAAACCATCGGTGCCAGATCACCGGGATTTCCAGCCTTCAATGCCGAGACTCGCTTGGTCATCTCCTCCTCATTGGCCTCCAGCTCCGAGATGAGACGTTGAGCCAGCGAAATCTCCACAGTGGGGCATCCTGCTTCCAATTCCACCTCAATCCTCACACCGTGCGGATCAACAAGCTCAAAGGCCTCATTCTCCCATTTGACACGATAGCCAAGCCGCACCACCTTCCCAAGAGGAACAATGTGATCTGGGTGTCAAAATCGGTGATGAGGGTACCCGTGCTCGTGACTTGCCTGAGTGTGGTCACCCCAGCTGCCAGCTCCACCTTGATAGGGATTGCCTTGTCATACTCAGCCTTGGACCGAGCCGGGCGCAGGACGTGAGTGGCCCCACCATCAAGCAAAGCCCTTGAAGCCCCCTTTACCGGAGTGACGGAGCTCATGGAGAGTGCCTTAACCGAAGGCCTCAGAGACTTCAGCAATTGTACCGCCTCCTTCACCAAATCCTCCGACGGCTGCATAGGCGGTGGATGAAACCCCGATGCTGACGACGACTCCCCTGACTGGCTCACGGCAGGCTCATGGACCTCCTTGCCCTTGACGTCCTCCACGATCTCCTTCTTGACCTTGGGAACCTCCTTCACCGGGCAATCCGGTTTGAGATGCTGACTTGACCCGCAGCTCCAGCATCGCCCTTGCTTCGACACCCCCTTCCACTCATGAGGAAAAGAGCATTTCTGCCCCTTCTTGCATCCGGCGTCGGAGATGAAGTAGCGGCACACAGGCTTGTCTCCCTGACTTGCCTTTGGGTCATTTTTGTTACTCTTTGGATCGAACTTGCCGTTCTTGGAGTCCTTGAAGTCCTTGGAGAACTTTCCATCACCTGCGTCACGAGGCTTATCTTTGGCGTCCTTGGGCTTAGAGACCTCCTCCTTGGAGATACCTCCATCACCATCCAAAGCCCGAATCTTCACGGTGTCCTTCACCGGCACGCAGGCGCTTCCATGGAAGGTCGCTTCTCCTTCGGCCAAAAGGGATTCGGCAAACTGCTGAATGCCATGGTCAGTAGGTGCCACATCTATCCTCAGCGCTGCCCTGGTGACTTGCAGTCGAAACTCAACCTGCGTCGAGTGCTTTGCCAGACCAGCAGCGAAGCGATCCAAAGTGGCCAACAAAAGAACCGGATCTGGCGGCTGAATCCCAAGCTCCTGCACCCGAGTGAGCCACCGTCTCCAGGCCCTCAAAGAGCTCAGCCATTCCCCCAACTGCGGAGGAACCTTTTGTTCGACCAGCTGCTTCAACAAGGTCGTCCTTTCTCCCAAGCCACCCGGCTGATAGACCCTTAGGATCTTGTAGACGATGCAAACGGAGCTAACCTCACGCTGGGACACCAGTTCAGATCGGATGGACTCCGGGATTGCCTTCAAAAGAGCCACTGAACCTCGCTGCTCGATTCGAAGCCAAGGAGCACGATGAAAAGCCGGTGGACTCACAGCTACCAGCCTCAAGCGCTCCATAGGTTCCGAGTTCAGCCAAACCCGATACAGGTTCCCTGCAACATTTAGGACTTCATCCCACCACATAGATGAACTGGAGCTCATGTCCCTCAAAAACGGTCCAATCGTGGTCAACCAGTCACCGGCAATGAGAGGGCCAATTTCCGACTCCGACAGTTCTTGGAGAGATGGCAACTCAACTGCACGAACCGACTCCTGTTGGGCCATCAGGCCTCCAAGCCACGCCGGAAAGCCAGCAAAAGGCTGCCCAGGATCACCACCGCCAGGACCGCCAGGATTACCCCCTCCAGGAAAACCGGGATTGCCACCACCACCTGGACGTCCACCCCCTGGCCAACCACCGCCAGGAAAGCCTCCAGGAGGTCCACCGGGAAATCCGCCTCCAGGAAAACCATCAGGGAAGCCGCCGCCACCGGGAGGAGGATCTCCACCAGGAAAGCCACCACCACCAAACGGAGGCCCTGTCGGAGCGACATAACCCGAGTTGCTAGCCCCAGAACCACCACCTTGTGCAGGACGACCATTGTCTTGACGTGACCGACCCCCTTGAGAACCTCCACCGGGCTGTCCACCACCACTGGAAGGATCACCAGAACGATTTCCCCCTGGCGGGTCACCCTGCTCACATGGCCCCTGATCCCCAGGAGCTGATGAATCTCCACGGCCGGGTAGTTGAGAACCTCGATCTTGTCCCGGATGTCGAACCCCTCCAAGAGTGCCACCCTGGGAACCCCCATTCTCAAAGTCTTTGCTAACGGCCCCCTTGAACATGGATTGAACCGAGCCACCAGCCGCCGAGACACGATTAAAGACCTCCATAAGGCTAGTCCTGGGTCCCCCAGGGAGTTGATGTTGGTCTCCTGAATCGTTGCGAGAATCTGGAAGGCCAAGTTGCTGGTACCCTCTTCGCCCTCCATCACCCATCAGCGGGCCCAGTAAGCCCCCATCCGCCGGCCGCGACGGAGACGAGACGCCCATCTTCATGGCCTCAAACATCGACCCCATCAAACCCATGGCCCAAGGAGGTGGCTGCATCCATTGCTGCCCATGTCCATTCCAGCGGCTATCCATAGGATTTCCCATGAAAGCCTCCCGCTCACTCCACAAACGAGCATTCTCAGAGATCAGTCCTTGGAGCATGGCACGGAAAGCCTCTGGTCCCTCTCTTGGCGGGCTAACCCCTGTCGGCTCACCAGGAAGCAACTCAGGCGACTCCTGTTGGATCTGTGGCAAGTCGGCAGGGCGGATCGCGCGCAAAATCGCTTCGTCCCGCATGCCCTCCGACCAAAAAGGATTCCAGTTCGAGGGGCCTAGCACCGTGGGTGGTCCAGCAGGCCTCATGACCCCATCACTGGGTCTCACATCCTCAATTGCCCTCACCCCCGACTCCGGGGTCTTTTCCGAGGTAGCCTCTTCGCTCATGGCGGTCAAAGAAAAAGGAACCCTGCCGTTTATGGCGTTGGGCTCATAACCCTCACGGGCACAAATCCGCTTTGCTTTCTTTTGATCAACAAAAAGGGCTTCAAAGTAAACGTGGTCGTGTCATGACCATCAAGCAAGCTTCACAAACGTGCTTCATTTCTGCTATTATAAACGATATATCCCTGGACCACCAGTCGGGGTGGTTAATGGACACCCCGAATCACATCTAAGGGGCTACCAATGGACACCCCTTGACATCGCTGGTCATGGATTATCATGGATAAATATGAATTAATTAACATTACAAGTGTAACCAATTACGTGTCTGACCTATTTCTCACCCACCTTTCTATTGGGTCATCTTATTCCACTCCCAGGGATCCTGTCATACCGAACCTGAGGTTCGGTACGACAGGACTCTCCTGGCACTGTCACATGTCTCAGTGGAAGAAACACATAAGCCCATACCGAAAAGAGGGTGACTGTGGATCGCTGTTGGGCTGGTTCTGACTCCATTCTCCACCCGGCCAGGTTGCCCAAATCGGCCAGGCCTTGGCTTCTGGGGTATCTTGCCTTGGTCGATGTTTCTGCCGTGTTTGCCGACAAGAGACACTGTGGCCACGGTGGGTATGTATGGAGGCCAACTGGGAGACCCCCCCAATCAGATTGGGAGGCGCGCTTAGGGTAGCTCCTTAGAGGTTTTATAAGGGGTATCCATTAGCCACCCCAAACAGGGGGCCCTGGTCTAGGCTTACTGAAACCTAGTGTTGCTCAAAAATGCCCAGTGCCACTCCCAGTGCCCCATGCTTCCTGATTCGCCCAAAAGAACCTAGCCGATCGATTCGCCGGTTGGACAATTCCTGAAGAGACACGCTTCTACATGGAGAGCCAAACAACAAGGTGACTTACAGTAAATCGCTTTTTTGACCCAAAAGGCGGCATATAGAACATGATATGAAAGTTGAAATCTGTGAGTCTAGAGTACCCAGGACCCTGGAAACTTTGGTCACATGCTTCCAAAACGAAAGCAGCGAATAACTCACTGCTGGAAACCAAATTCCCGGGAGACAACTGCAGTTGATCTACGTGGGGGCCATGGGGGTTGTTGCCCAAAGTACATGGACCCGCTCACCCCCCCCCCAACTTTTCCGAAACGGAGGTTGAGCTCTGAACTTTACTGAAATTCCAATGGAAGTCCAGTTCGAATTTGACGCCACCAAAGTAAAGCAACGTTCTTTTCGGGTCACCTAAAATACAGTTTTATAGAGTTTTCGGTCTTGAATTCGCCGGGAAGTCATTTCTCCAACAAACCACACGCCGTTCGCACCATGGAATCGCCGAACCAACTCCGGAGCCCGTTTTCCTCACTGCGCCCAGGAGCTTCTGCAAGGTCACCCCTGTGTCATCCGCCAAGCGTAAACCTCGAGCAGAAAAACCGAGGGGCGTCGTAAACCGCGCTGCACTAAGGGAGAGATCATTTAAGCTGGTGGGATTGGATTTCTGTGTTTCGCGCAGTCTTGGGCGCGATCAAACAATACAGTCAATGTCACTGCAGAAGGTCTTGTGTTAGCGGCACACTGCAGCACACTGGGCACTGGCGTGCAGTTGAAAGTGGAAGGTCACCCCAACCGATCTCGCGCCCGACCACCCAACCAGGCGGGGGACTCTGAGCACCAGCATCCTACCCTTTTGGGGGGGACCTCTGTCATCCGCCTGATGCAACCGTTTTGCAAGCAACAGTCACACCGCTCAGCCGCAAGAGAGGGAAGCTTCAAGAGAAGCAAACTTAGGTCCATAACCGTTACCAGGGCCCCTTTGAGGCATAGAGGCTATATCAGGGGTATCCATGAACCACCCCAAACAGGGGGCCCTGTTGAATTACTTTGGCGAATGGTGGGAACTGGCAGAGACGATTGCAAGAGTTGCCAATGACTTCTTGAGACGAACATCAACTCTCGGGTCATTGATACTCAACATCAACTCTCGGGTCATTTATACTCTCTGGTTGAGTTACATCAACCACTTGGTTCCGTGTTTCAAACAACTCTAAACCTCAGATTGACCGCCGATCGCCAACTTCGAAGTACCACACTCCGAATCTGACGCCAAGTGGCCGGATGCCAGTTCCTCAGCCCCCAAAAAGGTGCAAATTTTTTAGGGGAGAAGATGCAGCATTGATGGCATACATGCGAAGTTTTCGTGTTTTCCCCCAAAGCTTGAAGTTGTACTGATTCCGTTGGGTCAGACATATCCTCCAAGTGAGGCAGCTGAAACATGTTTTGTTTTTTCCAAATGTTTCCACTGAAAATGAACTCCAAATCGGAAAAACATCTTAGTCTTAACGTCAATGAGAACTTGTCTTCCCAAAGAGGGATCCGTCCTGTGGGGATGGGTGCGTTTTCCATTTTCAGTATTTTTCAATGTCTGCCGCAGCGACAGGACTTTAACGTCTTTCACCCACTTTGACCCACCAAAACAATGACCTTCCAGCAAGGAGCGACCAAATTGACTTCCATAAGCAGGGGTCTGGACCCAGTGAACAATGTGAAATGACACGTCTGTCCATGATCATGTGAGTTTTGATGTTCAATCAAAGACTGCCGTAATCTAACTGTACAAGCCCCCCCCTCAAAGTACCTCGGAAAATGGGTACAAGTAATCCCAAGTACCTATTAAAAGACGGACCCCTTTAAAATCATGTCGGATCCCCCTTTATACGGCTTATATTCGTTTTTTAATTACAGCCCTTTCTAGACGACTGAACTACCAACATGGCCGACTTTGGAGGAGTATTTTTTTATTACCCTAAGAATCGTTGATCTCTCCATGGCAGGGGTCGGACCCTCCGTTCGGGCCCTCAAAACCCTATGTGTTTGAGGGTCCGGATTCCTAGGGTAACTTCAAAAAACAACCGTAACTGCCCACCTCTGTCCGCCCTGTCTATCCACCATGACATGCCGCGCTTACACCAGCAGGCTTTCCTTCCCCAATGGCACGGACTCACGCAAACGCACTTGCCACCGAGGTCATGCAAAACCGCATGGCACAGCGACATCACCTTTCGAAAGCTTTAGTTGTTAGTCTACTGAAGAATCACTATTCTAATAAGGGCTGTTGTAGGGGAAAAGGAAAAAAACCCTTCGATCTGGAGGCTGTTTGAATTGATACGAGTCTAATAGCATTTTACTGGGTGACTTTTTGGTTTTGCAACTCTTCCCAGGTGACCCTATTTTGGACCCCCCGATTTCAGGGACCCCCTATCTAAAAACATGCGACCGAAGTTTCCTTATTAGGGGGGGGTGGGCCTCTGTGTTTTCTATTGGGTGGATAGGATTTTGTGGGGTCGTGTCCCATTTTCTAGGGTATTTTGGAGGGTCCAGGTATGAACACTCATGTGGCGCGAAACCCCATCGGCGCCACGGCGGGACACCGCCTCCCTCCGTTCGATTTCGCGGCCAAGCCACGTGGATCCTGCGCCGGTGCTTCGACGGACGGGCATTCTCAAACACCAAATGACTCATACCTGGAGTCGACCCGTTTGTACCTTGGAAAGTGGGTGCAAGTAAGTATATATCTGTTTTTTTGCTTTATGGGGTCATGTCCCATGTTCTTTCGTACTTTGGAGGGTCCAGGTATACTCGATGCCCAAGATATTTCTTTGGGGACTGGGCTAGGCCTTAAGAAAACCATTCTGAATGCCTTTGTAGGCCGCTACTATACTCGCATATAAGTTGTGAATCCACCAAACACGGACAAAACACCGTTCTTCCCTTTCGGGTCTTGGGCTCCGATGTTGGTCTGCCTCCTGCAAACAGGAATGTTGCTGAACCCACTCGAGTACTCCTTTTGTTGTTGTTTTCTGCATGTCTTTGGTTGATCCTCTGTGTGATCATTCTCGACAAACAACAGTTCCCGATAGTTCGAACGTATACATCACAGCATATCTTCATGTTGCTTTCAGCCTCCGGACGAACTGACTCGGCATCCCATTCCGAACTGCCAAACTCGGACCCTGGAAGTTCGAATTCCGGCGCACCAGTAAGAGACTTGGCCTCTCTGATCGGCATCATGAGGATGGTCTTACCCAAATGCGAGACCGGCCCCCTCATACGGAGGGGTCGACCAGGAACGGGCTGGTTTCACGGAGCGTCTGGCTATGTCTGGCTAGAGGCTATATGTTCGTTCGCACATCCAATCAATGCAGATCTTCAAAAGGGCCAGACAGTCTCCACAGGACGGTCCAATCGGCCCTCGCTCTGAGAGTCTTCACCACCACATCTTAGGGATCCAGTCGTACCTGCTCAGAAGGCACCTGGACCTCCTGGCACCCACCCCAGTCCCATCTTCTGAGAAGGTACGACTGGATCGCCAGGGGACAATAAACCCTCACTCCAAAAGGCCGATTCCAGCGAAAAAATCATAAAACGAACTGAAGATTACTACCATGTTCCCTTTGAGTGGGAAGACAATTCCCCCCCCCACAAAAAGTTGGCTTTTGTACCTAATCATCCCAAACCCTATACACCCTAAACCAACCATAAATGAAAACCAAACAAAAGCATCCCCCTTGATTGTTGAAACGGGGGCTTTTCTCTATTTCATTTTACCAGTGATATAGATCTGGGAATCAGGCCCTTTTAATGGTCCTTCCAGGGTCTTTTCCGATTCCAACACCTCGCGACTCGTCGTTTCCGAAGCACATTCGCACCCTCCGCGCGCCGCGACGCTCGTCGAAGCACCGGTCCTGCGGAGCTTGATGCGGTCGTCGCGGCGCCGCTCTTCCAAGAGGTCGTCCATGATCTGCGGCACCGACGGCGTCGTCGGCGGAGTGACTTCCGCGGTGCGAGTGAGTGGAAAAAGCCGGCGCGGGAAGATGCGGAGAAGGAAGGAGAACAGGCGTGCTGCTGCGAGGTTTGGTTAATCTAGCTGTGAAACATCGGGTTCAAGATGGTCGTCATAGGTTCATGCGAAAGTTTTTCGAGGGTGAAGAGTCCAGGCATGACTCCAGCTGAAGAACACATGGTATATAACGTACTTTTTGTTTGCAGTCAATCAAATCCCATTTCAAGCCCAAACTACTCTACTTGACCCTTATCTATAGGCCCCCGGCCCCCGTTACAAGAAGAGTGCTTGAAAACGACCACCAACACTTTGCCTGCAGCGATTGAGACCAATTGTGGGTCATCACTTCAATTTCGATGCCACAGGGAAAACACCCAAAGGGGCATGGTATCACATGCAAGCAACATCCATTCCGGGAAGGTTCCGTTTTGAATCGGATCACGAACCCGCAAGAAAGAATCCTTACACCTCGCAGATCACAAGGAATTCTGACTGAATCGTGAGGTGAAGACATTCATGTCTTGAATCCAAAACCTTTTGGCGCCATGCGAAGACCCTGATGACTTTCCTGTGTCAACAGGAAAGGAACCTACTTGACTCCAATCCCGGAGCAATCGATCTGTGGCTCCCAGGCATTGCTGTTCGCAGCATCCTTCTTCCAGCGATAGCCTGGCATGGTTTGGGACGTGGGGTTAGATGGCGCGGCAGATTTGGGGTGGAGTCCTTCATTGTGGTCGCTGATCTCTTTTGTCCAGGAACCTCTCCAAAAGCACTGCAATTGGGGTTCGATGCAACGGAATCCAACGACGCACGAAAATGGGACGACTTGGAGAACACAGCGGCAGTAGCTGGAAAATGGGCACAAGTACCTGACCTGTTTTTACAAGGTCTGAGGCTGAGGCATGTCCCATGTTCCAAGGTACTGGGTCAGTCGGGCCCCCCAACGGGAACATCCTCATCTCACATATGCACCCCTGATACTTGACACATGGGTCTCGGTCCACCTGGGGGGTCCGAGTCCTCACCCTAATTACTGGCACCAGTTGTTTTGATGGTCTCATCTGCGAGTGCAATCACCTCATTCGCCAGCAACCGCTGGCTCGTCCGACCGACCCCCGGAACTACTCCATCCCGACCTGCTCGCTCGGACCACGACCCGCCGCGCCCGCTCCACGTCGGCCGTTCTGAATCGTCGCCTTGGTCCACGAAGTTCTCCACCTTGGACGCTTGGTCTTCACTCTGAATGGCCTCAGACACCGCCGGGTCTCCACGGACAGCGCTTGGTCTCCACGGTCGGTTTCACGGTGCCTAGACATGCGTCTGTACAGGATGATCTTGTACATGGTATACTTGGCACCTATGTACGTCATCGTGCAAAGCAGCCAAATGTACGTGAAATGCCGTGAAAATTTGCATACAGCAAATTTTCAATGGTATTGCCCAGTCAAGCTATCCAAGCAATGATGTTTGAAAGGAGTTTCAAACAAACTTCGAGATTTATTTGGGCAAACTATGTTAGACATATGTTTTCTTGTAGGTACAAGGCAAAAGTATATATCATATCTATATATGTTATATGATTCCTTTTGTCTATGTACACTTAAGTACCTAGCTAGGTGTGTGTTGTATTTGATTGAGGTCCCTGCACTCGCCGTCCGCTCGCGCGTTTTTGGGCAGCTGTGTTTTTGTTTATCTTAATTGTATGTCTGCATGCCTAATGAACATCCAACTCTTTTCTGTCACAGTTTGCAATGCACATGCATCTATGGGTGGAATCATGTGGAATCAATTCGATCAATTGTTCTTGTTGGATTCTTTTTCTCTACGCGGTCGCGGGGGTGCGCGGTCGCGGGGATGCGCTGTGGCTATCCCTTTTTGGTGGAGGCGCGACTGGGCCCAGGGACTGGGCTGTGGGTCTTGAATAGTGACCTGGTGGGAATAGCTAACACTTTTTGGAAGTATTTCTCAAAGGGTGAGAAAATTTGGTCGAGTGTACCTATAGTGGGGATTTGTGATCAACACTGACTGTTTTGGAAGGAAACATCTTAAAACACATGTGACTGGTACTTCTCATGATGATGGTGTATGTGTGCGACTGCCAGATCGGCTCAAGTGTTTGGTTGATCTGGATTGGCTAAGCCGCGTGTGATGGAGGCTGCTCGCAACATGTCTTTGGCATATCAAAGGAAGATGGCCAAAAATGTTACTTGGCTACTGATCATATATTGGCCTTTAATTAAGTTGTCACTCTAAAATGGTTTGGTGTGCAAGATTACCTCCATCAAATCTCAGGCAGCTGATGACGTCTACTGGAACCAGCGTCAAATGGAACCTGGCGAATGCGAGGAGGAGGATGCCGCTACATCAGAGGTGGAGACAGAGCTCATGGTGTCTTGGAGGGATATCCAGGCACCTTTTGAATGTGCATCAAGTTGTATCTGTTTATGAAAAGTTAAAGGACATGCTATTATTTTGCAGTGGTACTCCACAAGTTGGAAGGAGCCCTTGGCAAAACGGCGATGCATGTGGATGAGTGAACAAGTGGAAGAAGAGGTTCCTGCAGAAAGCGAACCTTGTATTAAAGTCTGGCTGAGATGTTGCTATTTTAAGGTGTTTTAAACATATTTGTACAATGTGAATATATTTTTTGATATATTTTGATTGGTTGGGTCTTGGATCTGTTTCAATTCTTCCATATCATTTTGACAACTCAGGATGATGTAGTTGATGATGTGCACTGGGGCAAACCATATGGGCACTATAAGGATGAGCTCCCAGGTCCCGCGGCTATTGGTTCTAATGAGCATAGTTTGGTAGTGCAGCCTACCAAAGCAGTACTGCCTGCCCTGGGTCTACAACCTGCTCCTAAGACAGCAACCCGACCAGCCACGTGGACCAATTGCGCAAGTTTTTTGGTCGAGTTTGTTGCAATGTTTATGAGCAGGTCATTCAATGGGATATGCTTTTGTTTTTGGAGAACATGGCATTAGGCTGCACTTCTACCTCGGGCCAAATCTACTAGCGCTCGGACCGATCCATTGGCCTGGAACTCATCATCTTGCAAGCAATGTGGGCAGCCCATTCCTGCGCCGGAGGCATTGGATGGCTAAATGTCTAAAAAGGATATGTGAGATCAGGGTGTCTAAAGGGGATGTAGGATCAGTACCTGGGTATGTTCAATCTGTTAATCAACTGCATGTCTACACAGGTGTTCCGCTACTTCAATGGCCAACGTGCTTCACTGCTTTCCTTTGCAAGAAGTTTGGAGCTCTTATTTGTGATACCAAAAGTATTTTTCTTTGGGTTTGATGTTGTAGACATATATATAGGATTGATCTATAGCTATTTTTGTAATATATATTTTAAATTGTTGCTGTGAAATTGGTTTCTAAGGACGCCCATGTGAAGAATGCTCACGATGCTCTGGCGCAGTTGACTCGCTGCAATAGGGTGATCCAGGATATGGTGAGGATCATGGAATCTAAGCGTGATGACTAGGTAGAGTGAGAAGTTTGATGTGCACTGCGTCTTCTGGTGATGAAAAAAAGGTGTTCTTGCACAGGGGTGTGAAATGCATCTATGGCAGTATCTAGATCTATATAGGGCGCAGGATCTCCAGGTAACCACTAAATTGTGAAAGGGCGCAGGGTCTCCAGGTAACCACTAAATTGTGAAAGGGTGCAGGGTCTCCAGCTATGTGAAAGGGTTCAGATCTCCAGGTAAACCACTAGACATGGTGAAAACCATGTGCTTCCACTGCTCCATCCATGCCAGGACCATGGCGAACCTGTGGCAAGTGCAAGAGCTTGCAAGTACGCCCCGCTGTCGCAGGGTGTGGGCTGGCGGTCTGAGATGTTTAGTGGAGAAGATGTGCATGACTATTCACAACGTATACTTTCAATAGATAGGTAAATATAGATTTTAATATTTGTATAATTAGTGTATATATAGAGGGACACACAAACACATATCCTGCGTGAAAGAGTTTCTGCTGATCCACCTATGTATGTTGGTGAAGTGATTGAACATCATGGTGAAAGAGTCGATCCACCTATGTATGTCGGTGGAGTGATCGAACTGTCGATCTTTAGCAGTGTGGGCCCAAACCAGCACACATGATTCTTGGCCTGTGCATGCTTCCGCAGAAACAATTTATACCAAAGATAGTCTGCATGAACATCAGGTGTGATTTCAATTGTTTGCATGAAGTACTGTGTGAGGTGTGGATGGCCATATTTGTGCAAGTACCTTTTTTTCCTGCTGGTAGTCCCAACGCCCGCTCCCTGCCATGGGACCTCCTTTGGATGAATGCCTCGTGCACAATTATGCAGCCGCCTTTGCAGAAGAACCAGAGCTGAAACAAGCTTCTTGTCTTTTTTAGTCTTGGTGGGCACTCATGTGAATGTTTTAAGGGTCCATACTTGGATTGGTGAGAACTTCTTTGAGTGATGTTACTGCTGAGGTTGGGTTCTCATTCCTTCTCAACATCAGCGGGAAGCTCTATACAGCTACAAGGTCAAGTCTTAAGGATGTTTCTGGCAATGCACGTGTGCTTCATTTGCAATTCTTGGAACTGCCAACCTCAACCTCTATTCACTATATGCTTTATATGCTTTCATGTTTTTCTGGCTGCTTGGATATATATAGGGTTGTGCTTCTATAGCTGAGGCCATCTTCCCAGTGATGAAAGTTTCGAGGGGCACTGGGCGCTTCTCAGAACGGATCATTCAAAAGGCGATCCTCAAGTTCTACAAGGACCACTCTCTGTGGCCTCGGGGCATTGTGGAAGAAATGAGCTGTATACAGCTTTGGAGTCTTAAGGTTGCAAAAGCACTATGTAGGCTTGCTGCTGGTCTCAACTTCTTTCCAATGTATAGTGAGCTTGAGAAATCGTATGTTTGTTTGCATCTTCCCTGCTGTGGATATGGCCAGCCTTGATCTAGGTTATCCGCTTCCGGCGATTGATGCAGTTGTCGGCCACTGCCAAGAATCCTGGCATCGCTTCTCTGAAGAAGGTGTTCTGGTGGTGTGTGCGCAGCTTGGCAGTGAATATAATTTATGTACTACAGTGATGAAACCTATAGCCTGTGCACAGAGTGAGGGTTATGATGGATGGGTTGATCCATGTAAGGACTTTGAACCTGGGCAACGGTGGCCTGGTGCTACTGGTGATGATGCGATTCTTGAGGATCCCGAAGGGTGTGCTGTCGACTTGGAGGAATTATCAGACCTAACTGATACGACCACCATGGATGTGGATCCTAAGAAGGATGAACCTAAGCTGGAAGATCCCCAGGACCTCAAGCTCTACAGGTAACATGCCATATCAGTGTTTGGACTTCTTGAACATTTTCTAGTTTTGGGCATTTTGAAACTCGTTGATGTGTGCATGAGGCTATATATATGTTTTTGGATGTTTTGGGTCTAGCTGGTACCCATGGTTGCTCAGGTTGAAGCTGCAATCTCTGGGAGTGCAAGATGCAGCAGCTGTGCGGCCTATAGCGACACCTCAAGCCGCCCTCCAGCTGCCCAAACCTGCTTCCGCTCCTGCTCTGGATTTGCAGATGCTGGCTGAAGACCTCAAGCGGGCCATAGCGGAGGCAAAGGGTGAACAGCTGGTGCCTGCAAAGTCGCAGGTGAAGGAGGTGGTTCAGAATAAGCATTTGCTCCCACAGTGTGTTTCTTGTCAAAGCTTTGGATTATATAGGGCTATATATATATATATATGCTGATGTAGTAGGGTTGGTGTGTGAAGTGGGAATTGAAAGTGGTCTGACTGGCCTTTGAGTGGTATGTCCATGGTACTGCAGTGCATGAGGTTCTGAACACGCTCAAGGACATGAACAAGGATTCTGGTGTGACGCCTTTCCGGATCAGTGACACCTACAAATCTTCGTGGAACAACCGGAATGTTGCCAACGATGATGATGACAATGCTGATGATGCTGCTGGTGGGGACAAGCTGAGGCCGAAACGACCAAAAGCCAAATCCAGCAAGGCAAAGACCGGCAAGGCGAAGGTGAAGCCGGCGAAGGTGAAGCGGGCGCCTTTGACCGAGGAGACAAACAAGAAAAGGGTGGCTACTGGAGCATATGAGCCTCATGTGTACAAAGAGGAAAGGAGCAATTACATTGAGGCCCAGAAGAACAAAAGAATTCCGTATGCTGTGGCATGTACAGCCTGGAATTTAAGCCCTGAGAAAGCAAAGCTTTTAGCAGGGGTTCCTGTGCCGGAGCTTGTGCGGAGGCGATTTGTGCCCAAAGGTTCCACAACCAATCCATGGGCATAGCAGCTTAAATTCATGCACCAATTTATTTGCGTCCTATTCACACACATGTGGCCAGAGTGTGCCTTGGTGTGTGCTAGCAGTGCTATGACTGCTGGATTTGTGACAGAAAGTAGCACTTAAGCGCTGATATTCGTCTCTGTATGATTGCTTTGTAGCTATATATATGCTTAAGTACATGTTCTCATGATAGTCTTTATGATTTCTGTTTGTTGAGTGGTGGACGCAATTGGAAATGAAGATTATACATTTTATTCCAAGAGTGGGCTCAGCAATTGCACAGAAAGGTGTGCAAATATACGTCATGGTGATCCTAGAGATGCAGCAATGGAAATCTCCGCTGGTACTTCAACTACTTGTGATCATGGTGCTGCATACATCCATCTTCCCAAGGCCGACGAACTTGGACTTAACCTTTGTTGAGCTCTTTGCTGGGAAGGCTGCAGTGAGCAGCGCTCTACGTGAGGGTGGGGGCAATGGCTCATCTCATGATATCAACATCTCCCCCTTGCTGGACCTCACTAGCACTGCAGGCTTCTTGTTCCTGGGATTTCTTCAATATATAAGTCATTTGTTACTGTGATTCTTTGTTTGAGGGTAGACACCTTTGTTTGGTCATGCCTGACCCTTCCTCCCAGCTTCTGATTGCCTTGCCAAGCTTGCTGAGGACGGCCATCAACGAAGTTTTGAGGATCTCGCCTGGCGGGCTTGTGCTGATAGCCCTATGTTGCAACTCCTTCACGGCGATGCAGCTTGGTGGTTCAATATGTGTTAGTTGTCTTTGCAGGTATATCTGGGTGGAATGAATGGAATTGGAACATATATATACTTATATATAGATATATTAAATATGTTTGTACTAATGTATTAATCATATGTCCAAAGGATTATTTAGCCTAGGTCCAAGGGAACTTCGGCGCGTGACTGCTTCAACAACTGGTTGGGCAATGCTGGATACGGCTATGTGGCCACTGGAAACCTATTGGCGTCTAGAGTTGTGCCTTGGATGGTGCTGGAAAGACCATGTGTCAGAACGACAACATCACCAGGTTTGTTTGTTACCAGTTGAGCCTATATAATTTAGGGAAACCCTGTGGAGACTCCATTTGTTTGAGGTGCTGATCCTGTGGCTTTGCTGCTGGAGGCAGTTACATTGGGTGGTGGAGCAGCCATCCAATTCTTGCTTTCAATCGCACCCACGATTTCAAGAATTCCTTCATGTTTGCAAGGTGGCCTGCTGTGGTTGAGTGTATTTGTTTACCAATATACTACTTGCTACTTTGGATTAACTGACTTATTGCTGGATCAAATGCAGCCCAGGTATTCTCTGGAAAGTTCTATATGGGGTGCTTCAATGGGCCAACGAGCAAGCGGCACAAATTGTGGTCTGGAAGTAAATCCGTCTTGGAGGAGATTATAGCTGGTGCGACCTTTATGTCCAAGGCAATCCGTCTTCAGCTGCCTGGCACGCCTCTTGTGCACAAATATGTGGATAAGAAAGGCAAAAAGAGATATGCTGGAATCCCGCATGCTCTCAAAGCTAGTCAGACCCTTGTTGTGGCTTCAGAAATGGTTTTGGTGATATTTATGTATATAGTAGGTGTGCGTATATAGTTGATTGATTGTGGAATCATATATATATGGCTGTGTGTGCGCTGGCGCAATGCAGGGCCTACACAAGAGAGTTTGGAGAACGAGTGGCATCCGTTGCAAAGAATCACTGCCATGACTGAGTTCAAAACAAATGAAAAATAGAATGAAATAATGCAATACCTTCAACACCTTCATTGCTATATATATCATACTGGCAGGACCAAATGCCTCAACCTCTGTGCGCCTGCGATATGAAGACCTGCAAGACTGATGCAGAGCTGTTCAGCAACCTTTGTGCTGGAGATGGGCTTCTAGGGCTTGGCGATCTTTGGGTTGATGCCCCTAGGCTGAAATATACATGTGATTCATTCTGTGCATGGTTTCTCTATGTGCTAGCTCTATGTCAACCCTTGGCCATGCGACTATATATACCATATATATATATAGTGTTTGAATTGGGGAGACTGACAAACAACCGAGGCTGATATCCCCAAATGTCTTCGCTATCTGGATGGATGCAAGCACCTGTCATTGCCTGGGCGCTGGGAACCTTGGCAAGACAATTGGCTAGAAAAACACCCACATGTGAGCTCAGCAAAATGTTAGAGTTTGTGGCTCATAAATGTCAGGATCCAGTGGTGAAGCAACTGCGCATCCGGCGCTATGTTTCAAAAGTGGGAAGGCTGGAGCTATATTGTGGCACATATCAATGGAACTATAGAGCCTATACCTAGTCAAGTTGGTTGTCAAGTTGGTTCCTGTATATAAATCATCTATGCGTCATGAAATATTTGTGCTGCTTGGGCAGGATCCGATCTGAGCTGATTGACTGATGGGCTGAGCTTTGTGTGTTTCTTTGGCTGGATCTCACATTCAGCTTGCTTGCTGTCAGCTTTTATGGCTGGGTGTGGATTCACACCCAGCTTGCTGCTGCAGGTCCAATTAGCGTGCCATGTATCCAAAGGCTGAAGCTTTGTAGCCTTCTTTGGCTGGATCTCACATCCAGCTTGCTTGCTGTCAGCTTCTTTGGCTGGGTGTGGATTCACATCCAGCTTGCTGACCAGTCCAATTAGCATGCCATGTATCCAAATTGAGCGTGTGAGTGAATGCCCGCACGTTAACGTGGCCAGACCTGTGAACAAAACAATGATTCATGTATGGGCGCAAACCCCTGCGTTAAAATCCGTGAAATGTACGTGAAAAAACACCTCATGTACGTGAACGTACCGTGAATGTACGTGAATGGATTTTGAGTGATTTTTTGAATGAATGCATATGATATCTGTATAGCAATTTTCAACAGGTCTTAGAGAGTGGTTGCTATGGCGGGCGCTTTAGTGGGAGCGCTGCCCTTCCCGGTCAGTGAGCTGACCTGGGAGAAGCTGCCGGCTGTGGTGGAAGCGGGCAAATTGAGTTTTGAGAACGCAGTGATGGTCATGAAGCTGGTTCTTGGCGAACCTCCAGAGGAGATCGCACCTTGGGCTTATATATGTCACATGTTTGATTTGTAGCTGTCAACTATTAAGTGGTGTTGGCTCTGAATGGGTTTACGTGTAAATATCCAGCAATCTCAGGACATGAAGGCTTTGGAACGGCAGTGCCCTGGTGGTCAGCAAGCTGCGGCCAAATCAAAAGCGAAGGCTAAGCCCAAGGCTAAGCCAAAAGCTTCTGGGAAAGCGAAGGCGAAAGGGAAGAGTCAACCGAAGGTCAAAGCGAAGGCAAAAGCTGCTGGTGGGAAGGCTCGGGCCAAAGCGAAGAGTGGAGCTTCGAAGAAGGTGTCGACTCGGGATCCACCGGAACCGTAGAGGGGGAGGAGTCAGAACCTGGAGAAGAAGATCCTGAGGTTGAGATCGTTATGAAGCGGCCTGCAGCAGCTCCTGGCCGGGTCAGGCGACCGCCTGTCAAAGAGCCGGAGCAGCCTGACTTGGTGCTGGAGCTCGAGCAGAAGAGGAAGAATGAGGAGGAGGCTCCTGCAGCTGATGCTTTTGAAATTCCGCCTCTCCCTGCAAAGCGTATGCGCAAAGCTACCACAATTGAGGATTCACAGATCTCGGGGTGGTATCTTGGTTGTGAGTTGTTGTTTTTTAACAGTGCAAATTGTGGTAGTTTATTGATTTTTTTGCTCAGCTACCAACACATATATGATCTGATTGTATATACTGAGACCTTGCCGAGGTCTTGCTTGACACTGCAGCAGGGTTTGGAACATGTGGAGCAGCAGCACTCGCAGCCTGCGCAGCCTACAATTGAAGTGGACTCGGCTTCGCAGGCTTCCACCCTACAGTGACTTTGATTGTTTCAACATGTTTCAACCTTATTTGTGCTTTTTGTTTGTGATGTATACTCTATATATATACATACATTATAATATATAGACGTTGATACATGAATGTTGTCTCAGGCTCGGGGCATCGGTGTCAACAGTGCCGGCGACAGCAGCGGAGCTTGAGATGCGAGCGCAGCTGGCGACCCTGCAGGCTGAGCTTGATGTCTTGCAGAAGAAGGGCCAGAGTGCGGCAGATGACCCGCAGCAGCCACTGAGGCGCATTCCTCCATCGCTGGCGTTGGACACACCGATCTTTGGGTCTCCAGACAACCAGATGGGATTGGAAGAGTCCCAATTCGCTGACACCAAGGTTGACCCGTCTTTGAAGGCTGCAGAAGGATCGAATGCTTCTTCGCTGGAGGCTAAGGTCCAATCAAAGGCTTCACTGAACGATGCTCCTGTGGCTGCTCCTGCACAGGAGCCTGCTGCTGAACCATCGAAGGTGGCTTCTGCACTGGGGGAGCCTGCTGCTATGGAACCACAGGTACCTGCGTTGAATGTGGCTTCTTCTGCACCGGGGGAGCCTGCTGCTATGGAACCACCAAAGGTACCTGCTTCCTCACTTGATGAGCCTGCTGCAATGGAGCCTGCACCTGCTGTGAGCCATGCGGCTCCTTCAACCACGCCTGCTCCTGCTATGTGCCCATTGATGGTGGCTGTACCGGAGGAGGCTGGCACTGCCATGGACCAGTCAAAGGTGGCTCCTTCACCGGAGGAGGCTGCTGTGGCTATGGAGAAGCCTGCAGAGCCTACTGCTCCTATCGGTTCTTCACAGGTACCACCTGCTGCTATTGAACCACCTTCAAATTTGGCACCTGCTGCTCCAATCAAACCACCTTCACATGTGGTGCCTGCTGCTCCTATTGAGCCAACTTCAAAGGTGGAACCTTCACCACAGGAGATGGCTGCTGGGGCTATGGCTCTTGTGGTGGCACCTGCCACTGCTGCGATGGCTCCTTCACCCGCGGAGCCTCCTGCTATGCCAAAGGAACCTGCAAACGCACTGACCATTTCGAAGGGTGCCATGCCCGTGGAATCTGTTCCTCCTGCCCACATTCCTGATCAGCCTCAAGTTGATGAGCGAGACCATGCTATTGCAACTTTGCAGGCCAAGCTCAAGGTGTTGGAAGATCAGTTATTGTCCAACGCCAAGGCTTCCAATGCCAAGGCTCCTCAAGTATCTTCGTTGAATGTGGTCACTGCGCCTCCAGCTGACCTTCCTGACCATGCCATGGTGGAGCTGGATGGGGAGCCCCTCAATCCAGTAGAGTTGGATGAGGAGATGCAGCGGCTCATCAATGAGAATTCTGGCCCTGGCAGTACATGGAAGGATGATGTAGTTGATAACGAAGAGCAGGAGGAGAAGATCAACTACAGCACCCACAGAAACAGTGGTATGAGGTTGAACCGTTTCATGGAATCCAAAGAAGGTGCCAAGTTTCCACATATGAGGGCCATGTTTGAATCAGCGCCTGAGCAATAACCAATTATTGTAAACTTTTATTTTTTTGTAATGCACTTTTCTCTGAGAGGCGCTGGTTTGTTCTTGTGGTCCTTGATTGCCGCTGTAAGGACAGAACGGCTTTGCTTCGTGTGTGGGTCCTGAACAAGGAGAACAGGAACCAGTGTGAGAGTGAGGTGATCCTCAGCCGTTCCAAATCGGCAAGGATTGAAGGCATCCGTGAATGCATCACTGTGAAGGAGATGATTAAGCGTGGCTGGCCAAAGGGCAAGATCTTGGGAGCGATCCAGAAAGGTGGTGGCATTAAGGACGAGCATGATCCTACAGATCCCACCCTGACGTCCTATTGGTGCATCACAGGCCGGAAAAAGGTGGACAGCGAGGAGATGAAGCAGGAGTCAACGATGCGGGTGAAGACAGAATCCAATGCAGAGTCTCTTGATGCGCTGCTTGGATCAACTCCTGCGCTGCCACCTTCATTGGGCCTAAGCGCTGCAGCTTCTGGGATGTCAGATGAGCAAGTCAAAGCTTTGGCTGATGCCTTGGGTTCCTTGTCGCCTTGTCGGCCTTTGTTTGTTGGTGCTTTGTGTGTTTGTCTGTGTGAAATCTTTTGTGTTTTTTGAACATGGTGCTTAATCATAGGCTCGGCTACCATGAGGTTTTGATGTACTACCATGAGTAATATATATTATAAATTGTATTACTGCTCCGCTACCATGAGTTCTGCATATGAGGTGGTGGTGATGCTTCGCAATCTGCCAATAGCTCTGCTCCTGAACCTCGGGCAAAGACAAAGGCCAAGGCGAAGCCCAAGGCCAAGACTACAATTCAGGAGGAGAAACCAAAGACGGCCAATGAGCTCAAGTCTGAGCTTCGTCATTGGCTTGCAATTCAATGGTCTTTTCAATTTTTGTCATTGCTGTTGAAATCAATATTGGTGTGGAGTAATTTTATATTTGTATTGGGAAACTATGAGACTTTGATATAATATATGTTTTTATTATATGTATGTATGATCCCTCAACCACACCCCATGATGCAGGCAGTGGCCTGAAGAAGGAGCTTGGTCAAATGACCGTTGCCACGGACCTGCCGAAGGACCATGCACTTCGCAAGGCGCTGGATCAGTACAAGACGCGCTTCGAAGAATCTTTTGAGGAGCTCCTTGATGGGATTGCTTTTGTTGAATCATGTTGAATCCAACAAATATGTATGTTTAAAACTATATGTAAACATGGCTGAGGCTAAAGAATCTATCGACCCTGGCTGATCTGACCGACTTCAAAGAGGAATTCTCTGAGACCGTGTCCTGGTATGGGTTGGGAGTTCAATGGATTTCATGAGCTGTCTTGAAAATAGTTCTCATCTCATTGGATTTCATGAGCTGTCAAGTAAGGGTTGGGAACTCTGATCATCGCTCAGGTATCTGCGATGAAGCTGGTCAAGGCTCAGGCCAAAGCATACATTGCAGAGATGAACAAACGCGCCAAGTGAGCGCGTGGGTTTTGAACATAGAATGTTGGGGTGTTGCGCCCAAGAGTGAATCCATTCCCCATAGCTTGCCATCATGTTTGGATGAGATGGTACAAACTGATAGTGAAGTATATACTATATAATAATTAATGGCGCTATATGCCTTCTGTGTGGCTATACAATGTCATACAAAATAAAAGCTCTGGCAAGAGGGGGCAGTCAATCGGGATTCCAGGGATTGGTGCGAACTCGTGGCTTTAACTGCATGGTGAGACCACCATTGCAATTGGAAAAAATGCGCCCTATCTGTCGAACTGGGGGGCCATTTGCATTGGAAGATTGAACCGACTATCTGCCCCCACGCAGGTTCTGCCCGAGATCGCCTGGAAGTGCAACGCCGGGCAGAGCTGGAATCATTGCGCCTCAGCAGAAACGGGCAGAAGGTTTGATCAGTTGATTTTCTAGGTTTGATCAGTTGATTTTTCTAACAGGGATTGTTTTTGAATGCTGGGTTTATATATAAATCCACCTAAAGAGCAAACCCATAGCACTATAGCTAGCAGCTAGCCCAAGTATATATGTTCTGATATTCTTATTGATCAGTCAGGTTGGCTAGCGCTGTGGGCAGCGGCAATTCGACTATCAAGCATGCCTGCAATGTTGGCGCGCTCTTTGGAAGTGATGTTTTCAAGACCCTTGGATGTGATCAAAGAAAGCTTTGCCTTTTTGGGGGGGGTGGCGCCACGGTGTGAGACCTGGTTCTGGGACACATTCTAAGTCCTGCACTGTCTCCAAGGTCTGATGAGCGCGGCGTCCACACTGCGTCGCGGCGGTGCGGCCTGGCACTTCCCGTGGAGGTGCAGTATATGCAGCTGCCGGTCTGCAGCGATTACAATGATGCTGGTGAGGCCATTGTCGATATCATTGACTGGCCTTTCTTGCAGCCTCACTTACTAGAACCCTGGTCATTGATGCGCCAAAGTTTTTAAACAAGTCTTTTTGGTAGGTGCCTCAAATAGCACTGAATGTGTGGTCAAAAAGAAACTGGATCAATAGATCCTATGATATCATATATTATACTACTATATTCCTATAGACTAATTTTATAATATGTTCAAAAAATATACCCAACCAGGAGTCTATAAAAAAGAAACCACACCTCGAGGGATCATGGCCAATATCTGAGGTTCAAGCATTGATTGACGAAGGCTTCTTACGGTTCATTTGCGACCCCAAAGATCTAGAGACCTACTGGGCGAACCTCTTGAAGGACTACCCGAACCACCCAGCTGGCCAACATCCTGCGGCTGCATTTCCTCTGAGCCTATATGGATTCTTGTCCTACTTGATAAACAAAACCCTTTGTAAGGTTTTCTGATTTCTGCACTGAGGAACACCAATAAATACCATCAATCTTTGAGATTTCATGTGACCCTCAATTGAGGAGATGAAGGGACAGCTCTCAATGCGTCATGGATGACCTTCCATGTCCAACCTGATCTTTCACCAAAGCTGTCTGATGCTGGGGTCAGCCGTTTCCTTTGCACAACAATTCCTTCAACACTGTAATGTGGCTGCACACTAGCAATTTTGATCATGATTTTGTTTGGTCGCCTAATGCCAATTGGGACTTGGTGCTAGTTATCCCTGCCAGGTACTTGTACGATGACAATGGAATCAACATCACATTGCAAGCGGCTGCCCAGTGGATTGCGGAATCCATCAACCGCTTATCTGTGGATGGTGTGCGATTGAAGGATCCCACTACAGGAGAGGAAGTCACCGGGTTTTGGATTAGAAGCAATTGTCTTGTTAGTGTGGGTTTGAATTTCATGTCTATCGCACAAGCAACCCTGCAACATATTGTCAAGCCTAGGCGGGCCATTTCTATGGGTATGCAGTCCACTTCAAAGGTGACTGGAAATATCTTGTGGCTTTGTTCAACATGACCCAGAGCGCCCAGCAAGAGCAGGTCATGGCCTCTAAAAGCCGTGGTAGATCATCGCCATGGCTTGTCAAATCCAATGGTTTGTAAATGTGTTCAACATCTACCATAGAATGATTTGTTCCAAGAGTCTTTTCACTTATATTGGGTCACACTTTGTCCCTGGCAGGTTTGTTGGAAGTGCGGCGCCAGCAAGGGGACTTCAGATCCCAATATGTGCTATGTGAATTTGAACCATGATGCGCCCTGGCGTCGCACCGCTGTCTCTATGTGGAGCGTTAAGCCTGCTTTCGCAAACATTGCAACTTGCATTTGTTCCAAATATGTTTTTGTGTTTTTGTTGGTGGTGGTGCCACCCACCAAGCACAAAGACTTCTCATTTGGTGTGTGATATGGTTTGTGCCATGGGGTTCAAAACAGTGATCTTTCGGGGTTCCAACCATGAGGTTGGATTCTCAAAAGAGATGGTTGCGCCAGATGTGCTGCACTGCTGGCACCTTGGTGTTTGCAGGGATTTGATTGGATCCGTGGTCCGCCTATTGGTGTCAGAAAGATATTGGCCAGGGTCCAACATCAACGACCGTTTAGCATTCGCTACTGCTTCATTGAAAAGGTGGGCGAAGCATCGTGCATTGAGCCTGACTATCAAGCGATTGACAAAGCAAAACCTGTCTTGGGGTGATCAGTACTTTGGATAAAAACAACCACTTTTTGTTGGTACTAGCTGAAGGTTAGTTGGAAAACTATATATATCTATATCTATATATATTTTGTCACTAACCTCTTTACATTACCATTGGCTAGCTGTCCAGGTATCCAGAACTACGTTGCAAAGGGTCAGATTCACGAGTGGTTTTGGGGTGGTTGAATGATCAGCTCCAGACAAAGGGCTGCAGTATGGATGATGTGGCATCCGCACCACAGTTGGAAGAAAGCATGTTTGGAATTTTTCTTGTACGCAAACCTGATAGCTTAAGCTCTATAGGTTTCTAGGATCGCACGACCTTGGTGTACCAAACTCTTGGCACCCAGGTTGTATGGCTGGGCGAATCATGGATGTCGATGCTACACACGGCTCCTATGTTCCTCTCAGCTGCTGAAGATGAGCACCGGATGCACATTGGACAGTTGATGCTACGAACCTATGTGAAGCTGGCTCGGTGGGCATTAGATAGCAACAAAAAGTTGTTCCGATGTCGTCCGAAGCTTCATCTTCTGACCCACTTAGCTGAAGATAGGAAACCATCAAGGCTCAACCCTGTTCACTGTGCTTGTTGGATGGACGAGGACTTTGTGAAACGTGCAATGAACATAAAGAAGAAGCTTCACAAACGCACTGCTACAGAGCGTACCTTGCAAAGGTACACCCTGGCGTTAAGCACAAAGTTGCGAGCAGCGCAGAAGGATCTGTGAGGAAAAACAATTTGCCAGCACATGTTTTTGAGCAGGCTCTGCTGAGTATGGGGAGCTGGCAAACAAAACCCATAACAAAACCCATGTATATATATCACAGGTAAACAATATATACATATATATTGATTTATATAAACATACGTACTATGCATTAAAATTATGTGTATATATATATATGTAATATATGTTTTTGTTGGTGGCTCAAGGCGGCTCATAAAAAGAGCCTGGGGCAACAACTAAGTTGATGTGGCCAAAGCCCCAAGTAGCGTGAAACTGCGTGAATTTTTGGCAAACATCTCAAATGTACACTTGGTGCTTCTCAGGTGTACGAACGAGAGTATGTACAACATGATCTTGTTCAAATGCACCTCTAGGTGCAACGATCCGGTCGGGTCCGCAGGTCCGTGGATGGGTTAAGAAAACAAGCGGTTGAGGTTCGGAAAGCCGGTACGGTTTCTCCCAAAATGCGGTACGGTTGTTTCCATTCGATCCGACTGACCGGTCGTACCGAAAATGGGACATGACCTCATGTTAGAAAAGTAAAACAACACAGGTACTCCGAGTATCTATTTTCCGAGGTACTTTGAGGGTCAAGGTATATATATATAATACTAGAGAGGTACCTGGATCTTCTCCAAGCGTGCAACATTTCTACCTTTGGGCTGGGTCATTGACCTGCAGGGTACTGTTCTATACTGGACAACGACGGAATTCACAAGTAAGTCCCTCTCCACCAATCACTCCCACTTTCTTCGGCAAATATAGAAGACTATGTCATGGTATGGTGGGAAACTCCACGCCAGCTCGTGGAGTGGAAGACTCTTTTCATTGAGAAACAATCCTCAAACCATCTCAAATACAAAACACTTCATGCATATATATGCATACATCCCTATAGGCCTCCAGTCGTACCTCCTCAGGTTCGGTATAACTGGACCCGGCACCCACCCCAGTCCCACCAAACCTCAGGTTCGGTACGAAAACGGAGGCCGAACGTTATACCTTTTTAACCACCCCAACTGATCGGCTTCGGCATGGTCGTCGAACGTCTCACTCTGAGTCCAGACGAGCTCGGTGACGTCCACGTTGCTGTACTTGTCAGGGCCTCCGAGGCGAGGAGCTTCGTTCACGGTTGGACCGCGCGGCGCCGCATCGGTTGGGACCACGCGCGGACCGCATCGGAGCGCTTCCAGGAGCGCGGCCAGCGGCCAGCGGCCAGGCGCGGATGGTGGACGGAGCACGTGAAGGTTCATGAAGTTGACCAAGAAAAGAAGATTCACGAAGCCAAAAAATACTACGACCCCCCTGAATTGATCCTCATTTCCTGGCATGTGGCCAAAGGAGGGAGACTAAAAAAGGTGGTGGTCTCCAACACACATCTCCAACCCAGGATTCACAGGGCCATATTGATGATAGCATTCATAACTATAGGGATCCACTGCCACCTTCTCGGGTTCGGCACGACTGGACTCTAGACCCTCCTGGTGCCTAGATATACGAACACATCACCTTCTCAAAGGGGGGCAGTAGATCCATGAAGACCTCTGCTTGCCTTGGTTGTAGGCAGTTACTTAAACTCACATCGACCAGCATCACCATGATAAACAAAGCCACCTGGGCCATCTGAAGCGACCAATCATGCTTGCCTCGAGGAAAACAACAACTTGATCCATGTTACAAAATGGGGTAGGGGTCTTCATTTTGTAGAGAGGTATTGGAACATAGATACAACTTGTATCTTGGGATGGGAAGATTTCATCTCGGTTTTGCAGAAAGCGTCTAGATGACTACATCTGCAAGCAAGAGCTGCGACAGTAAGAGATGCAAGCACTGTTTGGACCAAATCTAAAATTCTCACAAGCCAAGTCACCCAAAAATATCCAAGATTCTAAGTGGAAGCCTCAAAGATTCATGGAACCAACCTGACACGGATTGCCCTTGAAAGAGGCTATTATCCTCATCACCTGTGGAGTAGTGCACGTGATGTCTTAACGGCCTCCGCAGAAACCGGTGTGATGTCTAGGTGCTTCCCAGCTTGAGACGTCTCTATCATTCCCTTAAGTTCATCCCTTTGAAGCTGTGAACGACCTGGGAAAACGGTGAGCAGCTGCCTTCCCTATTCCTATAGGGCTCCAAGCATATCCTCAGAAGGTGGTTAGACCCCCAAAACCCACCCCAACCACCTTCAAAACGGAGGTGGGCGGTTGGAGCCCTAGGGATTATAGAGCTTCCCCACCCCGGCTCGCCCCGGTTCCGATCGGACTCTTCAGGAAGACTTAAGGACCCGGTCCAGGTGTGGTGCAAGGTGTGGTGGTCAACCCCCGAACGGCCTCCAGCACCTGAGGGTCGGTCGTCCTACCGGTAGACCGAACCGTTTCGGAGGTGCGAAAACGGAGGTGTAGGGTACCAACAAAAAGAACGAACCCCAAAACTACCTTGGGGGGGTGTTGGGGTCGGATTATAACTGTACATATAGACACACCAACCTGGTTCTTCAATTTGACCTTTTGAAGGTTCCTAAGTGACCCTTAGGAGGCTTAAGTGACCTCAAACCAGGTTATCGAAAGGTCACCTTGAAGAACCAGGAATATGATCATCATCCATGCAGGTCCATATATTCTAGGCCAACCTCAGTTTCACCAAGTGATGTCGAGACAAGGCACGCTCGAACTTCGTGATCAACGACATGCGAAGCTTCATCTCGTAGCTGTGCCTGAGCAAGTGAAAAGGGGAAAAGCAACCAGGGTTGTGTTAACGTTTGTAGATCAAAACCACGTTCCATAGTCTGTGTTCAAAGTCTTGGCATGGGTTGTCCCACTCCAGTACAGTTGAAGTGTTCTCTGAAACTTCAGAGGAATGAAGACGTTCTGAACTACAGGAATGGCGAGGGATTCAAAGGCACTTCTCTCAGCAAACAGCAACTACCACGAACTACCGCCATCCGCGAAACGTCCTCAAACCACTGAGAATCTTCGCGAAACAAAGATCCCTTCAACAACGGAAGTTCGCCTTTCCCAGCAATCTGAACAGTAGCATGATGCTCTATAGGCCTCCAGTCGTACCGAACCTGAGGTTCGGTGGGACTGGGGTACACCTTCTGAGGAGGTACGACTGGGATGTTGCATGCGCCGATTTCATTGTTTGGGGGACGAACAGTGAATCCGATGCCATCAATCCCCCGCCGCTCTCCTCGCCTCGTCTCGTTGCCATGGATGGTCTGATCCTTGAAGTCGGCATCCTTGGTCGTGTCTGTGTCTGTGTCCGCCGCGCCGGTGGTGACCGCGCGCCACCGCGCCCGCGGGTTCGAGTAAACCAGAGATGAGTTGGGAAGCGTTTAATTCATGTTTTAAAATGAATCTGAAACACGTCATGGTCTGGAAAAAAACTTGACTGTGTCAAGGATTTTAAAAAATCATCCCAAGTTAGGGTGTGCAATTAAAACAGCATCTGCCCATTTAGAGTATCACATAACTCATATGACCATATATGACCCATGTTTTGCAGCTGCTCGTCCTGACTCCAAGCACGTTGTGGCATCGACGTGACGGACACCGGCTAAGGTGACCGGATCCGCGGCTAAGGTGACCGGCCGCGAGTTCAGAAGAACCAGGGCGGTGGAGTTCGGAACCCATTGGTGATGGTGAGGGGAGATAGCCCTGGCCCTTTCCATTCTAAAACAAAGGGCCGAACCCAAACCGGTTCTCCAATCCCCACATCATCGCAAGTGCACGTGCAATTCCGATTGTTTGATGAAACCAATTTCCTGGATTCAGCCTTATTTTTCTAGCAGCGAGAAACATCTAGCTCTCAACCACCACCCCCAAACAGGCTCAAAAAACAAGATGGAGCCCACGAACCCGAATGCAAACACGTTCGAAAAGCTACATATGTCCAAATGACACTCTTGTAGGACACTCTTGTGGGACACTCTTCTGGGACACTCTTGTGGGTGACTCTTTCTTGTAGGACACTCCTTATGGGACACTCTTGTCGGACATTCTTGTGGGACACTCTTGTGAGACACTCTTGTGGGACACTCTTGTAGGACACTCTTGTGGGACACTCTTGTAGGACACTCCTTATGCGACACTCTTGTCGGACATTCTTGTGGGACACTCTTATAGGACACTCTTGTGGGACACTCTTGTAGGACACTCTTGTGGGTCACTTGCAGGACACTCTTGTGGGACACTCTTGTGGGACACTCTTGTGGGACACTCTTGTAGGACACTCTTATAGGACACTCTTGTGGGACACTCTTGTCGGACATTCTTGTGGGACACTCTTGTAGGACACTCTTGTGGGACACTCTTGTGGGTCACTCTTATGGGACCCTCTTGTCGGACATTCTTGTGGGACACTCTTGTAGGAATCTCATGTGGGACACTCTTGTAGGACACTCTTGTGGGACGCTCTTAAAGGACACTCTTGTGGGACACTCTTCTGGGACACTCTTGTCGGACACTCTTGTGGGACACTCTTGTGGGACACTCTTGTAGGACACTCTTGTAGGACACTCTTGTAGGACACTCTTGTGGGACACTCTTGTGGGAAACTCTTGTGGGATACTCTTGTAGGACACTCTCAAGGGACACTCTTGTGAGACACTCTTGTGGGACACTGTTGCGGGACACTCTTGTGGGACACTCTTGTGGGACACTCTTGTGGGACACTCTTGTGGGGACACTCTTGTGGGACACTCTTGTAGTTGACTCTTGCCTGGGGCCTGCAACACATATTTATAAATGGTCGAAATCTGCCTGTGTTTTGAAAGCAGTCGTTTCATGAAACCACCGTTTTGCGCGCCTTTTCAAAGCGATGCTCCTCACATGAACGATCACGACTCTTGCCGCAAAGCACACTTTAAAGCTGTTAGGTACCTATAAATGACCTTACGGCCCTGCACTCTAGGTGACACTCTGCGGGACAGTCGAGCCACCCGCCCTATGAAGTCTTCACACATGAAAGTCGAAAATCCCACGGGGTTGCACACTGAGCCCTTGTGAAGCCTGAATTGCACCAGCATCTCAAGAATCAGGTGGGCCATTGAATGCGCTTTGGGTTTGAGTTTGTAGAGGGTCATGTTTGCACTCAAGGCACTCTTGGCAAGCTGCATGTAGCATAGGAGGAACTTATACCCATCCGCAATTGCTTTTTGAGCTTCTTGCTCACTCAAGAAAAAGCCTGCTCCAAAAACAGTCCGTAGGAAACCTCCAATAGAAGAAGTCGCATCTCGCATCAATATCAACATAGGCCCATGCGGGCCATGCTCATGATCTGGCAAATACTCTGAAATAAGAAACCCGAGAAACTTGCAAACCTTCCCTGTATCCATCCCCTTGGACCACTTGCCACATGGGAAGTGCCGGGGCCCATCGTAATCCAGCAAATCCCACGACAACTTTCCAAAGTGTGTAGGTTCACCTCCATGAATACGTTGAAAACAACTCAATTCTTCGTTGAGAAACTTCATTGATTCTTCTTTGGAACGCTTTTTCAAGACAGTGCGCAGCAGGAACACTATGCTGGAACCGCAATAGTCCTTTCCCAGACCAGCGTACCAAACATGAAACAAGTCGACCTTGTAAAAGTTGGCCATGTTCCGTGGCTCAGTAGGGAGGAACTGTAGCAAAGGTGAGGGATGGTTCCACGGCAGCATGTTTCGCTCCCCAGCTGTGCTCACCCAATCCGCTGATAGAATGTCTAAATCTTCATAATGAGGTCCGTTGGTTTTTCCTGCCGCGCAAAGATAACATACTCCGGGCAGTAGAGCTTTTGAATCAGCACTTTTTCGGATGTTGTTGAAGCTTCGATTCATGTAGCCCGCATCGCGGAGGAATGGGGCGTCCCCAGTCAACCCCAAAATGGCTATCCTGAAGACACGACCCTCAACTTGGATTCCACCATCCAGCAAGGCAGCCAGTTCCTGCCCCCAAAGCTTCAGCAGGTCGTAGAAAACTGATGGGTCTTCTTTAATGTACTTGTTGTGGATAGCACAAAACATAAAGCGGTTCCCCAGCGAATTTCCAAGAAGATTGATGCCCATGGTGACCTCGTTCGTGTTGGCTGCATTGGCATCATCTCTTTTTCTTTTTCGACCATGAAACACGGTTGTGGAAGGCTGCATGGCGGAAACCTGGCATTTGGAAGTTCCCCTCCCCAGGGCCGGGTACATGCTGGTTATGACGATGCTGTCTCGTTTGAACGTTCGACCGCCATCACCATGTAAAAAGTATGGGACGACATTGCTGTAGTCTGAAAGGCCAAGTTCAAACAGCTCATGCCGGGGGTAGGCCAATCGGTAAGCGTGCCAAAACTCTGTCAAAGTTTTAGAAGCCTGCTTCAGCGGTGCACCAATCAACTTGTGCGCGCAACCTTGCTTTGCAAGCGCAAGCAGCACATCCTTTGGTAGCAGCACTGGATATTCAAAACCATTGTCACCAAGCTTTACATTCGTGATGGGGATGTTCAGGGCTTCCCCACAAACCAGTAGAGTCCGGAACAGGGGTGTGTCAGCATCCTCCATGCGCATAGACGCAATGCGTTGAAGAATTGGGCAGCGATCACATTTTGAAGCTGCTCGAGCTTCCTCAACGCAGTCATTCGCAGGAACCTAGGCTTCACACACCCGGTTTGCACACAAACTTGCTGCAAACAAGCCTAGAAAACCTCTACAGCGCAAGCCCCAGCACGCCATGCAGCTGAGAAGCGCCACGGCTGTAGTTCTTTGCTATGTGCTTCACGGTGTCGCTCAGCTGCACCGGACCTGGCCAACTTTAGAGGGTGCGTTGGGCGTGAAAAGCTGTTTCAGGGAAGATTTGCTGGCAGCACGGCTGCGTATCATGTTTTCCATCGCTAGCATCGTGGGTTTGCTGCCATTTCCCCTGAAGCAACTTAGGTTCTATGAGGTGTCCTTCACACCTGCATTCCCAAGTTGAACCACCCCAAAGCTACTGTACCACGATGATCAGATTTCTGATCGGACCAACTCACTAGTGAATCAGTCCTCCTGCTTCAGCTTGATAGCTTTTCTGGCCTTCTGCACGAAGAGCCTCGTTGCACATGATGAGAGGCCGAATAGCCGTTGTAATGCTCTCTCAACCGTGACTGCAATGTTCAGTGATCTCAATAATACTTCCAGAATGCTTGTGGGCATCCCAGTCAAGGCTGACATCCCCTGACTGAGGATCTGGCTTTGAAGCCGCTTCAGCGCTGGTAGCCAATGACATCCTCGTGCACCGGTCGCAGCTATGGATTGTAAACTGCGATGAGCCAATGGGTAAAGAAAAAAGGGCAATATATAGGGCCTTATATAAGTACACTTAGGCTGGCCTCCTTTTTATTGCGGTCTTCTTGACTCTCCATGGAATGATGGAAAGCTAGAATCAAAATTGCGGGACAAGTTTCTCTTTCTGGGCAGCTTTGTAGTGCGACTCCAACTTTTGGCATTGCCTTATTAAATCAAGGGCTCCATATGCACAACGACATTGGCTTAACCGGAAACTCTAGAATTATAGGCGGATGATCTTGAAACTGTGCATTGGCGTGCAAGATAGGACTGCAAGTAAGGTACTCCCCAGAGAACTCCCCAGCACTCTCACCCTCAGCTTGAACTTCAGTCATCTTCTCATAGATATCATCCAGGTTCTTGCGGATCGCCTCCATCTTGGCCACAGACCTGAGGTACATCGGCTGCGGATATTCTACTGCAAAGGGGAATAGCATGAGTGGATGGGAGCAGCTTGGCAAACAGTTGTTGCGTTCTTAAGGGTATAGGCTCTAATTTTGAGCAAGTGTCGAAGCACAAGATTTGTCCGTCTTGGCAAGCTCATGGAGCTTGTCAATGGTGTTTGTCATCTTGTGGATTCCCTGGAGGGTTCCCTTCAACATGTCAGGAAGCTTCTTGGGTGCCTTAGCTAGCGCCACCTGTTTGGAAAACATATGTAAGCAAATACAGCACATGTAATTAAAGCACCATGTGATAAATAAAATCAGGTTGCACTTTTGCGGGCGTCACCTTCCAAATCCAAACTCCCACAGGCCCCTAGGCCATCCGCAAAACCCCCCGTACTGAAATCCATGCTGGGCAAGCTATCATCAGCTTCTACTTCCTGCTCGAACGAACGTTTGCGTGACATCCGCTCCACATCCTCCCGTTTGAGCGAGCCCTCCGTGCGAGTGTTCACCCAATACTCGAGAATGGTCTCATCATATTCACACCGCCTCAGATCAGTGCTTGGGCATTGCAAAGGAGCCGCAAAGCGTGTGTTTCATATTGCGTAGCTAGACTGCCTGCCACGACATATGTTTTAGCAATTATAAATGTTAAGGAGCCGAACCAATCCATGGGCCGTGGCCCATTTCTTGATCTTCTCAATGCGCTCCCTGGGTTGCGTGCCACCCCCGTATACAATTTAGAGACTGACTAGAAACAAAAGAAAAGAGTACAATCGCAAAAGCGAAGAGTGAAGAACAATGGCATGTGTGTATTCTTGAATTGGCCTGCTGTACTTCAACTCCGTTGCCATATCCTCCTCGGAATAAAAGCCACCCTTGACCTCCAAAGTCTTGGACTTTGTGGTGACGCATAAGATTTCCACCGTTTCAAGAAAGATGGCCTCGCAACACAAGGTGATCTCATTCCAAACTCTATGATGACGAACATTGTCATGTATCAAACCTGTGGACACTGTAGGCCCCGCCTTGACACCTCCTGATTTGCACCACATTGAAAAGAGTTTCTCCCTTCCACCTGCTGTGTTCCACATTTTGAAAATGTCCTCAGGAACCTCGAGTCGACCCGTGGTTGATTTTGGTGTGCAAATTCTACGGACCTTCTCCCGTTCAGAGCGGTGCATTGTTGTGGGGTGCATGACGACGGGAACAAACTCGCTCGGCTCCGCTTCTGCCACAGGCTCTTGACCACGATCACCTGCATTTGGCTCAGAAGCTGGCGGGGCATCAGCAGGACGAGCCTTGGCCGGCAGCGGAAGGGAAGTGGCCTGGTGTTACACAAGAGGCCTTGGTGAACAGTATATATATATATATCTATACTTATGAAATTGGAAAGGTGGTGGTTCAACTTTACTGAATGTAGACGCGTCACACTAGCATCTGCAGCAGATATACCGGGTTGGTCGAGAAGCTCATGATCATTGAGGGCATCAGTCTCCTACAAACATACATGCATTCATGCACAAATCGGAGTTTGACACATATAGTCAACAAGACTGCCTCACAGACCTCACAACGCATCCCTGCAATAGTCCTTGGGAAGTGCTGCAGCCGGCGTCATCTCAACCAGGCTACGATGAGTCGTTTGCAACTCATCAACCATGAGCAAACTTGACCCTCCGGAATGTTTTTCCATGGAGTCGAAATCACCCTCCAAGGACCGGCAAACAGGCTTCTCAATCCCCGGGGCCCTAGATGGTGTGGGGTTGGCAAGGAGACGGTTGATTTTGTGAGCAGTCTTCTCCAACTGAGCCGGCTTTGGAGGAGTGAACGGTGCCGGAACAGGTGTCTCTGGTGCTACCAGTTCCTCACCCTCAGCACGGAGAGCACATGATGGCTTGGCTGTAGAAGGCCTAGCAATTGATCGCAAATCCACCACACTGGTTTGATAGGGGCTGCAGGGGGGAGGTACAGTGCTTGGCAGCACCCGTGCTGCGCCCGCTGCATCCAAGGTAGGTGTAGAACCATTGTCCTACCACAGAATGCAACCCTGGATCAACATCCCGATTTTCAAACAGACGATTGGAAGATATATATATATATATATCACCATCAGCTTTGACAACAGCCAAGGACAGACCTGGTGGTTCCACTGTTTCTTGAAGGCAGAGAGCTCTTCCGCTGTGGCCGGGATGGTGGTTGCATCTGAGATCCCTCGATGATATGTATGTGGGGACCCGTTCGCGTCATCAGTTTCATCCACCAGCGTCTTAAGCACCTAGCTGGCAGGTCATGCTTGAACTTGGGGGCCTACCTCGACACAACATGGTTGCACGATAGTGGACAACACAAAATAAGCCAGTTGGGTGGAATATCGTTGTTTTAAATACATGTTTCCATGGGCCAGCCTCTAAAACCTCCACCAGTTGAGCAGGGTCATCCGGCAACATATGCTTAATCTCTGCAACGATGTCTACCTGCGCATCCTTGTCCATGGCCTTCACGGCAGACATGAGGGTCGCGGCCGACCATTGGCTCCGCAAAAGGTTTTCCGAGCTCATATCACCTGCGCAGGGAGGATCGCAGTCTGACCCAGAAATGCACCATGCCCCAAAACCCTGCGAGGTTCCCGGCCAAAACGAAACACTTTCGCGTAAAACCGACCTAAGATTGGTGCGTCGATGGATCCGGTTGTTTCACATGTCGGCATGGTCGTTTCATGGGTGTGCATGGGTGTTTCACGAAATGCAATTTCGCGAAAAAACGTGCATGGTTTTCTCAAACTCACGAAAAACAACTGCGAAAGACATATTTCGAAGGATTTCGAAACGTTTCAAAGCTTCTCAAAAGATCTTTCTCAAAATGTGGCCTGTGTGGCCTGTGAGGGGCGGGGCCATGATGCTAGAAATGCGGGCCCCAAATCGGTGTTCATTTTGCGCTCGAATTCGGACGCAAAATGAACACCGATTTGGGCCCCACCCTGGCCAACCCAAGAGGAAAATTGTCAGTAGCCCTGCCTTCAAAGGATGATCGAAGCCCACAGCTACCGTGCAAAAAAGGCCACAGTCTTCTCAGCCAAGTGACCATACGACGATGGGTGCATATATATATATAATGTATGGATCGACATTTCACATTCAACATGTGAGTTATATATATATATATATATTATACACTGATTGGAAAAACTGCCGCGGGCAATTTTCATGCATGCGGGTTTGTGTGGAATCACACATGATATGCATGGACTCGCATGCGCAACAAAGATTGGCAATCACATCTGTTTGGGAATGATCCACTCCCAACCAGACGGGATCTTTAAGCCTTTGGCCCCTGCAAGATACCGGACTACTTCTTTCAAGTAGGCATCATCCCACTGATCCAAATCAGGGGCGCTGGCCCAAAGGCGACCTAGCTCGTACTCACTGGTTTCAGCTGTGGGAGGCACCGTTGTCTTAATCATGTGCGGGTAAAGAGCTGCAGCTCTCTGGGCAAAAGAGCGGGTATAGGTCCTTGGCTGCGTCGACATGTATCTATATGCAGTATATATGTATTGTTTATGCGCGCAACCATGCTCATCAAGATGCAACATATTTTCGATGCATGCTGCCTGGCTTCTGTGTTTGGGTCAACTGCGGTGTCCCATGATATCTACGACGCCCCTTACGATCTTTGTACTGGACAACTGGTTTGAAGCCAGCGCGCTTGTTTTTTCTTTAGCAACTGCCGGAACTTTTTGGTCATCTTTCCTTTCCAGAAGTATGCTATGACCTTTGAGTTTGACCACAGCAATGTCCTCTTTGGCGTCGGATGGTCGTAGTGGCCCATCCAAAACCAGGTTCGCCAGATCTGCGCAGCGAGTCGAAGCGTTGCCGCTGGATCTCAAAGTGGGAATGGGTCTGTGAAAACGGTACATTGTAGATATTTCTCTCATGGCCTTGATATGTTCACATAACTCTTGGAAGCGGGGATGTCTTGCAAGTAGGCTGCTTCCGGGCTGTTCCACTATCATGATTGCCCCCAAAGATATCGCCAACCATGCAACTAATACACTCCTGGGGCGCATGCAAATGCACGAGGACAAAACATGGTGTCAGCAGTCAACATCTTGCAACAGACATCTCCTTGATACCATAGCATTGGCAATTTGGTTGCACTTGGTGTCAAAGCCGATCGGGTCCAAGAAGCTTTTACCGGTCGATGGTCGCGAGATCGAAACCCAGCAGCTGCACTTGACCCCCATCCAGACAACAAATCGGCCCCCTGGCACCCCTCGCAGAACGGAGACCACATGAGTCCTGAGCTGAATGCTCAAAGATTTCCGTATATCTTGAATCACCGTATATATATATATAGCACTTGTTGAGGTCCCTACGCAAAGCCAGCTGGGGTTAGGATATCATGTCCACGGTGGTACTGCAGGTCAAGTCGGGCACCGCAACCGTGCACCTCTCTCATAGTGTTTGTCAGCTCCCCATATCCTGCGTAGTGCTCAACAAATGTAAAGTCCTGCCAGCGGGGCAATGGCGCAGTGGGACATTTATTGCTGGAACAATTGTTCACATCAAGCTGCACCCCCCATCCTGAGAAAGCTGCAAGCGCTCATTCCAAAGAATCAGTAGGACGACCAAGATCAAGATCTGTTGGCGCCAAAAAATGCTCGTCCAGTATGTGAAAACACCGATACGTACCTTTGTTTCCAAACATGCAACTCTGGCGCCTTTGGAGCCTTGGCTTTCAACAGCTGCACCCCCACTTGAAACGCATTGCGCTTGCACGGACGCGGCATGAGACAAAACCTGTTCTTCTCACCGTCCACTATGAGCCAGGTTTCTCACCAAAAACACAAAATGTCGATCCATATGATGTTGCGAGCAAATGTTGATCATTGCAAGCATTGCAAGATGCATGCAGTCAGACACCGTTCGCAAGCATGTCAGTATGACGTTGTCGTAGAAGCTCCGAGGGGTCAGCCAGACCCAGTGTAGCCAAAACGTTGGCCGGCATGGGAGTACCTGGCGAGGTCCAGAATAAGCAGCGTGCGTATGACCAAGATAGGTCAGAAGGACTATGAAGGACTCTATTTATGGGAATTTGTCCTTGTAACCTATCTTTGATCAAGGGTTGCTGTTTCCAAAAAATGGTTGATCTAATTCTTTTTTATATACACAAAAACACACCCGGCTTTGTGCTTTTGTGTCCCCTCAACCTCTTGGTATAGGCTACATATATGTCCTATAGGTGCAATAGTTAAAGGGTTTCATCGCACACCCCACCCAAGCCCATTTTCTTCGCATCCCACGCCAAGCTTCTATCATGGTTTGTTTGCGTAGTCCAGCTTTCAGCAGGCAGCAATGCACTGGGAAATCGGGCCACTGTTGAGACTACGTGCACTTATAATCACAAAGATGATGTTTCAAAAAGAAGCTGTTGACCCAAAAGTATACTTGTCGTATGCATCGGATGAAAAATGGTGGCAGGCCTTCCCGGAGCAGCCTAATGCAGCCTACTGTCATGCTGACATGGAATCTCATCCAAAATGTTGCACATACATATGTGCACCGCCAATCTGGGCCAAAAAGGCATGTGGCCCCCACTCAGGACTTGGAGCCAGCGAGGCTGTCAACAAACTTCAGCCCATCCGCGTTCAGCTGCTCGCCTCAGTGTGGGATTGTTGGATTGGTCGAGCCTTTTTCGTTCTATATTGTTGAAAGGTGTCAGTTTGGTGGATGATGGTTCAAGTGGCGCATGTCGGGCTGTGACAAAAACTGGTTGGCCAAATCCTCATTGATCACAGCTGTCAGCTTGAGCTCACAATCGGCATTCTCCCAATGATGCTCACAGAAAAGCCACCAATTCTCCTCTCACGCGCTGTTTCATGTATGTGCGCTCAAAGGGTGCGTATGTTGGGTTCAACATTGCAATGTTCAATTTGTTTTGAAAGAGTTGGTCAGTCCTCGCACCAAGTGTGACCAGTGAGATGCTTGCGCAAAAAGCTGTTGTACACATCACGCACGCAATCAAACTTTGCCATGTTGTGCTTTGAGGTGGGCCGGTACCGTTTTGCAAAGGTAGCCTTCTCCCCACCTTTTGGTTTGGGTTCCTTCTTTGGGGCTCTCTTTGGTGCAGTCTTTGCTTTTGCCTTCTGTTTTGGCCGCTTGCCTTTGGAATTCTTCGCTGGGCTCTTGGAAGTCCGGCCCTTCGCTGGGCGCTTGCGTGGGGGTGGGGCTGAGTCTGATTCTGTGTCTACAGGTTCTTCCTCATCTTCTTCCTGGTCGCCCTCCTCCTCCTCCTCTTCTTCCTTCTCTTCCTCCTCTTCCTCCTCCTCTACCTCCTGTTTTTCTTCTTTCTTGGCCTTCTTTCGTGGCTTCTCTGCAGTCTTACCTGGCTTCTTCTGTTTTGCCTTGCCCGAATTCCCACCATGATCTGCACCATCCCCTTTCTTCCTGTCCTCCTTTTTGTGGTTGTCCTCAACCTTGGTCTTCCCCTTACCTTTCTCCCCACCCTCTTCTTTTGGATCGACCTGGTCAACCTTCTCCTTTTGTTGCATCTTCAACTGTTCCTCGCGCTTGACGAAGTTTGGGTCCTGCACATCAGCAAACATGTTGCTTACAAATTGCCTGGAGCGTTCAGGATTCAACCTCTATATTTTAATTTGGGTTTAATCCTTGTCCTTGGCCGATTCGCTTCGAACCTTCGCAAGCTCCAATTCAAAAGAGTGCTGGTTCTGCGTCTCTGCGTTATCCATCTTGGATCCTGAAAGCCCCAAAAATATATATTACATATGGACTGCAGGGAAATCCAAGCCAAAAATGCGTGCGTGCAAGAATCCTGAAGCCGCTCCCCCACCACTGGTCAATGATGATGGCACGGCAGTAGCACGCTCCCTGAAGTAGGCAGGTCTAGACATTTTAATGACATTTCCATACATTTCCGATATACTTGTTTTATCCCAGAGGTCAAAACAGGGTCACTCAACCTGTCTTGGTTTATCTCGCTGCGACAAAGGTTCGCATTTCCCATCTTCGCTTTGACGGCTTCGAGAAGGGCGTGAACAGCTTCTTTGCTAATCTTCGAAGAATCGGCTTTGGGAGGCGGCGGTGCGGGCGGACCGGCACCTTCTGACATGAGGTCCGTATCAGCTAAAGCTTCTAACGTTGCCCAAGCCTCTTCTGACTCGAGATCCGAATTGCTGCGGGAAAGAAATTCTCGGAGTTCATAGTTGGAAGGGCTGGTCTGCATGGGTTCCTCACCATTGCCTTCAGACCCCTCCTCACTACCATCTTCGTGGTCAGGTTCCTCATCATCATCAAAAAGTGATGGATTACGACCCTCCTTGCATGTGAGGGGAGGGGGAGAAGACAAATGCAAGTTGTTTCCCCAAAAGGATTGAACATTTTTAGTGGCAAAGGAGTAAACGTTTCAACGTGGCATCCTCGTAAGCCCGGCTGTGAGCTGTTGCGAAGTCATAGACAAGGTCACGAATGTGATTGTCCTAAACCAGGGTTGAATGAGGTTCAAACCCACCAGCAAGGAACCAAACAAGTTTTGATATATCAAAGATTCCCAAACATGTTTTGAATCCCAGGTGCCCTTGGAAGCTCCCATCTCTTCCACTTCCGTTTTAGTGCGCAAAGCATTTGTCTGATCACAATTGCGGTTGCATGGATGACTGTTGCGGCACCGTCGTGGCTGCAATCGACCTCCATAAGTTCATAGAACTGTTTGATGGGGACCTTGATGTAGGAAATCCGATTGGTCAAGTGAACTCCTTGATCGGCCATGGTCTTGGTGTATCCCTTGAGAAGGTGATAGTTGCACCGAATGTTTCGCAAAGAGGGAGCAACAATCCACTTATCCTCCGCATCCTTCACAAGTTGTTGGTGCTTCAAAGCACGCTTTCGGAGGGCACGGTTGAGTTCCCACGATGGAACGCATGGCTCGAAGGAAAACGGCATGAATGCCGAGTGGGACCCGTATTCATCCTGACATACCCCTAGCCAGAATGCTGCAGGATGGATATGTTCTTCCGAATGTATACCTTACCTTCCCGGTTCCCAGCCCATGGGTTAGCCACCCGCCAATGCCCGAGGGCGCACTGTATGGTGATCACGGTCTTCACGCTGCTGCGGCGCCATTCGCGCCCGCCAAAAAGGGAGCAGCAGATTGTGGCAGGGTGTTGAACCTTTTTTGGAGAGAGATGTATGCATGGACACCTTCAACAATGATTGCATGCTTCACTCTCTGGCGTGACATCACATGACACCACCCTCTTGTCTCAACATGATTGAGCCATGAGTCCTGTCATCACGGAGGATGTGGTCGTTTGCTCAAATCTGGTCGTTTGACCAAACACTAATCTATAAACGGTCTTTCAAGGGTGCAGGTGTGGGATACTCTTGTAGGACACTCTTGTGAGACACTCTTGTAGGACACTCCTGTGGGACACTCTTGTAGGGCACTCTTGTGGGTCACTCTTGTGGGGCACTCTTCTGGGACATTCTTGTAGGAATCTCTTGTGGGACACTCTTGTGGGACACTCTTGTGGGACACTCTTATAGGATAATTACTCTTGTGGGACACTCTTAAGGGACACTCTTGTGAGACACTCTTGTGGGACACGGTTGCGGGACACTCTTGTGGGACACTCTTGTTTGACACTCACACGGGACACTCTTGTGGGTCACTCTTGTAGGAAGTTCTTGCGGAGCACTCTTTTGGGACAATCTTGATGCCACAAATCATCCCGCTCACCTGCGACACGCCGCGTTTAGGCCAGCGTGTTTTGCGCTCCCCAGTGGCATGGCGCCACGCAAACGCACTTTCCACCAAGGGCGCGCAAATCGCAATGGCACTGCGACATCACGAACGTCGCGTCTGCCCCACGGTCTGCGCAGACACTAGAAGCAAACATGGCACATGATACCGCAAATCATCCCGCTCACCAGCGACACGCCGCGTTTACGGCAGCCTGTTTCGCGCTCCCCAATGGCACGGCGCCACGCAAACACACTTCCCACCCAGGCCGCACAAATCCCAATGGCACTGTGACATCACGAACGTCGCGTCGCCACACGGTCTGCCCACACACTATAGAAGCAGTCACGCGCGCATTTCGTACGAGACTTCCTGGTCCTCCAAAAGTCACGCGTCAAGTCTCCAAAACGATCGCTTAGGCTTCGTACGAGACTTCCTCCAAAAGTCCCACGTCAAGTCTCCAAAATGAGCGTTTCATACCAAAAGTCAGGTGTCAAGTCTCCAAAACGAGCGTTTCGTACGAGACTTCCTCAAAAACTCACGAGTCAAAGTCTGCAAAACGAGTGTTTCGTACAAGACTTCCTCCAAAAGTCAAGCGGAAACACCCATCGGAGCACACACATCACGCAGCCCTGCCAAGCAGTTTCGCGATTCCAGCCCCTCCAAACAACACCCGCTCACACGCCAATAGCGACATTCACCTCTATATACCACAACTCACAACCTCACGATTCCCTGCGCCTGCCACGAATCTTTCCGCGTCCACACGTCTAATGTGCACAAAGTACTGCCCCTGCCACGAAATGTCGCCTCCGTCACACCTCGCAACCTCACGATTCCCTGCGCCTGCCACAAGAATCGCACTTCCACACCTCAAAACCCGCACAAAGTACTGCGCCTGCCACGAAAAGTGACAATATCATCTCATGAGCTTCAACAAAATTTGCACCACACCACACGTTTGGAATGATTTCGACCCGTTCTGAGCACACTCCCATCCACCAAAGTTGCCATTTCAGCTGAGACTTGTCACGAAAACAGAGCTTCGATGCCACACCCTGAATCGCAAATCCCAATGGCACGGCCACATCCAACACCCCAAAAACACGACTCTCCAAACGCGAAGGAACTGCGCAGCAAACTGCGGATCTCACAAAACGCTGCACCTGCGCAGTGAAATCATCCTCCACACTTCAACATCTTACAGCTTACATTTCCACACGATTCCTCGCTATTTCACACGAATCTGACACGTCACGTTTCCATCCGAAACCCTCTCCAAAAGCTATGGAGTGGTCCAAGCGAAACTGGCACGGTAGCATGTGTCACCGGAGTGAAATGTGAGGGCGCAGCCGAACAAGTGCTGCATGTCATGAGAATATTAACATATTAAAGTGATTGTCATGGCAACCAGAACTGTTCCCAGGAGGAACCAGAACTCAAAATTGCTCATTTTGTCATGCCATGAGGTGTGTCATGGGTAAGGTTGTCATGTCCCCCCCAACCACACACACACACACACATCCGCATGTCTTTTTGCTCAAAAGCCTCACCCCCGGCTCTGTCGATGCGCTGGAAGCTTAGTTCCAACTTGAATCATCTTAGATCCAACAAACGTCACCAGGATCTACCAAAACGCGACCTTCCTTCTCTGCAGTGGCACGAGCAACTGCATCTCTTCCGATCCCAGCTGCCTCACAGACAGCTACAGTTACACTAGAGAGAGATTAGAGAGAGAGAGAGATTTCAGCAAGTCACACTTCACATTGATTTGTCCATCATATTAAATCACATTGCACCCCACCTGTTCTCTGGCACACCCTGCGCGAATTGCGCGATGGTATGCGCGGCTGTATATGTTGTTTGGGTCCATTTTGACCGGTTTCTTTGCCATTGTCTTGCTTCCCGCGCGTTTGGGACTTGGTCGCTTCGCGGACGATGTGTTTCCACGGCGTGGTGTGCTTTTTGCTTTTGCTTTCGGTTTGCTTTTTGCTTTTGCTTTTGAAGCTTTTGCACTGTTCTTTGCCTTGGCTACACGCTTTGTCTTAGGACTCGGTTTTGGCTTTGGTTTGGACTTTGCTGCTGTCCCACGTGCTTTTGCTTTAGGGTGTGCTTTCCGCTCTGGGATTGGCGACCTGGGCTGTGCCAGCTGCGCAGGCTATCAAAACTCAATAGAAGGTCAAACATCAAACAGAAAACACCAAGGAAAGAAAACTCAGAAGAAGTGCAATGTAAGGCAGTGAGAAAAACATTTGGTATGGAACGCTCTGGAAGAGTTGTCAACATGAGAACACTATATTAAGTTCAGGGACGTTGTCACATCCATCGCATCCTCTTTTGGAGGGGATGGTGGTACCTCAAGGTCCACAAGTGGTATCTCCTGACAGGCCGACTGACCACTGCAAATGAAGTAGTCCTGGAATGCAGTAGTCCTTGGGAAGTGCTGTCTCCAAGATCTCCACCTTTGAGGTCTCCTGCCAACAAGCGGTTTCCAATGCCATCACAATAGACGGTGAGTCAATACAGAACCTGGAATCTGTAAATATGCAAGCAGTATTATATTATAATGCAGATGGAATGCACAATACAAAGGAAGGACGACTGCTCATGACTGCTCCTTGTTTTAGTTGTCAAGATGTGTTTCTTTACCAACAAAAAGTGAATCAGGTCAAAGATGGCGGATGGTCGTGGCTCCTGTTCACTCACAAAGGCCTGGGGCTGCATCTCTGGGAAGGCCTTGGGGAAAACATGAAATGGTTTGTTATCCCACCATGGATTTCTTTGCCAAGAAATGCTCATCCCTAGCCTCCACAGGATCCTTGACGTGGCAGTCGTCCGCCAATTGCTTTAAATGTAGCAAAAAGGGGTCCTCCCACCAGGAACACAGACTGGGATTAAATCAAATGTTTGAAGTCTTGTGACATTTTTGCAACTTCAACATGCAAGCGTACAGTTCACTGACTGTTTGACACTGATTTAGGTGAGGGTCCTGTGTTTCGCTTGGCTCTTCACGTGGCAGCTCCTCACCAAGGGCATGGTGAAACTGTATAAGAGTTACAACTATAAGTAAGAGAAAGAGAGAGGGGAAGTGAGACATGAAGGAGAGTCTGACAGAGTTCAATCAGAATGTGACAGGTGATCTTCGACTCTTCCACTTTTTCATTGCTGCGATGCGATGGTCTCAGCATTACACAGGATCGACCGGGATCGAAGATGGGTACAGGTGCGGAGCCACCCAGCAGCAGGAACACGTTTGAATCTGGAACCAAGGAACAGGTCACCAGGTGGTAGTTTGAAGTCTATTGTTTTGAAATGACTGCTTTTCACTGCTCACGGCTCCGCGAACCCTTAAAAGCAAAATTTCAAACTCACAGTTCTTCTTCACCAGTTCAGCTCCAGCCAGTCCAGCTAGACCATTCTTCAGGGCTCCAACGACCTGAGTTCCAGTCTTGGCTCCATGATTCCTTCTTCGACCAGTGAGTTGACACCTCAGGTTTCTGACCTTTGACCTTTGGACGTGGTGCGACGGGCATGAGCTTTGGTGCAGGCGAGGTTGCTGGAGCTGGCCGCTTCACCCCGCGAGTTGCTCCCTGTGGTTCTCGCTCCGAATCTGATTCAGAGCAGAAGACCATCTCATGCTCTGGTTCCTTCTTGCCTTTGCCCTTCCCCTCAGAAATCACGGTTGAGGGTGGAGTGCCACATGTTGGTGCGATCACTGGAGGATTCAAAGCCAGTGGTGGTGATACTGATCCAAGTTTTGGATGACCGAGTAGTCCTGGAAACATCGATGGTGGATTCCCTGACGAAGACAAGGATTCAGCTGACGCAGGTTCTGGTGCAACAGGTCCAGCTACATTGTGTTTGACACCTTCTGGTGGAGTCATAGGGCCTGGTGGTGGCTTCATAGGCTCATCAGTGCAATGAATGTCATTCTTTGTGGATGAACCTGGCATTGCTGCTCCCATCATAGTGTAGCCGGTCCCCGTTGACATTGGTTGGGGAGCCATAGGAGACAAAGTAGGTGGTCCCACCACTGTCCCAATAGGTCCTGCCCGCATGCCTCCTGGTCCCACTGGCGGTGGCGCTGTCACTGGACCCATAGACTGTTTTGGTCCTGACGCTGGCCTCACTGGGGCGTCATGAGGCACAAAAGCCAGAACCCATTGCCATGACCCAGATGACATAGTAACCTACTTACTACCTTAACCTGCAGGCCTTCACTTGGTGTTGAAGCCAAAATGCTTGCAGTCAATCGCCAATTTGAGAGAGACCTGAAACCCATTCTGACACCTGGTTTGCTGGGTGTCCCAATCAACATGTCACTAGCCAGCAGTTGAAAGATTCAGAATTCAGTGATTGCAGTCCTCCACCCCCAACAATCCAGCGCTGAAGAGCTCAGAGTTCGACAAGTCCTCCAAGTCCTGCCACGAGCCAAGGGTAGGAAAGATCGACCAATGACTCATGACCTAAGACCTCTTTGGATACTATGTATGAGCCATGTTTGGAAGGTCTTTGACCCATGACCTAAAGACAGTCCTTTGGGGTCTCAGCTGGATGGACCTCGGGCATGTACTCCAGGGACTTCGACTGCAGGACCTACCGAGCAATCTCTGGGACTAAAGTTCCATGGCATGGGTTCAAACCCCTGAATGTTGACAACATTAATTGAATTACCCCATCATGGACCTTACCCTTAGACCACTGGTTGCTTTTGCAATGACAATCCCTGCCTTTGGTGAACCGATATTGCCATGGACGTGGGGCTCCGGGTCGAGGGCAAGGGCGTCAGCAAGTGCAACATTGTCAAAAGCTTCTTGCAAACACTGTGCACTGACATCTTCATAGCAATTTGGTTCACTCTCTGAGCTATTGCTACATGCCGCATGATCTCGCTTCTTGTGTTTCTTCTTGTCTCGTTTTGATTCTTTCTTCTCTTTCTTCTCTTTCTTCCCTTTCGGACTGGAGTTTCGGCCAGGACGTTTTCTGGGTCTAGTGTCTTCACCATCATCACACGGTTCAGGGTCATCCTCATCATCACCATCATTGCCCTTGCAAGCCCCCAGTTTGGTGTCAATGTCTGGGTCTTCATCCTTCTTCTGTTTCTTCTGCACTACAGTCTTGGTGGCTGGTCTTTTGGCCACCTGTGCTGGAGGTGACTCCTCCGACTGGTCTTGCTCCAAGCTGTCAGAACCCTCTACCTCACAGCGTTGTAGCAATCCTGCCAAGCAAGTTACAAGTTACAAGTTGAGTTCATTATTTCCCAAGAGAATGACTGCAGGTTAGGATGACACTTAGTAGTTAGTAGCTATTAGGCTTACTTCCAATGCATCACAAACTGCTCCTGAACTGGGTGTAGTAGCAGCCAGACTCGGTTTTGTCTTGGCTTTAGGTGTCGGGCGTCGGTCTGCCCCCTCCAAGAGCATACTGTAGTCTGCCATAGAAAATGACGGGGCTGACAGAATGTTCCCTGCCACCCCTTGGCCAGGCATCTCCATTGCAAAATGTACGCAAGAGGCCAAGACTGGGACAGGGCGTCGCACGGACACTTGATGACACAGATCGACAAAGCGTTCGAGACAGTGACAGGGAACAACATCCTGAAGTCAGATTCTCAAAGCTGTGAAGGTTGGAAGGGTGAGCAGGGCAGATCGACTTTTCAACTAGCGGCTGGCTGAAATGTAAATCCTTTACCCCAGAAAGTCTCAGGGGCAAGGTTCCTGTAACCGCAAAACCTCTCAACTATAAATATAAAAGGTCACCACCATGACATAAACAATGGTACTGTGACGTTCTATCACCACCATGACATGAAGAACAATGATCCTGTGATGATGTATCATCCACACAATATAATAGACTATATGTCGAGCATATACTATAATATATATTTGCATCTTCTATATTTGCAGAGTCTTCTTGAATCCTGATGGATATGACCTTTTCCCCAGTGAGAGGTTAAAGACACGTTACGCTTCCCTGCCTAAGACAACCAAACGAAAGATGGATCATGATTTCAGACCCTTCCTACAAAAGCTTCAAAAGCTCATCTGGCTTGAGACAGATGCTCCCTCCGGTCACAGCGCATGGCCTCACTGGCACCAACTGAGTTGATGGCTCTGATGAGCTGGCGTCGATATGGAGCCTGGAGGACACGAGGGCGAGCAGTCGGTGGGACGCTTGGCAAGGGTTGTAGGCAACATGTTCTAGACACAAACTGAAATACACCTGGAAAGGCTTGCCAAAAGGACCAAAGAATGCACCCTCCTGCGAATGTAAGGGTGGGTGTCTCGAGTAAGTAATGTTTTTCTGAGCGCATGCACCATGCCTCATGCGCCACAAGATCTTGATGTTGCTGGAAACGCGAATCTTGGACATATCCAGCTTTGCTCCAAAAGTCAAAGCATTTGCCACCTGAAACAGGGCAAGGGTGACGGTGACAGACTATTATATAATAAAACATATTAATAAAAATTGTTATATAATAATCACATGTTGCATTGAAACAATGCATAAATGACAGACTATCCACCTTCGCTTTCTTTTTCTTGGGTTTGACTGCATCCAGGGTGAAGCACACATTGTTCAGAGGTGCCACGGAAAAGTTCCCTGCAGAATCCTTCTCCAGCTTGTGCTCGGCAATCTGAATGTTGACCTCTCCGCTGTCTTCCAAACTCTTGAGCAGCTCATTCAGCGTAATGACCTAGCAAGCAGGGCCGGGTGGTAGGGCTATTTAATTGTAGCTTCAGACCTGTTTCCACACTCTCATAAACTAACAAACATTATAAGCCTCTTTCATTATGTTTCCAATACCTGCTAGCCTTGTTGAAGAAGCTTGCGCTTTCAAGGTGATCTGGGACTTTGCGCTGCTTTTCTAGGATCACAGACTCATCGCCAGATTTCAATGCAAAGAGCAACCACCGGCCATCAGCTGAAGTGTCAGAAATCAAGTCAGCAGCCTCGGATCCCTTAGCAAAGTCACCACTTCCAAACCCCCAGAGTTCAGTGTTCTCTTCAAGGGTATGCGCACTGGAGCAGCCAACCCACAAAGAGCCATCAGCTTCACAATGATGGAGGGCGCAGTGTCCAGCGTTCAAAGTTGTCCTGGCTGGTTGGACATGGGGCCGGCGCGCAGTGATTTTTTAAAGATGGACAGGAAAGGTTTGTTTTGATTTACATCTTATTATAGTTTGTACAACTAGCCAACCTGGCAAACGTTAAGACAAGATTGTTTGGGATGTGTGGGATGACCAGTGGGATGTTCAGTCCTCTCAATTTCAGGGTGGTTTTGCTCCAACTCGCCCATGGTGATGGATGTTGCCAAGCACAATCTCTTTGTAGGCCTGTCTTCTTCTTGGGCAGCCTCTGTGGTTTCCTCTGCTCCCCTCTTCAATTTGTTCGGGTTGAACTCATTGTCATGAGCTTGCAGCAGGTCATTCATCTTCTGAGAGAAGCTGCTGTGCTTGATGGTCCAGAAATCCACCAGGGTTTGCCGCACCACAAGGGCTCCATCACCAGTAGCCACGCAAACCTGGTATTCAGGTTGGGGGGAACGCTGAAACTGCTTGAGCTCGCTGAGCGCCGATCCAAAGTCTGGAAAACCTTGAATGCGAAACTCACCAGATCGTGCCATAGCGAACAGTTTGGTGGACAAAGTTCCACTCACAAAAGCCGCCTCCGATTTGGTGTGGCACATAGTTGCACAAGCTATCTTCTTTCCTAAGTCAATGACTGGCTGAATGCAAACAATTGAAAAGGATGGCAGGTAAAATCAGGTAAAATTGAAAGGAATAACTTCAAATGGGAAAGGGTTGTCCAGAAAACTTCAAGCAGGGTTTGAAGCCCAAGTTCCTCTGGCTGCCTGGGACACTGCAACACAGCCTGGCCACGCGTCGAAGCCAAACAAATCCAGCAGAACGGTGGGTGTGTCCGGAGATGGAGCTGAGGATTCCAAAAGCTTCGAAATGAAGGATGGGCCACCGCAATACTGCCACAGGGACCAGCAAAGGGCAAGGGACATGCAAGCAGAGACACTCAGACTACAAGTCAACCCTGGAAACATTAAGAGTCAGTCCAGTCCATTTTTGAACTCCAGTCCAGTCCATTAAGAGTCAGTCCAGTCCTGCTTCATCTCTTGGACTTTGGTGAACCTTGAGTCAGCGCCCCATCGTGAGTCCAACCTTGATGGCTTGACCATGTCTTGCCTTGGAAGCATGCTGACCCCAGTCACCACCCCCTGCTTCCACAGCGATGTCTTGTGGAAGACATTCTTGGGGTCAGCAGCCGTGATCAAGACAACTTCCTGGAATCCAGAGCGGCTTCCATACACTGAGCTCGGCTCGAAGGCAACCATGGCCTGCTTCACCTGATTTCCCCCCTTATTCCAGGAAAGTGCAAAATATATAACATTATGGTTTCCACTCACAATAAAACAGGCTAGGGTCAGACTCCAAGTTTAAGGATTTGGGGCTGAGGCACTCGAAGGTTTCTGCTCCGATCCATGAACATGCAGCGAAGTCGGTAGTTGAAGTCCCGGAGGATGGTTTCAGCTGACGAGGTGTTCTTGGAGTCGTCCTCATCATCATCCTCATCTGGTTCCTCTGCGTGTTCACCGTCGCCTGTTCAGAGTTACTAGCTAGAGTCTAGAGGGTGTTACTATTATTATAGATTAATATGATATTAAATCTGATACCACTGTATGGAAACAGGCGACAACAGTTAACAATTAATTGTCATTGTCACTATGTCTGATTGTAATCAACAGGGGGGACTAGGAAACATACCGTTTTTGACTCCAGGAGAGCCTGCAGCACCAGCATCATCATCACTGCCTTCTGCCTTGACCTCAGACCTTGCACAGAGTCTAAAGAGATTGTTGGCACTCAGCTAGACCCAATTTTTCAAACAACAGTTACTACCTGCCAATATCCAATGACTAAAAACAACAGAGGTTCACACTTTGCTGGTGACGATCGAAGGTCGCCAGCCCGGTTGGGCATGATCACCACAGCCATGAACGTCTTTGAGTGGGAGTGGGACAGCACTGTGATCTGCTGCAGGGCATAATGAAGCTTGTCCGTTGGCAAAACCCCTTGCGATGCCAAATTGCAGAAAGCTAAGATGCACTCGTTGTCCATCCGCCTGACCCCTGAATTCAGGCCTGGAAGTGTCTCGAGAAGCCACGGTTGGAGCCTCGCTTCCGTGATCCCTGAACTGTCGGTAGTCGTATCAGGGCCTTTGGTGAGTCTGTGAGGGAACTCAAGACACGATATACATATAAAGCAACATAATATATTATACAAATAGAAAACATAATAATATACATACAATAAATTACATCAAATGAATCCCAAATCCAAGATGAAAGAACAGTTAGTGGGGTGTTCAACCAACCGCCTAGTTGATGACAAAGCAAGTCGCTTGCCGTTGAAAGCTTCTTGTTCTGCACAGCAGCGCACCAAGTGGGGCAGATCTCTGTAATGGTGTTGTTCACCAACTTCCATGCAATGTTGTGCATTTTCTGGCAGGGTTGAGGTAATGAGCTAATCAGGGGATCCTTTTTTGAAGTATGAATTCCAATCAAACACCCAGGGTTGATACCAATGTTTGAGTCTTCCAAGCCTCCAAGCTTGCGACTACTGCTGCACGAGCCTTTGCTTCATCACCGCTTGATGCCAGCAAGTAGCGCCTGTGGTGGATTTGATCATTGCTGAGGTTGGTTTCGAACAATGCAAACCCCGCTTGCAATGAAGATTGCAGCGCGCTGTTGATCTTGTTCTGGGCGCGCAACACCTCCTCATCTTGCACAACCCCTTTCAACTCCAGCGCAAAAGAAAGCTTCTGCCACTCCCAGCTTGGATCTGAGGACTTGGAGTGGGCCCGCAATTCAGCATCAAGCGACCTTGAGGCAGGATTCTTTACCACGGTTTGGGTTGGCAGGCAGGATTATTTACCACAGTTTGGGTTGGCGGGCGGGATTCTATACCGCGGTTTGGTTTGATGGGCGGGATTCTATACCGCGGTTTGGTTTGACGGGCGGGATTCTATA